>QVRM01002531.1:0-41759 GCA_003439945.1 Dermanyssus gallinae | reverse complement strand
GGAGGAGACACATAGGTCGCAGGTTCAAGCCCCACCGTTGCATTTGTATTTATGGGGTCCGTCTATGAATCAATGCGAAAAGCAGTCGCGTGGACGTTAAATCTTGGCGGGGATCAGCCCGAAAACTATTAGTACGCTAGTCATTGTTCTTATACACCGGAGTGACTTCGTTTTGAACCCCGTTGTTTATATTATACCTGTATATATTTACTAATATGGTATAGTTATATATATATAATATATATATATAAATATATATATATATATATATATATAATATATATATAGATATATATATAGATATATATATATGTTATTTACAATACCGCTTGTATTACCATTATTGCTTCAGGGTTGGTAACCACTTAACACATCAAATTGGGCGTTGCCTCTCTCTAGTTCCAACAACACCCTCTGTTGATTTCGGTTAGTACAGCGATGTCTGACGCCAGTAGCCGATTATGGTTCATCCTGGCTGGTAAAATCATAACTATAATAATTTACAAGAATTTATCAACCACTTTAGATAGGCACATTAAGAAAGAAAACTTTTACACATTACCATTAGTATAGGCACATTAAAGAAAACTTTTACACATTACCATTAGATAGGCACATTAAGAAATAAAATGCGGATCTTTTAATCATGGCGTTAAAAGATAACCGACAATTTAACTATACGATTGCAATTAGTATATTTAAGCTTAAATCATTTTCGCAGTAACATATTGTCGTAGGCCTTCTCCATATCCTCCAATCTAGCAATAGACAACCTCTAGAAACTCGACTAGATTGATCCTATTTTCTTAAGAGCGCAAACTGGGTGTGTCAAAATCGCTTTAGTTTACGCTGGTGCCGCAATGCGCAACAAACCCACGTTATAGATGACCTAGAAATACCGCAATAACCAGTTTAACAGAACAGAATCTGCAACTAATCTGGCATAAATACGACCAGCCTTCTGCCTCAAGGGCAAAATGTTGTCAATTCAGCTAATGTGTATGTAAATACTGGCGGTAAGTCGATTATCGACCGATATTACGAAATAAACTGTACGAAATCGAACACCAGTTCGTTAACAGGTGCTGTAATTAACGTACTGGAACTGCATATATCGTAATTGGTTGTGCGAATTTACCAATATTGGTAAATAAACAAAAACACATATTAATAATATAATAATAATTATTTGCCAATCACACATACAAAATATCGTTATTGAAAATTACGGATTAGATATTTCGTCACAGTCGCGAGAACGGCTGGCCAATCGCCTGAAAAATACGTAAATGACAACAAAATATTGGCTATTCCCGGAGCGTGAAAAGGCACTACACTCCACAACTCAATTGGTCTTACATTAAAATATTCTAAAGTGATTTCATTAACAGTTTTGCTTACAATATACAGGTTAGCTCGCATCCAGTGCTCCTCCAAGCCTGGAAGTACAAAGTTCATGTTCGAGCACTTTTACATCGCCAAAATAGGCACTTTTTAAACCTTTCTCGCACATATTGAAACATAGACTGTCGCGCAGTTGCTCAATTTTGACACCACTATACAATCGCAAATCGTACATACATTTGGGTTTTAAAACCGCACGTTTTGGTACAGCGTGCGATCTCCATACATGCGTTTAAGACCAACATGATATACTATCTAGAATTAATTTATTTCTACAGCTCTGTCCTATCTTGCCACCGTGTGTATTTTGGTGTATATGTTAAGGTTATAATATGGATAGTTAATAATAATATGATTAATAATAAAATAATAATTATGGGGGGTGGATGGCAATGCAACAGCTGTTTTTATTGTGACATCTGTTCTCCCCGTTTTCTTTTGTCAGATCGTGGCCGTTTCTAATCTACTCCGGCATTTTCTTTGTCTAATTGGAGCCCAATATAAGAGTGGACGGTCCAGGTTTTAAACCCACGACCTCCCGAGTGCAAGGCAATGGCTTTGCCACTTAACCACATTGCCATAATAAAAATAACAAGTAGAAGAAACCCGAATTAACGAATACAATTGATAACAATAAAAACGTTATTTATCACGATTCTATCAATTAAACACAAAAAAAAACGTATAATCATAATACTAAATTAGTAACAATTATAATGACGACAATGTAAGCAACGAGTCATATCCAACAGCATCCAAACATTCAAGCATGGACGTTCTGCGTAATCTCGAAACGTCGTAGCGGTGTTTCCCTGCAATCGAGATACGACTCTAAGGAAAGCTATCCCGTGAGGTAATTAAGTAAGTTATTCCGTGAAATTAGGTATTAGCGGCGCAGGCTGTCGTTGACGTGGCAGAGCAGCTAGCTGTCGTGGTAAATGTTGTAAAAATGTTAGTACTAATGTTGGCCGTTGTATGATAATAATAATAACAATAATAATAATAATAATAATAATAATATAATAATAATAATAATAATAATAATAATAATAATAATAATAATAATAATATAATAATTAATAATAATAATAATAATTTTTATTTTTGAACAAGGGTTTATTTTATCAATATGTACATGTATCACAATTATCAATATATTACTTAATAATAATAATAATAATCATATAATATAATAATAATCATGAAATAACGAGGGATACACATTCACACCTCACATTGTATTGTCCTAACACATATTAATGAAATAATAATATAATAATAATAATAATAATAATAATAATAATAATAATAATAATAATAAGGGCGATCGGCGCGAGGCCATGTTTTTGAGACAGATGATGTCTTTGGCCGTGTGTAGAGGGAACGTGGCTTCCATTATAGGCGCCATGAACTGACAGAAAGCGAACAGAGCAGGATGAACATGATTTAAACGTTTATACCTCACAATTGTATTAACTAAATAATAATAATAATAATAATAATAATAATAATAATAATAATAATAATAATAATAATATGAAAGTTGTAGTATAGAACATCTTGGTGGTAGTGCTGTTGCTGTTGTTGTTGTTACAACCGTTGCGGCCGTATGCTTAGGGAGTACGGTCGAGACATAGACCACCGACCATATATATATATACATTACCCTATAATAAACGATATTTGTTATTGTAAAAAGAAAAACAAAAAAAAAAAAAAAACACCGACTATGGTGTGGGCTTGAAGGGAGGCTGGGCGGACCAATGGGGGGTTTCTGCCAGGCCTAGGAGAGCACAGGCCATCGAATGATTTCCCTTGGTCTGATTTGGTCGAGCAGCAGCAGCAGAAGCAGCAACAGCAGCATCAGCGGCGGCGGCAAACAGCGACAACATGCAACGTACATTGGGACAAGGCCAAAGCGAACAGCGGCAAGCCCCGGCGACGCCGCCAACCAACAATGCCGCCCCAGCAGGCCTAAGCGCAAGGCCGAAGACAAATCCAAAGAGGAGGGTGGGCGCTGCCGGACGACTGGCAAGAGGAATTGGGGGAGCGGGGGGGCAAGGCTGGTCTCCTCTGTCGCGGTCCCCCAGCCTGGCCGGCGCAGTCTCTCGGGCAATTCCCGTTTGGCGTCTTGGCGATCGAATTTTTGTTGCTGCGTCGCTTGGTCGGCGCGTTGCAACGACATTGCAAACGAAGCTGCCACTGCGACCGGCACTGCAAACACCGTGGGCAGGGCAATACACTACGACGATGATGTTGATGATGCTGCTGCTGATAATGATGATGATGATGATGATGGCAATGCTGATCATGCTTTCGAATGGTCTTATCAGGAGGAACACGATGCTCATGATGATGATGACGATGATGATGGCGATGAAGATGAAAGACAAAGAACAATGCGGCAGTGATCGAAGTACAAAGACAAGAAAAGGGAAAAAGGGTGGAAGATAGATAGAGAGATAGATACAGAGAAGGAGAGAATAAAGAAGCGAGTAGTGAAGTGGTAGCAGTCCGACGAAATCAAACGAGAACAAGGCGGTGACAACGCAAACCATATTAGAACAGCACACAAAAGCGGGAGGGAAGGCTGTAGCGGGTATAAGGGGAGGTGCTCGTACCAATATGCCACCAGGTGGTAGTGGTACTGCTTTTGCGTCCACACATAAGCGCTGCACAGTAGGGATGTTGGCAACCACAACAACAACAGCAACAACACCAACGACACCAACACCAACAAGAACACCAACAAGAACACCCACAACAACAACAACAACAACAACAACACCAACAAGAACACCCACAACAACAACAACAACAATAACCGCAACAACAACGATAACAACAACAACAATCGTAACAACAACAATAACCGCAGCAACAACAACAACGATAACAACAACAATACCGCAAGAAACGACAGCACTTCCACCCCGTTGGGTGGTCTATTTCCCAAAAGTGTGCATAGCTACTACTACTACTAATACTACGTCTGTTGTCGAAGAACGTCACGGTCTTGCCACAGGCGGCAACTATAGCGTACTTCGTCAAAACGGGACAGCCAGGGCTTACGATTCTGTTGATTCTACGATTCAGCGTCGGCAGCTGGTCGGAGTTTTCTCCCCGGAATACGACAAGCAACAAACGGTTGCATACCAAAGCTCAACCTTGTTCTATATGTTCGCATTAACATAATGTTATACGTATTCATTTGTTTCTGAACATATTTCCCACACACTCCATACGAGATTGTGCGTTTTGTTCGTAGACAAAAACATGATACCAGACTAAGTCGCCTAGTGCTTGAACTCAAGCATGACGATTTCAGGTCGTAAGACATTTACACGAGATGCTGTGCACTGGAATTTGTATCAGTCTGCTGTACGAGTACTTAACGTTGTCTGCACAAACAATACTTTAGAATTAAATGATGTACACTTAGTCTCTATGAATTTATTCCACATACTAATTCGCGTTTTAATTCGGAGCGTAACTTAAGAAACTCTCATAATAAGCGAAACCAACATTATTTTAGCCACATTGAAAAAAAAAAACAGATATTGTGTTAGCAGACGGAATCTGAGAGAGATATTTCAGTCACGGACGTGTGTGGTAAATTACAGACGTAGTAATATATAGAGTAGAGACTGTCATCATCACGTTGAACAAAACGCGGCATACATATACAGTACGCGATTTGTTGGAAATGATCTACCATAACAGCGGTAAAGTACAGAGGTAGTCACCGTAGTAATTGTTGCAGAAGATTGTGGGAAGGCCGGTGGTAAATCCCGAAGGGTCACTTTATTGAAGGTAGGTACTGCGATTAATGACAGCCACGACTAGCGCACTAGCGCACTTACGAAAGATCGTACTTTACAGAATGATTTCGTACAACCAGACCAATTACGAGCTTGCCCTGCTTCACAAGGCGCCCTTCCTGTTTAGCTAATTAAGTATGCGCCACGATTAAAGGTCAAATCATGGTCATCAAGGTATCAGACACCAACAGTTAATAAATAAATCCTTAAATAACTTCAAGGATAATTTAAAGTCACACCTATTACCCCGCCAATAATGGATACACTAGTCTTCCTAAATTGACCCTCGCATAGAGGTAAACACAAGTAATTTTATTCCGGCTGCAACTTTTTTACCAACACAATGGTAACTGTAGTAGGTTTAAATTACTATATCCTTCTTGCAATTATTTGTAAACATATGAAACAACATACCATTGTAATTGTGTATATAATAAATAAATAACCTTTTAAAAAAAAAATAGCGACCACAGCAAAATGCAGTGTACATACAGTATAAGGCTATACTTTGTGTACATACAGTCTTAACTTGTATACTTTGGATAGTTGTTTTTGCCGATAACGTATGGAGCTGCTAGCGCAGTAATATTCGTTTGTAGCAGAGGTATCTGTCCTCAGTATATTCTTTTGTAGCAGAGGTATCTCTCCTCAGTATATTCTTCTGTAGCAGAAGTATCTATCCTATGTCTTTGTTGCTTGGGACAAATTGCCATTTTTGTGCTATTTTTAAGCTTTGGGTTCCATGTGAGGATTTAGTAGATACAAAGATATATACCGTTGACGGGATAGAATTGCGAAGACGGCCAGCGACTCTGTCATAAGCACAAGGTTTGTACATATATTTGTATACATATATTGAGTTCACAACGGCCAGCAAAAACAGACACACACCTGTCAAACACAGAAGCTGAACAACTGAAAGCAAACATCCGGAAGGTCAATCGCGACTAAAAATAATGTGCCAGCAGATGAGCATTGTTTGAGGCCCGCACAAAGAAAATTGAGGCGACCTATATCAGGACAGTTCCCGACTCGCGGATGGCAACAATGGACATCGGGTACCAATGTGTTCCGAAATGCCCTCAAGAACAGCGTCAAGGTAAGGAAAATAGTCGCCAAATAGCGGCTGATCAGATGTTACAGTAGTACCGGTTATACTAAATACTTATATAGTGTCGCAAATTGCATTAGTAGTTAAGGTTACTGGCCCAGCGTGGTAGACCCTTGAAAAAGGTGTTAACATATCAGATCTAGAAGACAAGACCAAAAAGACCATCATAATACTGTTCGTCACGCCACAAGTGGCTTCGTAAACAAGGATGACACGTCGTTTGAGAAGCGGCTGGGATTGGGAACAACAACAAAGTACGAAATACCATTAGCGGTTTCCAAATGTCCGGGCTGTTCTCATGCTGCATGACCAACGCGGGCAGAAAAGAAAAGGAGTGAGAAAAGTTCTGGAATGTTTTTTGCACAGGTTGACAACCGTCACATTATTGGCAGACAGAAGAAGAACGCAGATGAGGGAATGTAGTAAAAAGAAAATGGGCACTAACTCTATCAAATGTGGAGCAGAGGCAGCCGAATCCAACTTCAGTTCCCAAAGAGAGAACACGTGAGCGCAGCTGAAGAGGCCAAAAAGGAAGGACGGTTCGTAATTCCGAATATCATGTAGAGTACAACGATAAGAGACATAATTACTATCTTAGTTAGCTAGGCCCTCAAGGACTGCGGTTCGTTCAAGCTGAAAAAGTAAAGGCAGTACTGAGCAATTGGTCATAGTAGTTAAAAACAAGAGTGTTACTGTGTTAGAAAATTTTACCTGGTAGAACAGAAAGAAAAAATATGCAGCAAACACAGCCGCGTGCCCGACCTATTAGAAAAGATAGATAATGACAGACGACGACAGGCGAAGCCCAACAAAATGAGGCACCCGCAATACTTCAAGCATTGCCTGCAGCAAACTAGGCAACAAGCAGCAGGAGCCCTTCCGCAGCGCCTCTTTTTAATAATTTGTAACGGTAATAAAAAGACTCAATCAAAATCGACCAAGAACCTTGTCCATATGCAATTAACCGGCTCCTAAAGAAGGTAACGACCACGGTTCAAATAAAAATTATCTAGCGTTTATACGGTAGGCGGCCTATGAGGTCCCCTTTCATCAGGCTGGCTACGGCGAACGCGACAAAAATGCCATAAACGAGGCCGCCAAGATAATCTCGAATGCGTATGATCCGCGAGAAACTTAAGAACGGCTCCTTATGTCAGTAATACAACTGATAGGTATATATATATATATATATATATATATATTTTTCAATTTCAATTTTAAACGTGGTTTATTTACGGAACTGCATTTCACAACGTTTAGGCTCTCGGCAAATAAAATAGTTAAAGATAAAAAACAACGAAGTAGAAAATCACTCACGACAAAGTCTAAGGCGTGCTTTTTATAACCACTTTACACAATCGCCGTCGTTATAGAGTATCACAAGAACATCAAAACAGCAGCTGACGTGTTTGATAGAACACGAACAACATGTAAGGCTACACACTTGTAAATATACGCACAAACGAAGTGCACTTCACTAGTACAGCATCTTCACAATTTACAACTATGGGTAAAAACACGTATAAACATTACTACCTACGCCGAGTGTGTGCCCCTATATACAAGCACTACAATCCTAATTCCGAATTTACCTAGATTATATATATATATATATATATATATATATATATATATATAATTAATAGATTTATTATTCGCTTGACATGTATACCTAAACACATTTCACCCTTCTATATCAGGGCCGCGGCAACGTATATATTACCTACGCATTCATGTCATCAATGCATCCTCCTTCAATACCTGCTAAGTAATTTCCTTCCATTGGGACAACATTTTCTCTGCGATATCGGCCTGATCCTTTAGGGCATTTGGTCCTAAAGCTAGGGCACCGACAGGTCTATATCTCTGACCCCCTCCCCAAAAGCTGTACATTCTTTTACAATATGTTAAATTGACTCATTGCCTAACCCACAAGCTCAACATGCTATACTTTTCTCCTTGATATATTTCACTCGCTGTATCCTTGTATCCAACACCCCTAATACGCCAATAGCTCACTCGCTCTTAAGATATCGTATACCCACTCTACTCCGCCCATTTACTGTCTTTTATTTCCATATATATATATATATATATATAACTGTCAAACTCGATTTGCCCCCCATTGCCACTTTCCATGTGCCCGTAAGTGCATTTTCGCCCTCACCTCAATTTTACCATTTCCTCTGATACCCTCTGGGTAGAAAATAGTCAAAGCGTACCACATTGCTAACTATTGTACCAAATTGCCCTCGTTGCAAACTCTACCTTCCCACTTCGTTTCGACCCCTAGCGCCATATTTACCACCTGCATTATGTTAACCCATCTTTTATTTGCCCCTATTTGTTTTCAATGCCGTGCACCTTTGGTCTGGTCCTGCATGTGACAATCGCCACGTATACACGAGGAACATAGTGCATGGTTATCACTACCTGGTATGTTCAAACGCAACCTTTCACGAGGAGTACGAGTTGTGCACCTGCCGGTTCTGCCTGCAGAGGTGTGCCAAGTACCATGCAGTGGAATGCACAGCGCTGGACCGAAAATCGTTGCACTACTTCTCTCGTCGGAAGCGCGAAGAAGATAGAGCTTTATGAAGAAACATTTTGGAATGTTCATTATACTTAATTTGAGTGAAATAAACATAATTGTAATTGTTATTTGTCCCTATTCCCCCTCAAGAAACCAGAGCGGCATTTGCAAATGTCAATTCTAGCACAGACACGTATATTCCGTGTCACTTTATATTTATTAGACCCCAGGGGCTCTCTCTCTCTATATATATATATATATATATATAGGGCCACGCAGCATCACTTCAGGCCAGTACAACCTTTAGGACAGACGAAGGGCTTTTATTATTTTTGGAAACGATTTACATAAAATTTACCTAAATCCTTAGATTCCGTATCACTATATATATATATATATATATATATATATATATATAGAAGCGACGGTTTAGGCTACATCTTAGACACCTTGATAAATAAAGAAACTTTCCATTGTATTTTCAGCACTTATATAAGGTGCAGTCAAGCATGCTTATCCTACAAAAGGCAAACTATAATGAAATTTAATAGAAAGCGTATTTAATATAAATAAGAAGGTGTAAGTTGGTAGCTATAGAGACCGTACTCAGCTAGTATGTTGGGTTAAGACAACTACTTTCTAGAGAAGATGCAGTAATGACGAGGGACCAGTAGAGCCATTGGTCATGCGCTAGACAAAGGGTTGCTTATCTGTCCTGTGCGCGCGACCGCTTTGAGGGTCACCAAGAGGTGACTCCTTAGACTGTTGAGTTGGATGTCAACAATGTAATGAGCAATGTTGGCCCGCTGTACCTGAGCGAAGGTCCGCATGACTTGGCGCGTCAGCAAGCCGGTAGGTGAGCATCTATGGTGCGCACCTGTGGAGGCTTTAATAGAACATGCTTATAGCTTTGTAGTACTTGTTTATAACTAATAGAACATGGTGCATAGCTTTAGGCACCTTGAGATTTTCTATAGTAGAACTTCTACACGACAGTAACAGTACAACAGCTTATTGCTGATTGATTGCCAGTTAATTGTACAGTCTATTAGATACTTATAGATACTTAAATATTTATGAGAACACGTTATTTAAGTAGAAATTGCGAATTGTCGTATGCACCGCAACGACCTGTACTATGAATCGCAGAGTAAGATGCTATCACTTTTTGTAGAAATTCTGTGTCTCAGCGCACATGTATCAATCGAAGTCACCCTCGCTGCAAGGTTTACAAGTATTTCTTGTTTGTCACACACACACACATATATATATATATATATATATATATAACATTCTTAGAGGATTTGCTACTAATTGGGCGTATGAGAGGGGGATATCTGCCGCGATGCGCGGACAGCTCCGCCTGCGTACCGTTGAAGGTCGTGTCCTGCCACTAATTATCAAATACATGACCTCGAACACGACGGACGAGACATGCACAAGTTTAGATTCATTAACGCAGATACTGCAGTAATATCTGGCAATACTATGCAGGTTTCACCACTACACGCGGATATAATACGCTTGCAGGAGCGGGTTGGCAAATTAATTTTATGCTTGAGCAACTAGCCGGGTACTGGCGGTTGGGGGGGAGGGAGGGGGCGTGGCGTCGTGGGCTCATGCGTCGCATACGGATTAAGGGACGCGTTCCCGCTACCGGTCTGGTTAGCAATATGCTTTGCTTCGGTCTTTGCAACGGGCGCAAACAGTGGGGTTTTGCACCTTGTTACTCTCTCTCTCTTCTTCTCGTTGTACAAAATGCTCTGCCGCAGGCCGACGACACGTTGCATTTATTGTATATATATATATATATATATATATATATATATATATATATATATATATATATAAATATATGTTTGTGTTCAACATGCGTGGCTAAACTTTCAAGCTCTGTTTGATGTGTCGCGTACACGTTTGTTCAATCGATGTTTAAAGATTGAACTTGGGAACTAACTACTACTGACCAGGAGCACGAGCTAGAGACCGACATACAGCATACGGCTCTCCGTGTGAATCATTCCTTTCTTCTTCTGCGCACTCACAGACCTCACGTGAAAAACCCCGTACGCAGGGAACAAACAAAATAGAAGGATAGCGAAGAAAAGAAAGGCTAATAAAGGATCGCTTTGAATACAAATGATCTAGTGAATAGACAGTACACACGACGAGTTTTACAACAAAGCACAAAGTCTTAACTACGAATATAGCTCGCCTGGTAATAGTAAGTACATATTCAAAAACTGGACTAGTGTTGTATAGGATTTGCTGCACTATGACTCTTACCACAGCTAATACTTGCCTTTGCAAACATATATATATATATACATACATACATATATACATATATACATACATATATGTAGTGGTTCTTAATGTAAATTAATTATCATATTTGCGTCGTCTCCCTATTCTGCCTAGTTTTTATTTGCACATATGTAATTGTAGTTTTTCAGACGCTCTTCGTTTCTCTAGTCACCTTGCTGCGCATTTGCTTCTCTACATAGAAAACAACAGCTTATCTCACTGATGACGGCTGCATGGCGACCTAATCCTCTCCGCTAGATGGTCTGCGGAAACATTTGAGTTGTGGCCGTTGAAACGAGACAGGGCCGACAAGCTAATCCAATGGACAGCATTACCACTGTATCACTGTATCACCGTCAGAGGATGCTGAACAGGTTGATTTTCTAACTCCTCTCCCGCTAAGAGGATATACGGAGCAAAAGGTCTGGCTGGCTCTCAAACCAACCACTCGCGTCAGGGGTGAGCAGTCGCAGCAAACACGCTCGTTTATCATCATGCATGGACAAAGTTGGAATATAGGAAGAAACAGAATCCGATAAACGGCTTTTTGAAATTGGCTTTAAGCGGATAAACCCTTTACAGCGCACATGAAGTATGTTCTATTGACAAGAGCAAAAGGAAGCTGAAGGCTGGTCCTTTCGTATTCGAGGCATATGTAGAGATCAAATCAGTTTCGTTCCAAAAGGCGTACGTTGTGTTCGTAATACACACATGCCTTAGCCTGACTTGCGTCTGCATAATCAAGTTTTACAATCTATGCAGATTCTACTGTGCCATCATTAGGCCGCGTTACAGGGTAATTGGCAAATTGGGGCAATGTGATTTTTCAACTAGGCGGGCTTGATCTAGTTCAAGTCACCATCCTAATGAATATATCGACGCTATGCGCTAACGCTCTTGAGATGTAACTTCCAACCTTACTTACAGTGCTCTCGATGTATTTTCTTAGTACCTTGCAACGGCGCGGTAGTGCTATATATATATTTATATATGTGGCCACGGAAAGTAATCGCGAAAGGACAGTACTGCGGCCACCCACCGAGAAGGGGCAAAGAGGACGACTCGATTTTAGTGGGAGAAACTGATAGAATGTGTTTAAAATTTAGGTCAAGAACGCCCCACTGTAATTGTAAAAGATCTAAACGAAACATGCCCACGGCAATTTTCGAAGGTGCAATAGGGAACTCGGTCCATGATGTGTTCCCAACCAATATGCCAGAGAAGCACGTGCATAGTCCGGGAAGGGATCACCAATTGAGGGAAGGAGCTGATTGAACAGCCCACATGCCCTCAGAAGTATCTGTTGCCACTACCAGGCGTCACGAAGGTCAACAAAAGGGGAAGATCTACTGCTCGACAGGGGGGGCAGCAGGTTTTACCTCTAGCAGGCGCTAGTTGTGTTGGCAGTGAGAGAAATCGGCTTCGATATCTATATGGGGAACACAGAAGGTATAAAATTGAGGTACGCGGGCCGGAAGCATCAATTGCTTCGAGGTCTATATAGAGAATACAGAAGTTATGAAATTGAGGTAAGCGAATGGCACCAATTGCTTTATACGACCCTTGGCAGCGTAAGACCTGTATTTCTGTAAAGGCTCTTCGGTATAAAGCTTACAAACTTCTGCGTATATCTGCCTTGTATTCGTTGGTAGGCATATGATATAACGTGTATTGCTTGCCATGCTCTAGAGCCTACTACTAGCTGACCCCCTCGCCTTTATTCGTAGATCAGATTGGAAAGCAGTTCGCATTCCCAGATACCCGAACGTATCTTCAGTTAATTGAGCCGCATGTGAAAAAAAATATTTACATTATTGACACAGGGCATTACACCATAGAGGCAATGTCAAACTCGAAATGTAAAGACACATAGAAAGGTGCACTTTGCAGTCTATAGGTTTCATCATACCTCTGTCAGACTGAGACTCACACGAGCCAAGTTAGAAAGATATCATAGTATCGAACGCACGCAGTAACCTCAATAGCAGAACTGACACGAACATGTTAGTGGAATCCTTAAGTGAAACCGATTTTCCATACATGTGATGCATACATCAATGCACGTAGGATCTGTTGTTTGTAAACTAGTACAACGACAGAATCCTTGAATTCAATCATTCAAAAGGTGTCGAAGTACTACAATCCAATTGCGAGCCCGAAGGGGTGGGAAGAACATCGGTTTTTATGAGTTTGTCGAGTCCCATACTAGTCAGTGCTAGCTGCCAGTAACGCCAGCCGCTTTACACATTTCAGAGACATTCCAAAAAACGTGTAGAACTCCATGTTTGTGTACTGACATTTGTGGATTAAGATTGCGGTTTTATTGAATTAAACCGTGTATTTATTGTTTGAGATATTGTTCTACTTTGTTTGTTTTCGACAATTATGTGGATTTGCACGTCGTCTGCATGACTTTTGACTGATAAGAGTTTGAATATCACATTTTTCAGTGAACCGCTGTATAATACAAACATGAGGGTCCGACAATTTTGCAGTGCGTCATTTAGAGTGAAAGCCCCTTCATTTTGAATTTCTAGCAGTTATTTTTTTAATTATTATATTTAGTGGAATAGCCTTTCCTTAAGGGTGTTTTTTTTTGTCGATACATGATGCCCGTCCCAGCATAAAAATATTGGCATAATTTGCAGAAAAATATGTATATACATAATTTAACAATTTAGGTGTTTTCGCAGAAAATGTTATTTGAGATTTCTACTCTCATCCATGAGCCTTATATCTGCATGCTTTCATGAAGATATTTGGCACTTCGAATGTAAATACTCATTTCCGATATGAGTGCTCGGACGCACCCTCATGATCCTCACGAATTTAGCGCGGCTTGACAGTGCTCACGATATACCACAAAGTTGAAAAAATATATATATTGCGTGCTTACAATATCGATCATCAGTAAGGCGTCGTAACGCTACCAACCAGTTCGCGATTAGGGTTGACATCACCTTTTAAAACATCTAAACTTTAATCCAGACAAGCCAATAATGAGGTGAGACGCATTAAAACCGGCGTATACGAGCTCAAAGGGTTCCTATTATTTCGTTCAACTTACCACTAGGTGTGGATATGAAAACGAGCTTTTTTTGAGGTTCGGGGAAAATGTTTTATGCACACCCAGCGCATTGTATGCTCCTATGTCGGGTAATAACACCAGTGTCACGGCGTTTAGTAATATCACTTGCAAACGAGCTCTACAATGTTCTATATCGATCTTTAAACAAATTCCAGATACCCTGTATATATAAGAAAGAGTTAGAGGCCAGAACAGATATTGATCGCTAATGAGTCGACGTGTGAAACTTCATTCACCTGGTGAACAAAAATCAAAAATTATTCAGTCCAACATTGACACTGATATCAGTATGTTCACATTGTGCACAATTCAGCGCAAGCATAAGTTCTTCGCGCTACATCCTCTAGCGAATTGAATCTCCTCCCTGAAACACATATGCGGCTAGATATATAAATATATATATATATATATATGTGCGCAGATAAATTCCGGCAACCACCTCGCGCTGAGGTTGTGTCAACGAATGCCCCGACAAAAGTAACAACGACAAACTGCCTTACGCCACGAGGACGGATGTCCCATAGCATAGTAGTCGACGGCACCGCTTCGTAGCTTAGGCGACCAATGTTCGTCTAGACAACTTCGGCTAACGACTCAGTCAGCAGTGGCTGCTGCTGCTGCTGGTGCACGCTCGTCTCGAATACCTCCCGAAGTCGAATGATGATGATGATGATGACGAAGTGGCGTGCAGGGTTCTTTTCCCATCCTCGGACGCAACGTGTGTCTGGGACGACCGCCGGCGTCGAGGCAGTACAGTCTTGCGACTTCACCATCATCACCATCACCACCAGCACCATCGGATGTTGCCTGCACTGCGGCAATGCATAGCGGCAAATACGTCGCTCGTGGGGTCCACGAGGGAAACGACGAAATGCACTGCCGACGACCAACTTTACACAAGTTTTCGTCGCCGTTTCGAAACTTCATCTCCAAACTCGCCTTACTACTACTGGCTTTGCTTGCTTCTGCTGAGTTCGAGCGATGAATGTCGACCGAGTTGCCGAAGAGAAGTTGCCGAGGTTTTTCCCGCTAGGTATACTAAACTTGTTTACTTGAATGCGTATAGTGTCAATATTAGGTAGGACTTCCCTACTTGGGGAATGGGCGGGGGGCGATAGGGGGGGGGGTGCAGGCAGACAGGGAGGAAGCTAAACATTTTTCACAACTTAAGCAAACATCCGCGCACTCGTGTTACATGTTCGTCTAGATACGCCTGGCCGACCATCAAGCAAATACACTGCTGTGAATAGCAAAACTCCGCCGCGTATTGCGTATTCAAGTTGTGGCGACAAAAAGTCTTACGCGATTATTTTTCTGAGTATTATGCGTTTTGCCATCGTTGCCCCAGCGAGCAGGTAGGATGTTTATACGTTTATCAAGGTGCTGACCGGAATTGGAAAACATAAGTTAATATTGCACATCGAGTTCGCACTGGCTTCATTAGAGAGTCTACAACGATTGCGATACAATGTCACTTGGTGTCCATACTGCAGATGTACAGAAAGTATCAAACCTTCTCTAGTATGATTACAGATAGTCCTATGCTCTACAAGTTTCGCTTTCAGGTATTTATCGCTAGCCCTTGTCTTTAGTTACCTAACTGTAACTGACTACGCGACGCTGTGCAATTGATTGTTGATTGCGATTTTTGGGTTTTGTCGGCATCATATAGTTTGTTAAGTTTGCGCGGATTTCGTCGTTAAGCTACAACTTTTTGTTCGTTTGTTTATTCGATGGTGCGCTTTTGCAAATAACAGTTTAGGAGTTTCTTTTAGAAATAAGTATATCCAAACTACGCTAAGCGCCTATCATGGAAAAGGTTTCTAAAACTTACACGCATCAGAAGACAGGCACAGGTGGTGCGAAAAGGCGTCACTTCTACTCACGATTCTGTTGTGCGGCCTCTACTTCTACGACTTCGAGAACACGGTGCAAACAGAACCATTGTCGCATGTAACGCGCGTTGTGCAATTAATTCTAGCTAAGCCGTTTGTTTGACTTTTATCCGAATCGTGTTACATGTCAAATCTCTACACGGATGGACACTAACAGGTTAAACTGTCAGGTTAAAGACCCAAGGTCGGATCTGGAGACGTCGAACATCGTCGATTGGCACAGCGCCATCCATTGTGAATGCATACTCCCGCCCTCCACGAAGCTGACGGTACTCTTTTAGGCTTTTTTTTTACTGCTGAAACCTCTCAGCATTACTTTGGGAGATTACGGAAATCCAGACGGACATGCGCCACCCCAGCCATGGTGACTAGTCTGGGACTCGCAAACCCAGTAAACCCGCTTCCCCTCCACCCTTTTAGCTTGTAAGCCGCTGCTCCCACGGAGGTACAATCTTAAGTTGATGAAGTGACGCTTGCTACTAAGCGACGTCATTCGGTCAACTTGATCTCAGTGAGGCCTGAATAGGTATTATATTTCAAAGTCACACCTCATATAAACCTCATGCCGACCTCAATCAAGCCAAACTAATCGCAACAAGGTTTCCATGTGTTTATCGTCTTCCTTTTGCGGCAGACCTCCTGTAGCAGCTATGTGCAGTCTCAATCACGTCTAGCTAACTGAATCCGTGCCTGTGATCACGAGCACAGCCTTATAGATGAACACTCTCTTTTTATCCACACTAGTTACTTTGCACTGCTTTTAGTACCAACGTCGAAACTGACTTATTCAGTGAAGTTGGCTGTTCTACAACGAGCAAATGCATGCTACAGCAATCATTTTTTACTATTTGGTTCAATGACCTAAATTCGTTCAGTGACCTACACATAGTATAAGCGTCTTAGAGAGGGAAAAAAGAGTAAATGACCGAGTAATGCAACGTATCACATAACTCTAATCACTCTCACCATAGGCATATCATGCCCACACGCATTTTTAAATTTGTGCTCTCTCCCTTTCTCGCTTGCTGCATGGATATATATATATATATATATATAGTTGGTTTATTTTTAATATAATACATTATGTATATGTTACACGTATCACGATGGATTAGCTAAGCCAATATGCCTAGCGGGCGCGTATTGTGGCTGTCACGTGTCCGTTTCGATGAGGTCAGGCCGACCCCACCTCAGAAGTGTGCCCTGAACGGAGGCAGCGTTTCCACGTTGTATATCAAGATCCAGACGTTGTTTGAAATAGGACGACGACCTGTTATCACCGGATGACAGGTTTAACAAGGTGCCGACTTTGCGGATCAGCTTCTTGGTCCGAACGCCAGGAGCACCTAGGGTTTCAAACGCGAGAGGGCAGAATTCGTGGGGATATCCGATTGATGAGTATTTTCTCAACTTGCTAGTCTCCGCAAGGTGAGCTGGATAACCAGCTTCGGATGCCCCGCCACCGACCATAGAAGGGGCTAAGGAGTCGGTAACGGTTGCGTCCCACACCAGCATTTTGCCTCGCTCGAATGGTGTAAATGTCATTCCCATCCCACGTCCCATCTGGATGTCTGCCGTTTTCCGCGCAAAGGCCTGGCGGTTCAAATAAAAAAGAAAAGAAAAAATATATATATATATATAAATTTATATATTTTCTTTTCTTTTTAATTTTGCAATTTTAATTTGAGGTTTATTCACGGAACCGCAATTTCACAGTGCTTGAGTTCTCGTTTATACAAATATTAAAAATGTGTATTAGCACCAACATTATCTATTTCATACTTTAACATGTCTCACTCCCTCATACGATATCTATTCGCGCATACGGAGTATTGTCATTTTTAATTATTGAGGGTCTCTCGAAAACGACTTATCTCGGAACGGTGTGCGGTGCCATGCTGTATGCAGTGGTGGTGGTGGTGGTGGTGAAGGAGAAAGCAGGACGCAAGCGGCAAGGACAAAAAAGAAAATATCGGACGGCACTCGTTACATGTAACATCTTCGCCACCCTCATCACACGACGCCATTGACGTCAACCGTCCAAGGCTGCTTCTTCTTGCCTCTCTATTAGTGCATTATCCCCCGTGATCGAGTACTATTTTCACAGCGAGCCGAGAGGGCCGGTGCCTGCTGCCGCCGCCGCCGCCGCCGGCGTTACTATCGTCGTGGCCAGATGCCGCTGCTACTGCTGCTTCTTGTTAATTCGCTCAAGTGCCAATTACGCCGCGCCGTGCACAGACGACTAGATAGTGGCAGTAGTAGTAGTAGTAGTAGTAGTCAAGCTGTCCTAGTAGTAGATATAGGAGAGCGAGAGAGAGAGAGAGAGACATAGATAGAGATTGAGAGAGAGTGTGTAGAGAGTCACTTCTGGTGACCACGCTTAGCAACGCCGACAAACCACGATATAATTAGCGGACCGACCCGCACCAGCCTCCGGGATTTAGCGTGGCTGCGCTCGGTGGTTGGTTCGGGTGGCCGTCGTTCTCGCCTCCCCCGCGGCTTCCTCATCTTCATCGTGGTTTCTCCGCTTCTGAAGCCTCCTGAAGAAGCTCTCCTGTTCGTTCAGCTCGAAGTCGTCGTCGTCATTGTCATCATCACCATTATCATCATTGGTGAGGCCCTCCGGCGGGCACGCAGTCAGGCAGACAGACAGACAAACGGATCAGTAAAACGGCTCATCGCTGCTGCTCGTTCTGCTCTTCGCACGGCAGGCGTCAATCCTCCTGCCCTATTCCTGCCCGGTGTTCGTGCGCTGCCGTTGTTCTGTTCCGTTCTACCCTCTGTACCCGCCTCTACTGCGCTTCCCTTCTCCCCCCAACTGCTGTCGGGCGTTGTCGTAGATTGGCGGCTTCACAGCACAGCCGTCCTTCCAGTCGCGGGGGTAGCATCAGCAGCAGCAGAAGATGAGGAAGAAGAACATAGTAGAATGTAGTAGAGTGCATTGTAGGCGAGATAGAAAGCCGCAGTTCCAACTAGATAGAGAGTGTATGGACATTAAGTGGATAGAGGGCCTTTTGTACGCTGCTTGAGCATGCTTGGCGGTAGGTGGATGTAGTGGTGGTGGTGGTTGCGGAGTGGTGGTGGTGGTTGTGGGGTTGTCGTAGTACAATGCCAATGGAAACGACGGGGGCAAGCACGACGGCAACGAGCTATGGCAATGAGGCGCCACTAGTGACCGCCAGAGAGCAAACCCCCTCTTCAAGAGCGAGTTCCCCCCTCTGTCCGGGCGGCCATACAACTCCTACAGCTGCCACCGCCGCCCCTGCTACTGCTATTTGCGGCGGTGGGGCCGACTGCCGTTGTCCCTGCTATTGGCAGCAAGAAGTGTACTTGAGCACGAAGAACTCAAGATGAAAGTTGTTGGTCATGATCAATAAGTCGTCGTTTCGCCAAGCCAACCCTCTAGTCCGACGACCTATATTACCGAGAGATGGAGTAAGGGCAAGTGGTCACACAAGGAACAAAAACTTCCAATCATCCTCCATGATAGGCCCAAACTCCCGTCCAAGATGCATTCTTCTTTACAAGTCCTGCCCTGGAGAGAAAGACAAAAAAGAAAAAGAGAGAGTCGTTTGCTAATCTAAACACGCTTCTTGTCAACAAGCTTCTAGAAAGTCTGTTTGTTTGCCTACTACTGGCACAGATGGGCTCATGCAATCCCCAACTAGGTTTATGCAATTTGATAAATGCATCATTAATTATAATTGTGTACAGTATTAGGCAGAAAAGTACTGTTTAACATGCGTATTGCACTATGCACCAAATGCTCTGCATGTCACTACTGTCGATGCAACTTTTCCATCTAAAACTGCCTTTGTTCTGACCTGTCAGCCAAATCTCCCCACATCAAAGTTGTCGAGCATATCGCTTCAGCTAACCCTCGTAGCCAACGTTGTTTCTGTCTCTGATAGCCAAAAAAAACGGCGAACTACTCAGGCAAGGTGCTGTTTGGAATTCTGTTCGGAGGAGAGTAATTTCCCGATAGGTGGATAGAAATATGAAGAGCCTTGATTGCTAGTTGAAAAGTCAAAACTTCTAGCAATGACATTGCCTTAAAACGGATTTACAAAGTAACGTCAAGTTCTCACTTGTGATTTGTTGTAATCACCGTTGTAGCATGATTCTTTTATACTGTCTCATTATTGTTTCACAAAAGTATACATACCAATAACAAAACGCGACTGCGGTGGGTTGGGGATGTATGTGACCGCATGGCAATATGCCTTATAGGTTGCCATACTGTTGAATACTTCAGAACAAGCCAACTGTCCACCACACATTTATTATCAGCTTATTATTATTGATTAAACAGTAAACAACTGAATCTCAATACATTTATATAGACTATATATACGGTTTAATGCATATAGATAGACACAATGCATATGTATATATATATATATATATATATATATATTTATATATATATATATATATTTATATATATATATATATATATATATATATATGTAGGTATGTATGTATATATATATATATATATATATATATATATATATATATGTATATATATATATATATATATATATACATGTGTGATCCCTAATTACCCATAACTAAATTTAAAGGGAATCCATGCGAGTGAACTCTGGTTCTTACAAGATGGTATCTCAAACCACACAGTCGAAATTGAATGGGAGAGCAGAAATGTTTAGAGGTAAGAGTGAAATCACCTAAACTTGTTAGCTTTATATGGCCCACCAAGCAAAATTCTACAAAATGCGCGACTGCGAGGGATCTATCACGCGAGACAAAACATAACAGCGTATTTGACAGAAATGTTGTGTAGTCTGGAAGACACTAGCTTCCCGGGTTCTGTGACTTAACGTCGTTAGACTATTTTCTGTGTGATTTTTGAAGACTAAACTGTATGCTAATAATTCCATGGCCATCAGCTAACTTGAGACTATCATTGAAACGTCAATTAATGCATTTTAGTGTATGGGTGTGATAGAGATATAGAGACACCCAACAGTGTATGCCGGTGATGCATCGGCATACATGACATCATGAAGATTTCTTATAACGTATTTCAAGTGTAAACATTTGGGCATATTGCCATTAAATGTAAAAACGGGAAAGGTTGTAGAAATTGTGTTGAGACCGACCATTTGTTGAATGTAAAAAGTCACTGAAACGTGTAAACTGTCAGAGTTGCCATGCGTCTTCCTCGTCTCTATTTCCACACGAAAATACGAAGTTGAGAAGCAAAATATTTGAATGGAATTCAAACCGTAACAACGTCAGTGCGGAGCACCCCGTCACGACTATTAAGGTGACTGACCAAGTCCCTGCATCCGCATCGGGACTTCCTGCTACGTATGTTGACACATCGGAAATTTCCAGTCCTTCTTAGGCTTCTGTCGTAAAATTAGGTGAAAACCGCAGTTGATCCAGAAGTAAAAATATAACTCCCGGCAGTTACAGCGATTCCACAAAAGCAGGCAAAGAATCGACCTGCTTGGAAGATTTATTTCTAATGGGTTCAGCTCTGCCATTCACAGCAATGGGCGATTCGAATGTGAATATGCTGGCTAACTCAGACAGCGAAGGATAGGTAAGGTCATTTTTCTTAGCAACGGCTCAAAATCTTTCATGCTATAAAGCAAGTGACGCCCTTTTTCCCGGTACTCTTGTTGATCGTATTGCGGTTAGAAATTGTGAGGATGAGACTCTGTCAAAAAACAAGCTGACACGTTCTCGTTGCCCATTCAAGCCGGCTAAACGTGTATGTCGCTAATGGCACGGATGAAGCTCTTGCTAGTAACGTTAGACGTTGTCTTCTTCGATTTCAAGTCAGCGTTCGAAACAGTCACGCACTCTAAACTACTTCAAACTCTAGCCCACTTCGGAATTGGAGAACGCATACCAAACTGGCTCACGGCGTTTCTTCGAGACAGAACGTTTCGGGTGCGCGTTAATGGACAGTAGTCTACGGTGGGTCGAATGTCATCCGGCTGTCCGCAAGAAACGATCCTCGGATCATTGATGTATATTCTATACACTGATTCATTTAAATATATAGTTCCACGAGGAGTTGAAGCTAAAGTATACGCTGATGATGTGAAACAGTCAATCCCGCACTGTAGAGGACAGATGCCGTCTTCAGACGACGTTAGACGCTTTCAAGGACTGGACGGACGCCCTTGATTTAAACCTGCCCATCCATAAATGTGGTGTCCTGCAATTCGGGTATGGAAATGGAAGACACCCCTACAAGGTTGGAGGTCAGGAGTTGTTCATACCTCAAACTGTAAAAGACCTCGGAATCCTCACGAGCAACAAACTAAGGTACTCCGAATATGTAACTGATGTTGTCACAAGGGCTTCTCAACGTGCAAATTAGATCTCCCGATCATTTGCTGTACGCTATCCTGACCTGTACGTCCAATTGAATTCTATATACGTTCTGCCGCTACTGACATATGCTGCACCGGTGTGGTTTCCGGGCCTAATTAAGGACAAAGCTTGTCTAGAACGAGTGAAACGGAAATTTACGAAACGGGTTGCATTTCGCTGCCATGTCGACGTTCCCCACACAATTGACGTGATTAAGAAGCTTGATCAAAGAATGCTGCTAAAGCTGAGACAGAACCGCGTCTATTCAACAAAATGTTCGTTGAAAGGCTGACGACAACGCGTCAGGCTAGCAACATGGTTTCTGTGTTCATTGCACGGAAGCGCTACATCAGCGACCTATATCCATGGAGGATCTCTAGGCATATTCATGAGTGTTAGGAGCCGCCAACGCCCTGCACTACATGCAGATTATAACTACATATTGATCACGTGATATATGCAAATGTATATTTTTCTTTCTATCTAGAATAAAGCACTTCAATCTTATTCTGCTACGGTAGAATCGAACTCTCCAAATAATGAAACACTTTTAGCCAGCTCTGGCGGCTACCTGGTTCATTAGAGAAATGTCGTTCTCTGTTTTGCCACTGAGTACATTTAACGTACAAAGAGGGCTAGAACCAACGAAAGCTTCTTTGAAAGCTGGGGCTTCAAGATTGATAAAGTTGTCTTTTGTCAGCCCTGCCCATCCATTGACGCATATTCGTAAGGCGCGCTCAACTGATTTTGCTCTCTCACGCTGGATGTTCTACCGTCTCCAGCTGCTTAAAGCGTTCGTTGTCTTTACAAATGCTTGAACTTCTTGGTTGTGATGTCACTGTGATGTCTTGGTTTCGGTCATACCTAGCGGGTAAGCTACAGGCAGTAAAGGTAGGTTGTTTCGAATCGCCCATACAAAAAGTAAACATCGTCACACCGCAAATGCCATTATTAGAATCGTTCAAATTTATAATTTTGATCAATTTTATTATGAAAGAGATCGCATTAGGGGAGTTCTATAGGCCCGTTGTCTATGCTGACGATACGACTCTACATTTTTTCATCTATCTATTGCTGTGAGGTTTGGCGGCCTTATTTAGATAAACACATTGAAGCAATTCGTCTTATCTTTTATTATTTATATAAGTTCGTTATGTTAGCACTTTGGAGTGGACAATTGTCTCCGTGCGAACGTGTGATTACGGGTTCTCTAACCCAGGGT
Organism: Dermanyssus gallinae; assembly: GCA_003439945.1. Taxonomy (NCBI): domain Eukaryota; kingdom Metazoa; phylum Arthropoda; class Arachnida; order Mesostigmata; family Dermanyssidae; genus Dermanyssus; species Dermanyssus gallinae. The sequence continues at coordinate 18,021 of QVRM01002531.1, read as the reverse complement.
TAGCCCAGTTCAGCAATGTGCCCCGAACAGACGCTGCATTTCCTCGTTGGATGTCAAGCGACAGCCTCTGACGCAAGAATTCGGATGCTCTCGAGTCTCCTGTTGAAAGATTAAGGCTTCTGCCTACGCGTTGAATCAGTTTGAGCGTAAGGGGGCCTGCAGTTCCCATCGTCTCGAACGCCAACGGACAAAATTCGTGCGGATAATCCACACTAGAATATTTCCTGCATTTGTTAGCCTCAGCTAACCTGGAAGCATGACCTGCTCGGTCCGCACCTGCACCGACCATCGAAGGGGCTAATGAGTCGGTTACAGTTGCGTCCCAAACAAGCATGCGGCCACGCTCAAAGGGCGTCAAAGTCAGGCCGTCAGGTCTTTTTCCGTCATCCCTCGATAGACCCGGGGGCTCTAAAACACATGGGAAGCCGGCAGATCGAAGTGCGCGACTAAAGGTGTCATTTAGAGCGGAGTGACGTGCTCGTCGGCCTGCACTTAACGCGCATGATAGGCCATGATGGGCCAACGCGTCCACAAAATCACCACAACGACATCGGTGGGGCACGACTAGGTCAACACCAAGCCGTAGCCCTGCGCTTATGCGCGTGGTCTCGTCGTCCAGCAGAGTCCCAATTCGCGGACATGGTAAGGCGTGTAGCCAAGCCCCAGCCCCTTGACTACTAACAGCTCGAAGCCTGACTTTATCGGCAATAGACGGTGCTCTATTAATCAAGTTTGCTAGTCGCTTTTCTTGTAGCGGGGTTGTCCAATTGCCCTGGTTAGCCCTATCGTCGGGAGGAGAATCAAATAACAACGACAATTCGTCGGTCAGTCTTTGAAGTTCACCGTTATAGGCGTCCCACCCATCACTGTCCAATAATGCCTTAACCCTGTCCGCGGCCTGGGTCAATGACGATACGATTGCAGGTCCTGCCGTCATGACCGCGTCCGGCACACCTAGGCCGCCTAAAGAAACCGGGAGCATTACCTGTTCCCTTGCCGCAGCGGTCAGCTTAAGATTTAGTATGATCTCTAAAATGTCTAAGCTAAGTCCATTAAAAGGCTGTAAGAGCTCTTGTGATAAAAACAGGTTGCATCCTCTAAGCAGGTGTGTTAACCTCGTGGCTGAAAAACAAGATCTAAGAAGGAATAAGCCGCAGTGGGCCCCCAATTGGGGTAGTCTGCTTGCCGCAAAGTCAAGTTTGTCCCTTCGACTGTCTAATGCCTTTGCAATGCCTTCTGGCAATAAGGGGACACCTAGCAGCTCCAGATTAACCTTGTCCACTACACGACAGCCCGGAAGTAAGTCAAAAAGGTTAGTTAAATCTAACGGCTCAACTTCGTTGTGAGCTGTGACATATACTTCACATTTAACCGGGTTTAATGTCAGACCGCTAATAGCACTAAATTCAATAACTTTCCGTATGTCGTCAAGTACGGTCGGGAGGTCCCCGCCCAGAATCCCGTCATCTAAGTACCGGCATTAAGGGGGGACTGCAGTGAATCCACCAATTCCTTAATACACAAACAAAAAAGTGGAGGACCCAGGGGATCACCCTGCTGAAGACCTGTCTGCGATAGCATAGCGTTGTGGGGCATTACCAGGTGGGATGGTTCTAAACCATAGGCCAGGTTCGTATGGTGAAACAGTAACGGTGCCCACGACTTGACGGCTCGAAGCAAATGATCCCTCCGGACGCTATTGAAGGCGTTTCGGAAGTCCAGCTTAACCATCACCGTTGGCAATTTGCGCGATTGCAAAAATGCACGAGCACAGTGGACTACTACCTCTGTACCCCCCGGGGTAGCGAATCCTAGCTGGTGTTGGCCAAGAGTTGCTGAAATAGCTTCCCTATTATCGTAGCAGCCGATTTTGGCCGCCAGTCTGCGAACGACTGAGGAACAAGCGATCGGACGTAATGAGCCATCTTTTTTTTATGCAAACATCCTTGCCCCAAAGATGAGCGGTAAAGGTTGAAGCAATGGAAAGTGTACAGAGGAGATTCCTTCGTCGTGTCTCGTTAAGGTGTAACATTGCCCGAAATTCTATTGTGATAATCCCGATTCGGGAACTTTAGTCCAGAGCGGATTATCGCATATTCAATCGTATCATAAGCTCATCAAATAAGTCAAACTATTTTAGCATTCGGTTGAACAATCTTAGAAGCGGTAACACCATCTCGTCGAAACAAATTGCCAAGACAGATCGTGTAAATAACATGTTTTCGTGGCGGATGGCGAGGGCACTGAGAACTTAAAACGCTAACAGTGCAAATGTCGCCACACAAGTGAACTGACTATTGTATGTATCCAGGTAAGGGTTTGTAAAATGTAAATATTGTCCCCCTTTGACAAAATAAAGGTGCATCTGAATTGAATTGTATAACTATCTATAATACAGGATGACGTACAAAATGCGATGCAACGAGTAATAGAGCCGGCTGCTTGTTTGTGTTTGAAAATTTTGGTCTGATGTTAAATATAACCAAAACTGGATTAACAATGTCTTGCCCAAAAGGCTGCTTAGGTTCAGATGCTAAAGCTCAGTGGAGACACTTAGATGGCGTGATTACTTAGACGTTCTTATGCTACTAAGCGTGCCTGTTAAGAGTTTTCATGTGGTGTATAAGATGCCATTAGCGCCAATCTGTTGTTATAGTATCTCCATTTAGGGCAAAGCATAAAAGACGTATAATTCACAGGGCAGAAATCATCTTGAATGATGCCCTTACGGCAGTTTCCTACTTGCGCCGTACCGATTCCGTGCAAGTGTTTTCATGGCACAAAGCTTCTGTCACTAAAACATATATACATGGAATACATCGCCGTGCTTTAAGATGCAGAGAGGAGTTATTCTGGATGACGCTGCTTTCTCTATAACAGCTGCTTTTAGACTGACATACAATACAATATTTCGCCCGTCATGCTCTTGCGTACGCTCTACCGACTATCTGGACCGCAATTTCCACGTAAATTCGCGTGCTCATTTTAGTCAGAAAATTTGCGCGTAAAATGACGAAAAATCGTAATACGTACAAAAACGTCTAGTATAAGCTATGTTATATGTTAAAGCCATATGTTGAAGAAAGCATATCATGTTCGTGAACGAGAGAGAATTCCTATCGAATCTGGGGACCTCAAGTGTTAGTCTCGCACGAAGTGAGACAGGCTGAAGCATGAACAATATAGTGTTTCCATTTTACTCATTATGCATACTTTTACTTACGAGAACTTAAGTATTGTGAAATTGCAGTTTCGTGAACAAACTTTACATTTTAAAACAAAATGTACGACAATATTTCACAATTTCACATTAATTTAAACGACACGATACAATATATTTATATATATATATATATATATATATATTTATATATATATATATTGTATCGTGTCGAGCGGTTGGGGGTCACCGCAAGGAAGGCAGGGTCTGATCCAACAACCACAGCGGAGGTGGTGCAGTCGGCAGCTGCGGCGGCGGCAGCCTCGTTAGAGACAGCTTGGGAGACAATCAGCGGAATGAGCCATGATCCAATAAGAAGATGGCAGCAATAACGGCGACAAGCAGGCAAAGCCACGGCAGTATGATGACAAGCTGTCGATCAAGGCCATTGCTCTCGTAGCTCTCGAGGATATCAGCTTACCGGCGGCACGGTCGTTGCAAGGCGAGTTCAGCAACACAGCGCTCGCTATCGTATATGTATGTATATACATATATATATATATACGTACGGGGTTTCGTATGTACGTCCAAAGCATCCAATCCCCCTATGCGACGACGTGCTTCTCATTACTGTAGAAAAGCAACCGAACTCATGGATAGATTGCGGCGTACGGTTTGCCTGCTTTCGCTCGCACATTTGGCAGCAATTAAGATCGAATCAGTCAACGTCGATACCGTTTGGGGGTATGTTGGGGTTGGAGGAAAGGGGTCTGCTCCAAATGTGATGTGTTGTTGTTACACACGAAGCAATTTGCAACTAAACTCCACGCCCTATCACTTGCTAGCCCTGGCGTCCTATGACGCAGTTCGAGGCCTAAGCCTCGCACAGGCTTGGGCGACGATAATACATACAGGTATAGCAGCCGATCATGACAACGTGCAGAAGCAAGATATACGAAGGTATGCTAGTTGAAGCATTAGTATGCCGTTAAACAGTTAGCATATGCATAGTTGTGTATTTATTCATGCCGTTATACTATCCTTGATTTGAAATTGACACACGAGTTTTATTTGCATTAATTACAGGCTTAGTCAAGACTCAAGAGGCATACCCTTGGCATATCCCCTGCGCACATGTCGAAGGCGGATCGGCAAGTTGTAGTACTTTGAATTTAAAAAAATGATCCGACATTACCAAGGTTTTTCGGTTTGTTTTGCTTAGAAGCGCCAGTTGCTCGCTGAAAGCAGGCCAACGTTTGCGCCAATCTGCATCAAGTTCTGTGTTAAAAACCAAACATGTGTTTTACAGTGATGGAAATGTTACGAACCGCTTATGGCAATCAGGCGGTATCCCAAAACACTTTGTATACGTGGTAACTTTCATTTCACGACGGATTTGAGTAGACTGAAGATTACTCCCATTTGGAAAGACCTTTGACGTCAATAATAGAAGAAAACGTCGAAAAAGTTCCTGCTATCGTACTTGATATTTGCCAAATTACTATCAGAAAGATAGCTAAGAAAAAAGAGAAATAGATTATAGATGAATTGTGTGATTATAGATGAATGCAACAATCTTGATTGATATTTTATGCGGCAGAAGACTGACAGCTAAGTTCGTCCCAAAAATGTTGAATTTCCAGCAAATTAACGCTCGTCGGAAATTGTCCAAATTAAACATTGAGGCGGTAACAGAAGGCCCCGAACTGCTTCAGACAGTTATCACAGAAGACGAGTCATAGATATATGGTCACGTCATTGAAACCAAAACTTAATCTCTCCAGTGGTGCTTTCAAGGAGAAAGTCGATCGAAAAAATTCACACAGAGCACATCTAACACTAGAACTATTTTGCTATTTTTTGACCACAAGGAAATTCATTTGCCACGCTTGCAGGCTGGTTCCACGGTTAATAGGGAATAGTTTGCAATATTTTAAGAAGATGTCGGAAGAACGTCCGACGCAAAAAGCGTGAACTCTAGGTAAAGACGACAGACGCACAATGTCTACTCTCTGGCAGATGCCGCTGCCAGGGTTGAGCGCCTAGAGGATCTTTATCGTACGCATCGACTCCACTTACGAAGGCTCATTCAGCGGGCAATGGCCGAACCCTGGAAGGCCTTGGTGTATTCGGGGAAGGTGGACGTGTGCGGTCTTCCCTATTGGATCGTAATGGGCAAGCTCCGCGCATCACCACCAACTCTTCCGGCAGAAGGAATTCCGGACAGTCCTTAAACTCTTTCCGCAACAACCGGCCCGCGCTCATGCCAGCATTCCCGTTGACCCCTAACAAATTGCAGAAAGCGATTTTTGAAATTTTCGCAAGAGCAACTGAACTCGATTCCGCAAGACGCGTTTAAAAAGGTTTCGAAGAGTGGGAAAGGAATGTGGAACAAGTACATGGCGGGAATTATTGAGGGGCACAAAACGCTGTTCTAATATATAAGGGATTTATTTCCATTGACGTAAACTTTAGATCCGCCCTCGTATATTTGGTACATAAGAAAAGCACCATCGCAGTGTACCTGGATGTGATATTTTGCTGTTATCAATGCAGTTCTTGAGGCATGAGATCCGAGCCATAAAGTTGAATTCTAACTATCATTTTTCGTGGCCTTAAACTTATATTCAATGGCATTAAAGCTATGCCTCTGCGCATATATTTCTCTGAGATGCATTATCCACGCAGGGATTTATTCACAGTAGGCTGGAGGAAAAAGTTGCACCGGGCCAGGTCGTAATAAAGGAAGCACTGCCAGATAACCCGCTCGGGATGCCGCATCGTGATAACAGCAAGCACTTATAGTTAACACTTAGACACGTGCGGCTCTGTACGACCTTGTTCGGATTCGACCATCGTCAAAACCTCCCCGCCCTTGAAATGATGAAAATGCTAACCATCATGGTGGATCACTAAAATGACATCGGATCTCATCTGTGACCATCCTTGGAAAGTTGGCCATCTCCTCCATCCAGGTATTATTATTAGGAAGCAATAATTGCTTTGTAAAAAAACTAAATTGTTCGCTGTTTCTAGACGTCAAAATAAAAATGTCCACAAATATTTAGTACAAGCTTTGATTGTACTAACTGTTCCCGTATAAACGTTTTCATTTTGTGAAAATGTCCATAAGATAAATGGGTCGAAAAAATAACACGGCATTTGTACGCGTTTTAAGTTGTAAAGCATAATAGACGGATCAAGTTTTAGTGAAGCATTTTTGACTCGACTTACTTTAATTCGTCTTTCTCTCTAAGCATTCGTAAACTAACGGACCGAAATAGAGCTTGGCAGCCAGCAGACATCAGGCATAATGTCTGTTCTAGTCGCCTGCTTAATATTCAATGTATACAATTAGTTTATGTGTCAATAAAGATTTTGAAGAGATAGCTTACATGTAGAATGTGCTTACTGGTTACAGTCATGCAATGTAACATTGCCCTGACAGATTCATCTAAATCTTTATTTGTAGGGTTTTTTGCTAAAAACAATTAAACAACATGTTAGACGATCGATAAGGAAATATCTTAGCTCTGTCAAGTTAATCAAGCTTAAAAGGGAAAAATAGGTAAGTGAGTACCTCAAATGTATATGAGACTATTTGCAGTTTACGGTGAAATGATAATACTAATTAGAATTATTATGCTGAGAGTAAAAACATGATAAATAAACCACATTGATAAAGAAAAGGTTACATTGAACCGATGTGTGATCCTCGCTGCACTTAGGCAATACAGGGCGCTCTCTTACAATCAGACTTTTGACATGGTTTCCTGTTTCATAGGTGCTCAAAGCTCACGGCAATTTGTAACGTGTACGATTGCAGCATGGCGTTAATAATAATGGGGGTGGATAGTAATGCACCATCCTTTTTATTGAGACGTCTGTGCTTCCCGTTTTTTTTAATTGTCCGATCGTAACCGATCATAGTTCACTCCAGCGCTTAGCTCGTCTAAGCTGGATACCAAGAAAACTAATTTAAGTGTGGCCGGTGGTGCAGGTGTTAGATCTACGACCTTTCGAGTGCAAGGCAATGGCTTTGTCACTAAGCCACCTTAGCCGGTGATGCTGCGCCCTAAATCCCTCCGCATTTGCCATGCATACCTATGTTAGATGTACAGTGTGCTAAAAGAATTGTTTTGTCTGTTCTGTCAATATTTGGTATTTCCACCCTACACCGGGGGAGCGGTCTAGCCACATTTACGTAACTCTTCGTCGGTCTGCCCATTTAAACTTCGCAACATTAAAGCTTCCTTTATCTTGCTTCAGAGGCTCGTTGAAGCAAAGTACACGCATGACTAGTCGATGCCAAGGAACTGCTCGTTACGGGACTAAGTAACCGTAGCTTAAAGTACTCGGTTGAGTTGCTGCCATCGGTTGTGGAAACATTTTTCAGCTGTGATCTTTTGTCGCATTACGATCAGCAAATACAATTATTATTATTATTATTATTATATCACTCAAACTGACAAAGGAGCTTGGGAAGAAGCTTTTCGAGGCCACAGCGGAGCCAAGATCGACCGGGTTCCTCCGACAGAGAGTGTCATTAGAATTACAGAGAGGCAACGCCAAGATGATGTTGAGTGGTCACCGACACTCAAGCAATAAGATTAACATAAGCAATATTGTAGATAATATATAAGTAATATATTGATAATTGTGATACATGTACATATTAACAAAATAAACCCTTGTTCAAAAATATTATTATTATTATTGCTTTTCGGTCATACGTGTACACGCCTCTTAATTACGCTAATGTGCTGATGCAGGATCTGCATTCGCAGCCACAAATGCGCACTATGAATTACATTACATCGTCGAGGAGAAGACAGCGCCACCGTGTTCTCTAAGAACGAACCACGCTGTGGAGAGGTAAATCGATTTATGAAATTGCGCAGAGACACAGTAGTGAACTGCTGACCCTCGTTAGGGCCCTCCATCCGTACGGCGCGGATATTTCCCATCCCACTCAACATTTTGTACTACGGCATCTGGCAATTTGCAACTCAGATGCGACCCTGATAATTATGCCCTCTCGCGCCGTAAAGTAATGCTTCACTGCCTTCATCTCATATGGCCAAGGATTCGCATTGAATTTTGATATTGAATCGCATAAATATGCGAACGGAAGCGAAAGGTTTGAGCGCCCTGAACCCAGAGCCGCTGAGGTAAACGCGGCGAAACCACGCTCGTCTACAAAGTGAACGAGTGATTGCACTGTAGGGATACAAAAATAACCAAGTTGGGCCGGGCCGTCTATCTCAATCGAGAGAGAGTTAACTTGCGCTAGTTGTTGCGTTGCCACAGTCTCACAGACAGAAACTAAGCAGATCTACTTGACGCATGGCTACCCACCCTTAATACAGGTATAGTATAGCCATTTTAGCTGAAAGCGGAATGATTGAAGAGTTAAAGCAATTGCCAAATTACGACGTGTCCACGCAGCACTTACGGCTTTACCGGTACTCGTGCCCATGATGTGGTACTGTTATAACAAAACAGCCACTATCGCCACAACATCAAACGGGATAAAACAGCGAGAGCTTTCTCTGAATATAAAGAGGATGGACGCTGCGGGGAAGAGCGGGCTGCGACTTTGCTGGTATAAGGCGATCTGAGTTCGATTTGATTCGACCTCCTGGTTAGACGGAACAGGAGCCGATTGGTTTCTTGGGTAGTCCAGAAATACTTGACAATGGAGCGTCGACAGGTCTGCACGCAAAATACGTCAAACATATTCGACGCGCGCATAGCGATGCTGTCGAACTCATTGTCAGAGTTTTTTTACGCTAATAGGATGTTGCATTGATGACACAGGTTGTCACGTAATAGCAGTATTAAGGCTGCCTCAAGCTTATTTTTAGCGTCATAAGTGTGCAAAGTTAAAATGGTTAACGAGCACATTAGGAAGGTTAATAACGTGTATATATATATATATATATATATATATATATATATATAGTCATTGATCTTCTGTTGCACATCTCGTTCGCAGGGACCCAACTATCATGTTCCGACCGTGAATGATTGATTACATTGAATAAATAAATAAAAATAATATATATATATATATATATATATATATATATATATATATATATAATTTGCCAATTGTGTCGGGTAAGCTCGATTTCAATTTGACTAGTTTACACAAGAGCTTTAAGAGGGAGCACCCTTTGTAGAGCCAGCTGGTTAAGTTGGACCAGCCAGAGCGCAGTACAACAAATGGTTAGGCTATTAAACGCTCAAGAAAATTGTGACTTATCACTTATTGGTTAGGTCCAATTCAATATAACGTGTAACGAATGCAGACTCGGCACAGCACTATAACCGTTCGTTCAGCGTGACATGCTTGTATTGTTTGCACTTGACCGCATGGGCTACAATATCAACTAACTATATTTATGCAGGAAAGCTTATACACAGTCAACAGTCAAGTGGTGGTGGTGTATCACCGTCATTACCATCCACACCGCGTGCTGCTGGTGGAATAGTCAAATCGCCTAAAAGCAAAGGACTGCCACCGCCTACAACGAGTATGCATGCGCTCGCAGAGCAAGACACCGGCCAGAACTCTCCTAAATATTTATGGGGAGAGCATAGGGAAGTACGGAGGGCCCGACATAAGATCATTAAGAATAGTATAATTGATCACTGGAACTCTTCATAAGCCAAACACTTTATAACAAAGGCCTACCGAGGACTTACACTAGCGTCTAAACCTAAAAGATCGGGCATCTACATACAAAGACGTGTACTACGCAGTCACAGCCGGAGTTACCCAAGTGTCTGTAGCGATCTAACCCTGTAGAATATAACTCACGATGGAGTTCTTAGACTAACGCATACCCCCGAGAGTTTATTCCGTTGCTTACGCAGACGATCTGGCACTGATCATGACCGCCCGTGGCGAGGATCTGCTTGAAGGAACACTCAACGAAGCCCTGGCGGATATCTTATATATATATATATATATATATATATATATATAACGAAAGCAATTTTTTAAACGGCCTAAAGCGTCCTTCACATACTCTAAATTTACACCTGGAAGGTCACTCAGTAAGAGCCACGCACATGGTCATGTATCTGGGTTTGATCGTAAACAGGGCTCTCGAAAGAACACCTCACGTGTGCTATGCCGCAAAAAAACAGCCAAAGCCTCATCAGAACTACGGAAAATCTACCCACGACCCCGAGGAGAAACCGAATCTCAGCGTCGTCTCTTTGCGTCAGGAATAGCCAGCAGCATGTAATACGCCGCACCCTTATGGGAGCGCACGACTTCCAGAGCTATAATACTCCGGCTTCTCAACAAGACCCAACGCCGTATGGCGCTCAACATAGCACGGACAAGTTGCACGGCTTTCATAGCAGCTACACAAGTCTTTTCTCCAGATGAATTTCCTGAGACCTAAGAGTTAAATAACTGGCATTAAGAAATCCCTTAATTAAAGACCGGAAGATTAAAGATGCACTAATCAGCGGAACAGACAACTCTAAGCAAATAGAGCCAACAACGGGAAGCAATTCAGTGGGGTCATTCTGAATACTAGACAAAATCAATACTCCCTGATCTCTAAAAATCGTAAAGCTTCAAACTCGGCTCACTTACCTAGCCACTCGCACAACTGCTAACAGGTCACGGTGGCTGCTTTCAGCAAAACCTACACCTCATTGGTAAAACTAACTTCCCCGTATGCTTCATATGCAGCTCAGGGCAGGCCGACGACGTAAGGCACTGCTATGAACGCTGCACCTTTTTTGACACTAAGCGAGAAAAAAAAACAATTACCATCCATCCGACACATAACAACTAACCCCCACTAGCAGTAATTGTTCCCTGGGACTTTCGTAGTCGTTAAACGTTTTTGATCGCGTGACCACGTGACACGTTTACATAATCAGATCAGCCAGTGTAGGTGCATGCACACAAAATGCATTTCGTACACCGACGCAAAAAATACGCCACTTGCACATATGTGGCGACAAGTACTTTAGCAGGTTGTTTATATTGAACGGTTGAAAATGCTCAAAGCGGAACCATGTCTCTTTGAGATGTGTGCATCATTATGATGTCGGAAACATAATGCAGCATGTAGCCTGCTTGTTCTATTTGATCGAACGAATGACTATAGTGCGCTTAGAGTGCGCGATTCGCACCCAAAGTAGTAGCAAACTTTCTGTGCTGAAAATTGTCAACAGACAACGTTATAAGCGGGCTGCCTCGCTGCCGGACCGGCAGGCCAAGATGTACAACATACATACGGTCATCGTGCTTTTTCACATTTGTAAGTGTAGTGTAGTGGAATGCGTTTAAACCTGCAGCATGCGGTTTATTCGCGGCTCTAAAGGAGTCGCTATTTGTTGTGATCCCACGCACACCACGCGTTTGTGAGTGTGCTTTGAATGCTAGCCGGCTGTTTCCAAGACATCCAGTCAACCATCCATCCAGTCTGCTGTTGCTCAGTATTATTACTATGTGGCCGCTGCAAGCCGCTATGCAAACAGGTGGACGGTGTAACGGAAACACGCGGATAAACGAGGTTGAGTTGGGCTTCTTTAAGGCCCTAGAAGGCCACGACGACGTTTCTCGTTTCTCGACGTCGGGCGTCGCCTAACGCGCCTACACGCCTATCGGGCTTGAATGTGGGAGCGCCCTGTTTACCCTGTTCTGGCTAACGCGACGCGCCTAGTCTTCATGTGATCCGCCGGTGAGCAGGCGGCGACCACGCGCCGCCGGAAGCCACAGTCAAGTTACACAACTTATAACCAAGTAATTAATTAAGCCTTCGATTCGAGCTAACGTGTACCTACCGTTCAGCTCCGCCATCAACTGTGCGTGTTACCGTGTGCGCCACACCGACATTTTTCACGCTTTTGCCTTAGTTAGTGTTGTGGAGCAGGCACGGCTGCGGTTTGATGGCTGACTGAATTGCGCGAACACTTTCAAGCAGTTGAATAGTCTCTCGCATAGACTAACAATGCATGCATAGCCGTAGGCCTGTTTAGTCAAATGAACTACCGCGCAGTGCTTCGAACGGAATCATCTTTACGCATAGCACTTGAGCGCGAAGCTAAATAAATGCCAATTTAACATTAATACTAGAAAAAAAGTAACTAAGGGGAGTCACGTACAAAGATGATGTCAATTCGTTATTCTTCGAAATATTTAACTTTGTTTAACGTCTTTATTTATATTTACGGTACTATGTGCGGATATATACGAATTTTACTACAACATTTTTCTGCAACAGTACTGACACCAAGGATGAGTTTGCTTAAATATATGTACCATTGAAAACTTATACAAGAAGAAAAACAAATCATCATCGCAACATAATTTTGTATATAATTGTGTACGCACACAATAGCACACTAACATCTACAGTGTGCTGTAATAGATATAAGGCGAATTTTTGTAATGCTTGCTTAGATATCTAAACATTGCTGTTATTAGTCAGCAGCTACATTCGTTAAGTCTAGTTAGAAGTTACAGGTAGGGCTTATCGTGTTATTGCTTCTAAAATTGTTTGGACAATTATTAAAATCGTGCGACATGTTATTCGGCTCTTAAGTGACCCTTCAATGCTTTAAATTGTCAGCGTACATTTGTTAGTAATGGTAATAGACAACATATTTTAAGATCATAAATATTATATATATATATATATATATATATATATATATATATATATATACGATTATAATTGATCTTAAAATATGTTGTCTATTAGCACTATATATATATATATATATATATGTATATAACATTGTCACACATGTAACATGTTCAAAAATAATGTTTTAGAAAATTCGCACCTTACATGACAACACAGAATTTTAGCTTTTGCCGATGAAATACCTTCATAGAAGACCTAATGCACAACAGATATGTTGGTTTCAGGCAATTTTGTGAAACAGCACGAACGAGCAAAATGTCGAACGTAACGCAATAAAAACTCGTTTTCAAAAAGGGTGATCTGCTTTTAGATTTTAGTACTGGCAGGCTGTCTTACAGTCAGCTTTTCGTACACACTCCGCCTAATAGAGTTACAACTGTTTCGAGAAAAACCCACTGTGTAGCCGCCGAAATGGAATCATTAAAACTGACTGTACTTTTATGGCACCGTGGTTTTGTCGAGATCTATAAGAACCGCAGCAACTGTCTCGCGTTGTCGTCAAATGCTACCTAATGTCGCCATTTGAAGACACACGTTCAGGCCACAATGCAGGCAGGTATAATGCGCGGTATCTGGAAAGAGATCTCAGCCCCTCGAGTGCGTTGCTATGGCGACGAGGCCGGGTCAGCCGGTTGGTAGTGGTCGTGGTTACCGGTACAACTGGTAGGTCACTCGCCGGCTCTTCGCCATGGCCTGAATGAATGACTGGGCCTGAACCATACATGTGTACTGCGGCGGGCGACACGAGCACGCTGTTACTCGGGGTGGGTTCTCTTTGTCGTCTCGTTTGCCGGCGCATTACTTATTGCGCTGACGGAGGTCGGCCTCTCAACAACGTCCGTTGTTGTCGTTGTTGTTGTTGTTGTTGTTGTTGGGAGAGGTACTGCCGCTTGAGAAAGAAGCTGCTGACAGTTTGGCCATTCAACGAGACGACAGACATCTCCGGCATGGTCTAGTGGCTAGGATACGTGGCTCTCACCCACGAGGCCCGGGTTCGATTCCCGGTGTCGGAATGTCGGGTTCCATGGTGTAATGGTTAGCACTCTGGACTCTGAATCCAGCGATCCGAGTTCAAATCTCGGTGGAACCTGTACTTTTTTGTTTTGCTTTTTTCGTTCTTGTTCTCTGTCTATAGTTCAACCAAATATAGTGTGGTATATTGTCTAATGTATTAAAACAAATAATGATGATGATAATAATAATAATACTTTTTTTTGAACAAGGGTTTATTTTGGCAATAAACCCTTGTTCAAATAATAATAATACATTTAGTAAACTACACTTAAAATATTATTCCAGCAAGTGCTACCAATGCGCTAGATGCACACCCACTTATCTGTTTTTATGCGTTACCTATAAAGCTAGATGGCTTTTGTCGCCAACGGTTTACCTACAAAGCCACGATAGATAACTCTCAGTTCGTATATTGGACTGTTTCATTTTCTTCAAATAGTATTGAACAATATATATATATATATATATATATATGATTGTCAATACACCAAGTACCACCGGGGAATGCGCTTTGCAAGGTTCTGAGATTTGAGGCCAAAGCTTTGTGGCCTCCAGCCGTTCTGGACAGGGGTTACATTCTCTCGAGCTGTATGTTGTATGGGTCGACTTGCCTGCGACTTGGTTGACTGGGATGCGCTTTGGTTGTGGCGAACGAACAAGCCTACAAACACACGGCTTACCTCAACACGAGCAGCCGCAGAAGCAGCAGCAGCAGCGGGGCAAGACTAGAGGAACACAGGACGGCGAAATCGACGAAGTCGACAACGACGACGACGACGAAAAGCGAATGAAAAACTTTTCGATCCACGTCCAGATGAAAAATGGACGTGGAACCAGCACGCTCTCCATTGAAACGACGGCGACGCTGACGGCGACGCTGACGACGCCGACGACCACGACAACGACAACCAGCAGCGTCACTGTAGCAGCGTTGAAGCGGGTTGGGGCGAATTGGGGTGGTCGGAACTACATTTATGATGATGATAATGATGATGATGATGATGGCAAGCCGTGTCAAAGCGGTGCGGTTTGCCGTATTCAACCGTCGATCTTCGTCCCCTGATTTCACTCCTCCTGCTTCACGCACCCCGCCAGGTCGGCGTGTGGGGTTGGCGTCGAAGGAGCAGCGGTGCCAAACGGAACGCTACGAAAAGTAGGCAAATTTCGACTACTGCGGCCAAACACACACACTCGCAGAGACGCCCAGCCTACTGCGTGTGTGGCCTATACCTATACTGCCATAACTGCTACAACGATTTCCATCGGTTTTCGACGACTCGTTCGTTTTACTTTGCTGTCTGCCAATACTACTATTACTACTACTACTACAACTGCTGGTTCTGCTGCTGCCAGTGCCATACCATACAATGACTGACAGCGACGAATTTTACTACTGTCATTGATAATATCCCACCACAGGTGCTGGTACTGCTTTTGCTTATGCCTCGTTTGTTGTTGTTGTTGTTGTTGTTGTTGTTGTTGCGGCGGTTGTTGTTGTTGACGGTTTTTGTTGTTGTTGACAGTTTTTGTTGTTGTTGACTGTTGTTGTTGTTAGCGGTTGTTATCGATCGCTGTTCAGCGACTTTTTTGTCCAGTTTTTCATGTCAAAGTCGTACTAACAGTAGTCGCAACTGGTGGCCCACAGTGAGTGATGTTCGTTTGACTGTCGCGCATATTGGCCGCATGCACTGCTAGAGTGTCGGCATAGTTACAAAGAACGTGGCATTCACAGCAAGCGTGCGTACGACGAGTACGCGCCGTACATTGAGATAAGCCCCTTGTTCTACATTTGCTGCATCGCCACACGTCAACTACACTCAGCTACTCGAGAAGGCATTCAACTCGTATGTATATATAATTATATATATATATATATACATATATACATAAATATACATATGTATATATAATTAAATATATATATATATATATATATATATATATATATATATATATATATATATTTATATATATTAATTTACGTATATATATTATATATATATAGTATATATATATATATATTTATATATATATTAATTTACGTATATATATATATATATATGATTCAGCCAAACAACCATTTTAGTGCTGTGACCGCCAACGGTAGCGTGGCCGAGCGGTCTAAGGCGCTGGTTTAAGGCACCAGTCTCTTCGGGGGCGTGGGTTCGAATCCCACCGCTGCCAGCTTTTTCAATCTCAAAAGCAAACTTAACGACTCACGAGCAAACGTGTGCCTTTTTAGTAAGTACACGCAGCATAAAGCGTGTTTTTGCGTTTGCATGCCTCCTTCATTGCCTCAACTAACTACTAGGTACATATCAAAGTAGTATGGTTGCTACTAAAAATGGAAGCTAATGTTTCATATCGTGTTTGGTGTGAGATCTTTTGGTTTGTAAATATGTACATTTCTCTTAGTTCTATAGCTAGTGGCCATGCTGTATTTTAACGTTGACATACTGAATAGCTGATGGTTTATGTATATTACATGTATCTCAGAGTTATCGAGGTACAGCACAAAAAGGTAAACTGACTTTGGTTAATCTTTAAACTATCTTTGTACACACGCTGCGTGTATATACGCATATATATGGGAGAACTCAGACTTAATTGTATATACTCCCTATATGTATATATATATATATATATATGCATCTGTAAATACATATACGATCGTACTTCTGCTATATTCACGGCATGACCAGCTCTAAGTGATCCTGTTCTAAATAATGAGATTTATCCTGTCGAGACGCTTACCGTCGTCCCAGGCTAGTCCAGTGGTTTCAACGTGTTTAAACATCAAACGTGAGGGTGAACAAGAGGCGTGTCGAGTCTGAAGCCAGCACTTAGTCTTGCAGTGGAATCATCAATTAAGATTGCTACTGATGTGCTGGGTGGGGTGTTTAGCCAATCGCTTGCAAGGGTTGCAAAAGTTGCCCTGAGAACGAGCCCTAGTAGAGTCATCGCTAGCTTGATGATATGATACTTAACGAGCATGCTGATCGGTTACCAGAAACGACCATGCACTCGGCGAGGTGAAGTTTTTTGAAGTTTCGAGAACATTTGCCAAGCTGGTCGTGGGTTAATCTCGCATGGTCGACCCGGCCGTATCCAGTTTAGCACCAGTTCCACGCACAGAGGCTGTGCCCACCTATTGTCTCTGGTGCAGGTACTCAACAGCTCTGGTGTCTCCTTTTGGACGATTGAGCGTCTTGGCGATTCTTGAATAAGCCAGCTGAATAAGTCAGTGGTTCAAACGCTAGCGGGTGGAAATAATGGGGGTAAGTAATACTGGCATACTTTCCGCATTTATTGGATTTCGCCAACATAGACGGATGACCAGCGTGTTACGCCTCCGCATTGACCGTTGCCACCGCACACACCAGCATGCAACCAATATCAAATACGTTCAGTCCGTCCAATCTCTTTCCTCTATCCCTGCAGAGGCCAGGAGGCTTAAGAATGTAAGGAAATCCGGCAGATCTTGAGGCTTGGCTAAATGTGCTATTAAGTGCTCCGTGTTGGGCTCGACGACCTGAGCTCAAGGCGCAAGAGATGTTGTTGTATGCCTGTGTTGCTATTTGATCGCCGCATCTACATTGATAGGGGAAAACACGAGATCTGCTCCGAAGCGTAACTCCGCACTAATCCAAACAGTTTCATCATCTAGTAGTGTGATCAAGTAAGTACTGGGGAGAGCTTATAACCAGGCCTTTTTCGGAGCTCGCTGGCAGTCTGACCTTGTAAACAGTAGTAGAAACTTGTTCGAAGCGATGTGCAAACGTCTCTATTTGGATTGGGGTAGACCTGCCTTCCTGGGAAAAGGTATCAGCGGGTATGGAACCGCACAGCGAGGCCAATCTCTCTGCCACAACCTCCAAAGAGAGATTATATGCTTCTTTACACAGCTGTGTCGTCCAGTACCCGTAAAGCCTTTCCAATACCTGGGATACACAAGAGACTATGGCACCACCAGCCAACATGGCAGCGTTAGGCATCTCCAGTCCACGTACGTATATGGGAAGCAGAGCCTGCATTAGATGATTGGTATACGCGGAAGAGCACATCCAGTGTCCTCAAATTTCACTGATTGAAGGCAGTCAATTCAAAACAATTGGCCCTCCCAAGCAAGCGAATTATTTGAAGCGCCAAAAGGCACAACCT
>QVRM01002530.1:0-33331 GCA_003439945.1 Dermanyssus gallinae | reverse complement strand
AAAGAAAGATAGACAGATAGATAGATATTTAGATAAGGAGAGATATGTAAAGGGTTTGAGAGTGCAACCGTGTGGAGAGTTATCTTGTTCTTCTTAGTGCTCCGTCGTGACGGGATTCTCGCCGAGCTTCAAAGGCTGGCGCAGCTCAATGTACGCAAATTGCTGCCTCTTTCGGGTAAGACGTCCGCTCACGCCGTTTTTTTTACGACCAAGACTTGATATGGGTCTGCGATTAAAATACCAACAAATGGACAACAACGACATCATTATATTACAAGTTGTGTATCCGCATTTAGCTAGCTCTGAGCCGCTTCCAAGCCGCGACTCTCGCTGTCGCGGCCTCTAGTGTAGTTTTCAATGCCGTGCACTGTTTCCCTTTTTGTTGTTTATAGAGAGGATTTGTTTAAACGGATTGACGCACGCCTTCCACGGACGTAATGCTCGGATGCTCAGAAGTTTAATTGCCCGCCAAACCACCAGAAAAAACCATGTCTGTGTTTTTCTAGGTCTCAACGAGAAATGTCGGTTCTGTCTCTAAGACGAAACAATTGAAACTGGACTTTGAAAACTGCTGATTAGCATTGATACTTGAAGCACTAAGCTACATGCATTTGAAATAAATACTGTTTCTCTCGTTAAGGTGGTGGCCCTGCAGATGACTTCGACTGGTAAGATGTACGTGCTTCACAGGCCATCATTACAGCGAGCATTCGGATTTTATTATTACTTAAGGTAACAATTGTTTTTATATGAAAGAATGCATCAAATCAAAACCAGAAACCCGGAAAGTCCTCCGGGTCGGCCATGTCCAGTGTAGCAGAATTCCAGTCACAGACACGGCGTTACCCTACTAAATCTTTGTAGCTGTATCTAGCGATAGTATCTGGTGCAGGTATTTGGCGAACGGTTGAGCGTCTCGCCGACTTGTTGAATCATTTTGTAGGGCTAGGTGCCCAGTGCCTCAAACGTCATTGAGCAGAAGTCGTGGGATAGGCAACATTGGCATATTTTTATTGCCCAGCTGCAGAGCTCCTGGCAAATAACCCTATGGCAAGGCGCACCTCGTCACAGGAGGCAGTGGACGGCGGCATCGTCGCGGGACACAGTAAACGAAGGTCTAAGGGCGTCTTGGGGGTGTTTATCTTAAAGAGACTCAAGACTGTGATACAAAGGTGTCCACCAGAGGTCCGCTTCGGACAGCGTTTGCTATGACGCGTATACGTATCCCACCCTAAGGGTCCCTCCTAGTATAGGTCCTAATTCCTTGGTAACATTTCAACCCTGCAAAGAGTCGCAAAGGTCTTCTTAAAACGCGTGTCGTTTTGGATCTGTGGGGGATGCCACCGGCACGAAAGAAAACAGTGAACGCCAGGCCTCGATGTTGAGTTCTCCCGCAACGAATGTCGTGACCGTCTTGAGGAACACTAGGACTAACCTTATATGTTAAATGGTATCCTAAATGTGTCCGACCAGATGTAGTGGATTCATAACGCCACGAAAGAAAGGACTTCGCTCCAAGCCAAAATCCGGGGGCGATAGTTCTCCGCGGCGAAATCTGCGACTTTACGGCGGCATTCCTAATGCAGCAAGCTACGCGTGTAACAGGTTATTGGGTTCTTCCAGAGTGCGCGAACGTGGGGGATTTGTTGACTTGCACTGGAGCCCGGGGCATAGCGCTAAAGGTAACCGTTTTTGATTGGTTAGTGTTATAAGTAGTCAAATGCGAGGGCGCGAGGCAAGACCGCGTATTGCCAGAAAGGAAACCGTCTACAGAGTTTACCGCTCCAACCCCGAGCCATCATGGTTGAATATCTGAACGCTGTTTGCACTCACAGAGGCAGTCTGGGTGCGTTGGTTACCCTCGTTTGGGACGGCGATGCAGACAAATTGCGTCATCCTAACTTTTGTGGAGAAAACGCATCAACAACAAAGGTCGCCACTTGGCGCAGTATGTCTCATACCCGATCCGTATGCGCATCCTTAACGCCTGGCGCCGACCGGTTTCTCCTCGCCGACCGGTTTCATCCGAGAATATGGTGCCTATCATCCAGCCCATCAACGTTGTCAACGTCGGCGAAAACTTCCACGTCTTACGTCGGTGTCGTTCGGGGTGAAGGTGACTTCTCCGCAGGACATTAGAGCAGCACGCCAGCCCTTCTCATGATTGATCTTGCAAATCTTTTGCGGAGTGGCCCCGTTTGTCCTCCAGGAACACCCGCGCATGCTTCTGCGCCTTTGTCTTCACTGAAGCAATGATTGACGACAACCAGACAACCGGGCGACTTCCTAGTCCCGATCTCTCTCCACTATCTATTGCAGCTAATGTCTATTGCAGTAGCCGCCGAGCGTCGCCTGGGTGTATTCGCTGACGTAACCGATGCCGTATGGATATTGTCTTTAGACACTAAGCTGGTATTATCCGACGTAACTGGAGCAGTCGAGATATACTTGACAAGCACCCTCCTGCCCACCTGGAGGACATCCTTAGGAATATGTTCCTGTCCGAAGGCACCTTCACTTCGGCTCGCACTTCTGACATATTTATGTGCCAGTTTAAGAGCTTCAGCAAGGGACTAGCTGGGCGTCTGGATGGCATAACGCCCGCCATATTCTCACGCTTACTCCTGTTCTTGCGGCCTGAGCATGGGTGATGCGAAGGAGGAGAATGAGGAGGAGGAGGAGGTGAAACTGAGCTGCAAGGAGGCCGCACCCATAAAGCAGACAGGCCACAAACCTAAATGATGTGCCCGTTAGAGTTTTAGACAGACCATGAGCCGACACAATTATGTAAAGAACAACACTTTAGACCAGGTAAGAAAACTGCTGATCTGAGACTTGTCGATTCGGAACACTCGTGCGACGATCTCCCGCACGGTAAGCGGCGTTTCACTCAAAGCGAATAGAACAAGACTCGGCCTTGGAGAACGAAAAAGTTCAATCTGTACATTAGTGACTGACAATAATTTTCCAAATAAAAGTGATTGATGAAAATATTATTATTACTGTGAAGTGGTGTCTGGCCAGAGCTGGTCTTGATTGAACGTGACTCATACGGTCATACCGAACCCGTCGCCGCACGCATTCTACAATTATTGCTCCAGCCAAAATTATTTGCTTAGTTTGTCTAGTTTGTTGGTTAGCAATATTAAGCTTTTAGTTGGTAATGATTTCATTGCTGCGGCGGTGGTGGCGGATTTATTATGATGGTAATGATTATTATTATTATTATTCTGATCGTTTGTATGGAAGTGCACAGTTGTAACCGTTCGGTGCTCAATAGATAGACAATCCGGGTAGATTATGTTTACATAATACATGCATTTATATATAATGCGAATGGTATCGTTTCATAATCAATTTCATTAGCCTTCGTTCACATAAGGTCGATGTCGACCGCCGTTTGTTTTGGAATGCAGAGGCACATTTCATCAGATATCAGAAACAGAGCAGACTCAGCCAAATTAAGTAATTGGATGGTCCACACACTATATATACATATATATAATATATAATATATATAATTAAATATATATATATATATATATATATATATATATATATATATATATATATATATATATATACAGGCGGCGTTCGTTGCGTTTTTAAACCAACGAGGGTGCGTCTAGGGTACTAATAGTTGAATGATAGTTCTTGTAGCAATTTCAATAATTAGCGATGATACCACTGCGTCTGGCGGTTATGTGCAAGACATGCTACGGCCGCCGCACGTAAACAAATCAAATCCACCTCAAGGCAACGAATCTCCGCAGCACTAACCGCTCTACAAACTGTTGCTCCGAGCGCATTGCAAAACTCTATTTAGTTCCAAAGAAGCAGACATTTTTGAAGCTTATGATTCATCGAATATTATTATTACTACTGATATTTCTGTTTAATCAAGTTTACTGCCACTCTGTTTAGCGTTACCCTATAGCTCATAAGAACGATTCGACCATCGCACCGCCAGCATTTGTACCTATCTATTGTATCTCCGCATTTGCTTTCTCTGTTTACTATATAGTGATTTCAGCCATCGTTCAACCGCCTGTCCTTCGTCGATCATCAAACGTGGTTGCACCTTTTGAACAAATATGATTTTATTGAGCCGATATTCTTGGCTAGCCACTGAGCGGTCATGTCTTGGGTAAACAGAACAGACACGTGTGGGATCTGTGCTGTCGGGTAGCTGGACGTTGTAGCCAGACCAATGTAGAGGCATGCGCCGATGCGCTCAGCCGATACTACCACGGTCGTACATTGCACCTGCCAGATGAGATATCGACGCTGTAGAGCGGGGTACTTCTTTTGAGTGGGATGAGTTGCCATAATTCATAGGCTAGCTCTTATTAGGCTCGTGTTAAGGACGTTCTATTTCTAAGTAAACCACACATTTAAAGGCATCATAAAATCTCCAATTTGCACATCTCTCGACGGCATTTCAACGGCCTAAGCTGTTTGTATGCTTCTTCGACTGTTGCTGCTGCTGCAGTTGCCAAGTAGCTGACGATTTCTAGGTAGTACCAGAAGTGTTAGTAGAAGTAGTAGTAGTAGTAGTAGAGTAATAGCGCTGTTGATCGAGACCAAGGCATCAAGGTCGTTTGTAAGATGCCACGAGAGGCGAAACATCAACGGTTTATTGACTATCGTCAGCTTCTCCGGCCATATCGTAGGCTCAAGATTTCGTCATGCCACGAGCGTACGGCTCCATTGTTGTCAGCTGAACAACCTACGGAGCCGTCTAGCCCAGTCCAGCCTCTGTGTGAACGGCGAGTGTCGGCACGTGTCTTCGGCATGTCGGACTTCATTTGACGGAGCAGCATTCCTCGACTTCCAGAATTATCCGAGGGTGAGGAAGACGCTGGAAGCCGCTGGGCGGGCGCGTGTCTACAACGCGAATACAACGTCATCGATCTAAGCGAATCGATCTTGTCATTGCCGTCAAGAACTGTTACGGTGATCATTCATGGTTGGCCTCAAAGCGTCGGCTTCAAAATGCGATTATCGTCGACTGAGATAGGTGACTTTGGCCTAGACAGCGCAAATCCGCAAATAAAATTTAGTAACATTGAGACACAAGTCTACTTATTCTGCTGTCTTCATAGCCTGATTATATTTTTCATGATATTTAATAGCAAACTAACTTGTTAGTCTGTGATTTAGCAGCTTCTCAAGTGTGGAAACGTAGGCTTAAAGAAAATAAAGCATTGTTTGTAAAAGGAACAGGGGTCGGCAGAGGCTCATGTACCTCAAGTAAAAATGAAAGTGAAATAGTTTCACTTAAAATATACCTGACTGAAACTATAATAAACATAGAATTCCCTCTGTACTACGGTCAAATCCAAATGTCAAGCTCTGCGGCTGAAATCACCTCTAATCGAGTCTTGATGTTTACTTATATCTGATAATTTATATACGAGTACATAACATATGCCTGCGATCATATATGTTTAAACTCAAAATAGATCGCAAAGTCTTGACTTTTGCAAAGTGCCAACTTTGAGTCAAAATTGGCTAGCACACAGCACATCGGTGTACGATTTTGCAGTATATAGCAACGTGTTCAAAAGCTGAGCTTTTTAAAAAGTTGATAATCTGCGCATGAGATACTTCCGCGTTTGCGGAACCTATCAGTATCTTAGGCTTAACGTGTAGATTTTTGGTAATCCTATCCTTTCGGCTAAGATGAGGTCAACGCTCTGCTGGTCATTAACCTGTCGTTTGGAATGAAACAGACCAATTTAGCAAATGATGAGCCTTAAATATTTATTTCGAATACTTGCGTCCGACTTCTCGTCTCCCGCCAACCACATCGATAGGCTTTATATGGTGCTGGCTCTGCCCACTAAAAGAAACCCACTTTTAAGTGCAAATTGTTTTGTTAACTATCGAGTCGTAAAATTGTATTGCTTCTTTCTGCTGTGTTGTTGCGGTTATGTCATTAAGGTTACTAAGCTGTTTTTGTTGCTTTCTTCCTACGAACATCATAGTTCATGAATCTACGTTTATTTAGTTTACTGCATGATCTATGTAAGTCCTCAGGTGCACTACAACGCCACTCCCATGGATTCGAAGCAATGTCTACGCAGTTACCGATTCCTGGGAGTGGGGGGGGGAAGCGGGTTTACTGGGTTTGCGAGTCTCAGACTAGTGACCGTGGCTGGGATGGCGCATGTCCGTCTGGATTCCCGTAATCCCCCAAAGTGATGCTGAGAGGTTTCAGCAGTAAAAAAAAAAGATGTACTACAAGTCTGTTGTTTGATATCATAGCCTATCATGAGAATCCGACGGCATTGTCGGTGATATATGGATGCCAGGTAGTATATATATATATATATATATATATATAATTGACCTCCCATTCCGCTTCAAGTTTCGCTTTCCTCTATTATCTCCCTTGCATAACAGGCAATTGCCGAATTATTAAGCTTCTCTTATTTAAAAGAACAGCAAACCTGGAGCGGTGCGTTATATACCTACCAGCGCGATTTTCCCTCAACACTGTTTTTCGTTGAAGCCGTAGAGGACACGCCGCTTTTCCTTGCCAGGATGACCGCTCGTGGGCGCTAACAACAACAATATGAACAGCAACGACGACGGCGCTTATAGAAGTGGAAGAACGCAAGAACAAACCTCACAGTGACAACAATAATAATTACAACAACAAGAAAAGCAGTAGCGATGATAACAACAACAACAACAATACAGCAACAACAACTTTAGTTCTTTCCTAAAGTGCCTTCCTTCCTGCCCCGTTTCTCTTTGAGTGGCAGCCCGCCTGGCTGTCTAAGAGGACAGATTGCAGACATGTATTTACACGCTCGCACAATCAACAACAACAGCAGCAGCAGCAGCATCAAGACAACCGCTTCGACAATAGAATCGTAACGAAATGGTGCCAACAGCGTGCGTGATCATCTTTCTGACTCGGCTGCTAGGCAATCATCACCTAGTCGTAAGCAATGCTATCGCAGGCAGGCAGAGGCTGTCTGTGGGCTATCTCACTTGCACGCGCAACACGCGCAGACAACCAGCCACATAGCCAGACACATAGACTCTGTACGAATGAATGGCAGCTATCATTTGTTCACAGCCACCGTCGTTTTCGAAACGGAATAGATATGGTTTGCTAAAGGGCCGTGCTATTGGGCGTTTGTTGCTGTCGTATGGTATTGCTGTTTTTTTTTCGTTGTGAGGGGGAACAATGCTTTACCGCACACCCGACGCGAGTAGCGTGAGATTCGATGTGCCGATGCTGCCGTCGTAATACCCGCTAAAAACCCTCTCATCTAAATGGCCTCAGGAAGAGGCAAGATGAGCTGGAGCCGTTCTTGAATACTACAACTACTACTTAGACCCCTACTTATTCATGGAGCGCCCATCGCAGCCTGTACCAAAATGTTCCATTTAACGATGGTTGTGGCAAAATCCGTCACTGGGTGTCGTGCAAGGGTTCCTGTGCCATTTGTTTACATATTACAAGGAGTTCCCAGTTATTGCTGTTATTATGTTACTGATGCTGTTGTTGGGGCTGTTTTTCTGTTATTTCACGTGTCTTTCCGATAAAAGGAGGGATACGTATCACAATGACTTTGCAAGCTAAATAGGGTACCGGATCTGATTTAGTTAGCAAAAAGCCGGCCGGTTAAAGTTCACGTTGAGATCATCACTGTTCTTTCCGTTCGTCACTATCATGTACGACGTCATGTTATAAAATAAATACGGCAAATTGACAAATTGACTCGCGTCGACTGTCGCAGGCACCTAAAGCAGCGAGCTTGGCAATTCGAATCAATAGTCATCGCCTGGCTACGAGAAGAGACTCAGAACAACGACTATGAATTGCCACAGCTAATCATCGTCGGGCAATCACAAAATGTCTATTGTTCTACTAAATGCAGCAGGGTACACGAGAATGAGATAGTTAGGGAGAAAGTGGGGGGATTCTAGGAGGAATACATAGGGAACAGCAACTGCTAACATTTACATCAGCAACAACGACGCCAAAGACGGTAAAAACAACGGCGACCATAACAACAACTCCGCTGATGGGGACACCAGCAATCATACGTTATTAGGGCGTCATCTCTCGGCGGCTTCATTATGATCAAGGTCGTCAAGGTCACGAAGCCTAGAGAAGCCTAGAGCCTGTGTCGGCCAAGAGGCGGTTCTCGAATCGTTCCTGCTGCAGAATGCCATCATTGGCAATCTGGGTTGTTCGGTATGGTGGGACCGTTGTGGATCTGTGGGACAAAAGTCGCGTCAACAACAATAAACAACAACAATAATAAGCGAAGCCAGTGGAACTAGTGGAACCGCGGTATCCTTGTTAGATAGGCATATACGTTGTATTTAAGGCGGGTTCTGACTGGTCGGCCGACTGACTCACGGCTGATGCAGACCCGCACCCCAGAATGTGGACGAACGAGCGAACGGATTACTAAATGAACCCCGAGAAAAATGTAATGTGTAGAAACCGGTCCGCCGTATGCATTGCGTGCATGAACGTATTGGGGGTGCATAAATATCCCCATACAACTGTATAAGCGCCCATAGATATGCACAAGCGTACATGTTTCTCGCGCAATCTCTCTCTTTCGCTCTCTCCTTCAACTTTTCCTGGGGCGGCAGGTCCCGGAATAAACAAAGAAGACCGTATCACACGCGGTTGCACATTGGCGGTCGAATGGCCGCTGTTTTTGTACTCTTTATTTTCGTTCTGCTTTTTCCTTGCGCTGTTCCGACAATCACGTGTTCGTGGCATGGCTATCCTCATAGAGCACTGGCCAGCAACAGCCGAGACGAGCAGACATGCGATACAACAAATGAAAGCCAGTTAGAGTTTAGATATTCTTTCATTATCATCGAGGATGTCACGACAGTAGTCATTTGGTGACAGCACTAGTCCCCTAGACCACGCGTCCACGCGCATTTTCCTGGCCGACAACGGTGGTGACAATGCTCACTACCTCTGCTCAAGACCACAACTGCTGCGGGGACGACGGCGCGCCGTCAAGGAGACAACCGAACCGCATAACGTTCCGCCACGTAGATGTCAGGACAGTGTGATCTAGTACCACTTAGTTGCTTTGGCGTATAGCAAGGGTTGTGAACGTCGAAACCGCTGCGAGGATGACAGACCGTTAATTTCAATGAACGGATAGTTTTACCGTTGGCTGCCTTCGACAGGGTCCATAGGTAGAAATCCTCGGTAAACACAGGCGATGTGGTGGTAATATTATTCGGGATCTAGTAACGGTACCGTTGTAGGAATGAAATGAAAGCTGTGTATTTATTGATCGCCGACACCAACGTATTGCATACTAATTTTTTGTTGTCTTTTCCCCGCGTGTCATTCGTAGAAAAGTTCTCATTTATGGTCGGCATTTGCGTATGCCGAGTGGCACGTCACGGAAACATACGTGACTGACGTGAGTGATACAGCACTTTTTGCAGGTCTTCGACCTTCGACTTATGACTACTACTATTATTGTCTATATACTCTAAGATAGGTCCTAAGGGGCGCGGTGCATCCGTTGTAGGCCGGTAGGGCTGAATTTGCTGGATCGCTGACTTGATATTAGTACAGCCCCTATGATGAATAGACGCGCGTGGCATTACAGCTTATCATGTTTGGACGTGCACCACAGCTTATGATGTTCGGAAAAATGACAGCTTGCGAACTAGTGGCAGCGTGGTCTAGGGGACTAGTGCGCTAGTCATAATTGTCATCTACCGGGGTGTCGCCGGTTCGATCCCTGTTGTTGATCGAATTTTCTTTGAGCGATGCTCATTGAGAATAGATGATAAATCATACCGCTGAGAGTCAGCGGCTATGCTGCCACAAAGACTGTCGGAGAACTCTAGATATCTCAACATGTCCGGCCCTCGGTGCATTGAAGATATACCACACGGTGAGGGGACGGAGGATGGTCTAAAATTAAAAACAACCTCCTTAAAAAAATGTAATTCTAGCTTGCCACCAGAGAGTGTTAAAGCCAACCATCACCTGGAAACTCGTCGGCAACAATTAAAGGCGCCAGTTGATTCGCAGTCGTCTTAGAGCATCAGGTGGTCGTTCAATGGGAACCTGGATGTGAAGTGTTCAATGCCTGTTGTTGATGTAAAGGTTCTCTTCTTTCAAATAGCTGGTGCAGTTAGTCTGCTGTCCAGCTGGTCAAAGATCGACCGTGTGTACGATAATACTAAACGTCTGCGTGTCAGATTCGCTTGGATCGTGCGTGCGTCATAGTCGTGTCGTACTGACGTATAGAATCAGATAAAGGCGTCGCCGGTAAACTACCATAGCTAAATGAAGCGCTTATACAAAGTTTCTATTCAATAGTTTTACTTCCTTCGTTATTCTTCGTTTTTCTTTCGACTCATGGCCCTTCTCTCAGAGAGAGCCGGCTTTAATAGGCTGATTGATTGTCCACCCAATTGAACACTGCTAAGTAAGTGATCGACAATCTTTACTACATGGCATATTTCCGACCTAATCATGCAAAACAGCCGACAGGCAACCATCTGATGTTGGCTGACGCCTGTGCGATATCTATTCGACAGCTAACATATCTACTTAGTTCCTTTACGACCTTAACGTTGGTATAGCGCAGCACGGCACCGGCGCGATACGGACTTACCCATGTCTAGTCTTAGGGCCAATGTCTCCGCCACTCATAGACCACCATACACAGGTCACGCGTTAGTCTACAATGCAATATCTTGCTTGCTAGCTTGCAGACACATGCGAGTACACGCAAAGTTGCTGTACAAGACGACGCGGTTTAGCAGTTTATTGCTGGCATAGCATGCGCTGTAGAAACGCTTATTTGAATTCGGGCAATGGTGTGCAGTAAAAGTAAATACTAATAAAAGCGCTAGAGTAAAAGAAAAAAACGTTTTAAGAAGGCTGTTGTAATACAAACAGTACTGGACAATAGTAGTAGTCGAGTAGTAACCGTAGTAGGCACCCGAATCGGTGTAGTCGGAGTAGCAGGACAAGAAACGTTGTAGGTATAGCAACCTTTTTTTCTGGGAGGTTTCAGGAACGCATGATGCACACTGCGCCACTAGCAGCCTGCGTGACTAGTGTCGCAAACCCACTAAACCCGGATTTTAGCATTACTTCGAAGAGGTATAGGAACCTCGCCAGGGCAACGGGGGACAGCGCATGACGGCGAGCGGCAGTCAAATCTGGCAGTGAAGATTTTGGAAAAATGGCGCGACTTTGCACAGAGTACGTAATGGCAACATTGATAAGCTAACAGGAGAAATGGAGGTACGTCTCTAGAGGAAAAAGGGAGAATGAAACAAAGAAATGAGGGAGAGGGGGAGAGATAGGAGGTTGGATAGAATGGGAGCGGGTCGAAAGGTCGAAAGACATGAGGACAACGACCATAACCCGAGATGAAATGAAAGCGAAACAGTGATATGTATGCATATGCCTATACATACGGAGAAGGGGAGGGGAGAAGGAAACAGCTAAAGAGAGGGTAGAGGAGGGGCTAGACGCAGAGAGAGAGAGAGATAGAGAGAGAGAGAGAGAGAGGAAGACACGCGATAAGCATTGAGATGTGATCACCGTCAACGTTGAATCGACACGTGGATCGGATAGCGGGTAGGTTCATTACACAAGTGCCGAACAGCTGAGATGGACGATGGCGGCGACGACTACGACAACGACAACAACATCAAAACCGTCGGACTGGACTGCTACTGCCGTAGCAGTCCAGTCTTGTTGATGGTAATGGTGATGATGATGTCGCTACAGCTGAACAAACAATGGCCGGGGGAAAGGCGGTGGCGCAACAACGATGATATAATAGATCTTGCTAAGAGTCTGCGTCTCGTCTCTCAGTCAGACCCTTCTTCCCGTTGTCTCGGGCTGCGTCAGCAGCGAGCGGTAATGGCATGATGATGGTGGTGATGCTGATAATGGTGGTCGTTGATGATGATGTCAGTGATGGTGGTGAGGATATCGATGGTAGTGATGATGATGATGGTGATGATGATGACGGTACTCTGTGTGGCAGTCAGTGGTGGCGGAGCTGCAGTGCTGAACAATCCCACAGCCCCGATGCGGCGACCCGTTGTAGTGGGTCATTTAGCTTTTAAAGGTTCTCCGGTCCGGTCTCAAGCCCTAGTGACTTAGTGACATTTAAAGTAGCTGGCGTAGACCATGCATTGTTGAGTTTAAAAGCAGATTTGCGTACGTATTTGCGTGTGCATAAGCTTTGCTGTTGGGCGTACCTTAGATAGTCGCCATCGAACAGAAGGAAATTATGAACCCTTGCAATAAATGCCAACAGTCCCAAGACAATTGACTAACGGCGGTGTCATATTTACTTCGCCAGATTCACGTACCGGATTACTTCATATATATATATATATATATATATATATATAATAAGCATGACGACGTGTATATACATGGCTGTTTGTGTATGAGAAATATTTCTCTCATCTTGTGTTTTTCTCTCTCGCTTGCTATTTCTCGCTCCCAGGCGCGCTCCTTGTTCATTGGCCTGCTTTATTTAGCTTCAATAAGATAAATTTTAGAGCGTCTGGGTAGGGAAAAGTATAGGCCAGTGGCATTACATAATTAAGACGGAAGATAAATATATAACTGATTGCACGTACATGCTGCGGGGGGTGGTGGTCTTGGTTCGTAGAAATCCACTATCGCGACAGACCTAAACTATATGTGTAGGGTGTTTGGAAATGGTATTCGGAACTATATATATGCGTGCTCTTGTGAGTATATATATATATATATATATATATATATATATACGCCATTTACAAATTTGCTTCCCCCAAGTCAAAATGTCATCGCTATTTATTTCAGCGTACTGGCACAGGCTGAATATATATTTTATGATTATATAACTGTACAACAATACGCGAAAATGGTTTTGCGTAATATTTGAGCGAACTTCTGGTAACTTTGATTAGGAGTTCGTACGTACGATATATGCATTGTAATAACGTTGTTGTGACCTAAGTTAATTCTAATCTATAATGTAGTAAACGACAGTGATGATATTCTATTTTATGTCAATCAAACATTAGTTAATAGAGTTCTAATAATCATGCACAGCGCTGTACCAAGAGTCGTTGCAGTATTTCTCTCGCCGGAGGCGTGAGAAGATAGAGCGTTATGATGAAATATTTTTGAAGTGTGTATTATACTCAATTTGAGTGGAATTTTGTCGTCAGGTCCTAATCTGGGCTCGAGCATGCTTGGTGTACCAGCCCTGCGTAAAGCTATTCTTATAATTGCTTTGATTTAAGCGTGTCTAAAAGCTCTACCAATGCTTTTAATGCAGTTAAGGGGGTGAAGTCCTCAGTTAATGTGATACAACATGCTTTGCAACTGTAGGCGTTTCAAATCGAGGCACCTATTCGAAGAGCTGTTAGCATGCGGATTAGGTGTTATTATTATAATTTTTTTTAATGATAATATTTTTATTCCTCTATAGTAATTTAAATATAAAAAAATAATTTATTATTATTATTATTTGATTACGGCCGTACGCAGTACTCTACAATGAGCGGCCCTACAACAGCACATGATGACTTATTTGATGGTACAGAGCGTCAGCCAGCTTGGATTTGGTTGGCCACGGCGTCTGCCAGCGAATCTGTTTACCAGCACATCTACCCGTGTTTTATCTTACGGTCTGTAAGTCACGTGTGGTTAGGTTTCAGCAATCAGCTGTTACGTCGAACCTGACTATCCGTGTAACCATGTTCTCCCTCGAGACCTCTAGCTTTGCCCGCGAGCTACTCCCGTCGGTCCCGGCTTGCTCATCAAGGACTATCCTCTAGCCTATCTGTAATAAACACTACTATAATCTTCACTTCATCACCATTTCAATAGGTAGCATTTGACACGACAAATCAGTCATCGCACTCTTCTACCCGACGTCTAGTTCACCTATCATCTATTGCATCTATCTATTAGTGAACTCTTGAAGCTATCGGTTACTATGCTGTTGTAGTCACTTCGTTGTTTTGCCCTGTTCTTACGAAATACGCACTCTCCCAGCAGCATCTGCCCGTGTGCTGTTGTTATTGTTGTTGTCGTTTTTGATGGTGCGGTGTTACTCTTATTATTATTATCGTTGTTGTTGTTGTCCAATCGCACTCTATCCAACCTCTTGAAAGCTGCACAGAGAGCACATGTGTAACATATGCTGTTGTTGTCGCTGTCGTCTGGCATTGTCAATGAACATTACATCAAGCGAACATCAAGTTTAAGCTGCGCTGAGTTTTACTATTCAAGTTCGAGATGCACGAGTTGCAGCTCGAATCTTTAGCTCTAAATCGATAATAAACCTAATCGCCACCGTCGTAGGCAGCTAGCTACCCTTTCTACAAGGAGGAATTGTTGTTATTCATATTGTTGCATAGCGTATGTAAGTAGGATCAGTTTGATGAGAGGCTTTCCGACATTGCATTCGAAGCTAGCTGGACGTCCTCCTTCAATAACCCCCGTGCGATGATGTGCCGTGCTACCCTGTGTAGCGGCGGCCTGTTTCTATGCATCGCGCGTCGTCGAGCGAGTCGACGCGAATAGGACCGCAGCCGACAAGGCAGGGGCGAAAGCGTGTCTTGTCGTCAGCGGGATTATCATACAAAATCTTCTCAACGTGTCCGCTGTTTCGCGTAGCGTCTACAGCACTCTGCGTGTCTCCAGCGAACGGCGTTCTCTCACGGACGCTCTGGCACGGATAACTCAGCAGCCGAGGCGGCAGATTCTCATTTGGTCACGAGCAGTCTGACAGTCTCGATCTACACGCGCGATCAATAGCTCAACGATCAGTCACTTACTGATCGACGCTGACTCAACAGGTCCATTTGTCCTTCGTCCCTTTTTTCTCGTAAAAATTGCTTTGACTGAGGCGATCTTCTGACATTCTCTGGCACTGCGTACACTCTAGACTAGTTAAATCCATCTTTCATACAGCATGGGCTAACTGGCAGTTACATCGTGTGCCGCTAATGCTTGCTGGGCGGAGGATGGAGTCATTTAGTAGCCTTGTATTACTACGCCAAGTGGAGGCAAAAAAGCTTATCTCTACGTTAGCTAAAAGTGAAAAATACAGCCATGCTTTTACGCTTAGTGACAGCTAGGTGCATTATCTGCTACTGAGTAGTTCAACTATAAATAGACAACTGACGACATAAGAAGTTCATCGGCATGTTAAGTCAATAACAAGCAGTTTGCTGTTTATGTTATATGGTGGTGATCAAACTTTACGTCAGCAATGATCTGGCTTAATATCCGCGTCTTGACGAATAATTGGATCATAGCACGCTGACATTTGCAATGAGACAAAATGCATGGTTAGTTGCACAAGAATATTTATGATCGTCCTCGTTTTACTGTTAGTTCGTCTTGGTTTATTCTCGATTTTTAATACAGCTTCGGTATTTTGTGCACATAAATCTGAGTCGCGTGATTGTATGTATCAAATTACGTATCGAATACAGAAGGCTACGTAACGACTATATTAATCTAGTCAAGACCGATTATCACAACTATTTAGAATTCGGTCGACATCTTCGTATGCTATATATATATATTTTCGTTTGGCCTCTATAATTCTGGTCCGGCGCCGCTTTCTATGTGATAGACAAATTCCTCGTCGTACGGCAGAACTATCATTTCGATTGCGAAGGATACGTCTATACAAAACCCATCTGAATAGTCGAGCATTTCTATGTAGCCAACTCATATACGTATATACAGAACTTTGCGTAATTAATCTACTAATGGCTTGGAACTTTTTACGTTCACTACACAGTGAGTTAACATCTGTTCATCATCTCAAGTTGGCCTCTGACACACCGCACTCACCGCGCGGAGAAGTATCTCCGTAGCATCCTCTAATGTACGGCGGCGCTGCAACAAGTACAAACATTACAAGGACAACAATCATCAAGGCAACAACAACATAATCAAGTTGAAACAATAACAACAGCAACAATGGAGTCAGTCTGAATATAGAGAGAGCAGAAACATCCACCAGAAGGGCATCCAGAGAAGGATGACTGACCGTTGTAGCAAATCGATGCGTTCGTAATCAGGTGGCCCTTCAACCATGCTTGTAGAGGTCATCCAGATGCCTTTGTCTCTCCTTCACAGATCAACGGCGGGCGAGGCCTTGACAACAAGGGCGCGCCGCGTCATGAAGCCAAACGCGAAATAGCCATGCTTATGGCTCTAAAGCGCGCCGACTCAATTAGTCGAACGATGAATACGAGGTCACCCGTTCGTAACCCGTTCTCGTGATCCGTGGTCATGATCCATGAGCGAAAGCGAGTCGTCTGCTCATACATAGTGTGCATGCGCAGAACGCGAACGACGGCTGCTTGACGGATTGATACGCGGTCTAGCTGAAAGGGCATTTGACACAGGGCAGTCACCTTTCCGCGAAATACTTTTCTCTCGCTCTCTCTCGTGTTAGGAGGTTTACGCAGCGCGCGGCGGTAGGCCAGAATCCACGAAGTCTCTAGCAAGTAGGTCTATATTTGATTGTTGTTGTTGTTGTTGTTGCTGCTGCTGCTGCTGCCACCGCGTTTGTTCGAGGCAGCTCGTTTGTAGGCGTTCCACACGCCATGGATTCCAGACAGCATACCCCAGCGTCGGACGGTTCGTATTTATCGATACAGACGCTGTCAGTCGCGATCATATCGCGCAATCATCTTCCTTCTTTCCCGACAGTGCTGCAGTAGACAAGCTGCTTACATACATTTGTTAAAATATGTTCACTACTCTTGAGGGAATTAAAGCAAACATGCATAAAACGTTCACAAACACCTATGCAAAGCCAGCCTACCGAACAATGAGTGTGAACTATTGAGAGATGG
Source organism: Dermanyssus gallinae (assembly GCA_003439945.1). Taxonomy (NCBI): domain Eukaryota; kingdom Metazoa; phylum Arthropoda; class Arachnida; order Mesostigmata; family Dermanyssidae; genus Dermanyssus; species Dermanyssus gallinae. The sequence continues at coordinate 16,450 of QVRM01002530.1, read as the reverse complement.
CTGTGTTTCTCTTGTTGTTGTTGTTGTCGTTGTCGTTGTGTAGGTCGTACTGCGGCACACCAAGGATAACAGCGTTTTATTTAACAGGTCTAACTAATTGTTATTGTCCCGCAACTGTTGCTGCTGCTGATGCTGGCCTTAATTTCCCTCTCCCCCTTGGTCTCTTACTTTGGCATCGAGCCACACGCAACAACAATGTTATCATAGCTGATTATGTGATCGTTTGCTTTTATAAGACGGATGACGTCAGCGCGAGATGTTTGTCCAGCAAACGCCCGGTCCTAGTATCCGCGGGTGAGCGTCGGACACCTACTATGAGTATTAATACTAGTACAGTCGCGAGATGTGTGAATGTCTGCTTGACCACAGTTATTCATCACTTAGCTCGTGGCGCCTAAAATGGAAGCGCGCCCCCCCTCCTTACAGACTGCCAAAAACAGCATCTAACTCAAAAACTCGGTCTAGCGTCGATCTCTTATAATTTTTGAGAATGTTTTTAGCTAAGATAAGAACAAATCAGTTTTTGACTGATGGATCCCATGATCTTCATTGTGCTATAGATATGAATGTGTTTTTTTCGGTCAGTTCAGAAAATTGACTTCCTTTCACAGTTTCTGCCTGCTCCGCTATCCATCCTGGCTCAACTAAGTTGTAACGCAACTAAGATACGGCCGCCCCGCGCATGAGACCAAACGCGGTCCTCGCTAATCATGTTTCATATGTCCACAATTGGATACTTAATCAATCAGATTCTGATTCACTCAGCTAGCTGTCAAACCTTTTGGTTCGGGTGTGGATGGTATCCCAGCCTTGTGGGAGCCCTTCGGAGCACTCGGTTGAGTTCAGGGCGTTACCGAGGCTTAACGTGAGATAACTCAGCGGGTGTAGGCCATTAGAATCCAAAGCTCTTTCACATCGTTTGCACGTGAATGCCATTAGATCTCGGCTCCCGGACTACAGAGCACCTGTAATCAGCGCGCACGTTATGCAAATGAGTTATTGTTGTTATTAGCAATATTATGTCTGTTTGCTTTCTGTTTGCCGTGCTGTTGCGTGCTTTCAGCATAGAACCACGACGCTGGTCGTCGTTCACACAAGGTACGGTGTACTCTTGATCAAATAATATAAGTGATAACAACGGTAGAAACAACAATAATCGTTTAAGAGTTCGGCGGCACCGTGCCGTGTGAAACTACCGACCTAACTTGACGGAGCATCTTCATCGTTGAAGGCTCTCGGCCTATCGTTGCTTGTCGGCCGAACATGACCTTAGCGGGTAAAGTCGCTGAAATGTTACAGAGAGGCTGTGGTTAATGCCGCGGCTCGACTCTGTTACCCACGTCTTAATTGCACAAGGCAGTAAGTGGTCTTGTCCAGGCTTGCATAAGGTGGCCGCTAATATGATACAAATCAGTTCGTAGTAGAGCGTCCAACAACTTTGCTGAATACACTAGCACTCACAATACAAACTTCACAATAAGAAAAATGTTGATTACTATCTAACGAACAGTAGTAGTAGTTACTAGCGTACTAGTACAGCTATAAATTGCAATAATCAATGCTACTGGTATAGTATAATATTTCTTTTTAAGGTCTATGTACACTTTATTTAATGAATACGTGTGACTTAATAACTGCGTGTGGTGCGTTTTTGAAATAAGTAATCTACGGCATCAGGCCGAGGAGGCAACAACAAATATGAAATGCGATTGACTTGATGTTTTGAAACAGCGAAGTTGTTTCACAACGAATAGGCATTTCTTGTCCGTGTAACAATGATTACACATGGGCTGGTGTTAAGAGCTCCGATATCAACGATCAGTTAAGTCTGGCATGCGACCTTTAGGACGCGTAATTGTAACCCACAGTAGTGGGGTAACGGTTAAAACTGAATTAGGTGTGTATTAGGTGTAGTAAAATGTGTTGCTCGTTTTTTTCACGATGTGCCTCTTGCTAAATTCATATGAGAATATCGCAGGAGACAACAGCCACACATCGGGGGAATGGCACTGACTTAGCAGCCGAACTTTCGATCGCGAACACAATATCTGTCTGGCACATCGGTCAGACCTACTGGCATCCCATTTTCCCGCAAACATGTTTTTGTCGTGTTCCCATCGTTACGTCGAAATTTTTTGGCCCTTCGGCCTTCGTGGCGGGAAGATACATTCTATGGTGTATCTGCAGTGCGGCCGACGCTTAGCACAGGGCATACTAGCGTTTCTTGTTTATTGTTACTATTATTGGTCAATATCCGCAGTACAGGAGGGTTCCAGCTGCACATCAATTCGTGTCATGATGGCAGGTCCAAGCAGTGCACAATGTGCGCATAGATTCATCAACTAAGGCAGGACGACCAGCCCATCAAATGTGGTCTTCTTTGTTGTCGCAACTACACTTCCAATGCAATATCATGCATGCAGAAACAAGCCAGGTGCCAGTCGCATGCTGACCTTGTGGGTTCTGACAATACATGAGATGATAAGTTGAGCAATTTGTTCCACGGTGCCGACAAAAGCACTGCTTGCCTGCCTCATGGAAGCCAACCTTCGTGCACACTGCATGATTCGATCTTGTATTGAGCATCTTTCCACGAGTGCTCATCATAGCTTGCATCCGATGGAAGTCCACGTCCACTTGACACATCTTAACGAGAATAAAGAGAGAGAACGAAGTGCCGCTTGGCGTAAGTTCCAAGCCCAAATATGAAAAATGATACGGGTTATACTTGACTTTGCTAATATCCCATGGGTTAGCCTTGCAGCCACCATGATCTTCGTGTGGCGCTGGTTACTTAGTAATTCCGTGCTGTGCTGTGCCGCTGCGGAAGAACGTCCGCCTTGCCCGCCGTCCTCGGTCAGAGTGACCTGTTCGTAGTTCCTGTGTCGGCCACCGGGCAGCGCTACAGGTGATTTTTCCCGTGCGCTCAGGAGAGAGGGTCTAGCTGGGTCTTTCCCTCCTGCCTGCTTCGCTAGGCGGTCGCGGCTGCTAGCGGCTACTACGTCGACGTGCCAGGATTGTCGGTTTGTGCGTATCTTTGGCGCACGTGCACGCGAAGTGCTCCACATTTTGGTTATATGTACATTGCACGCCGGTCGCACATCGGTTATACGTGCACTGTACATCGGCCGTACTGCTGCCTACATCGGTCGATGGGGCTGCGTGAGGGATTCGTCACCCATGCAATCCCGGTTTTGGAGGTTCCGTCCTAAAGTTCCGCGCCCCTTCGAATCCAGCGGCAGCTATGAAATATCCCAAGTCCCGGCAGCAAAGAAATATCCCACTAAAAATACGTCGGCCAAAATTGGGCAGAACATTGTTTGCCTACATATCTTAAGGGTGTTACCGCTCCTAGAGAGATTCAAGCTCTACTCGTGAGCGCGGGAACTGCAGCGGACGCCGCCGCTTTAGCGGGGCTGGTTGGGTAGTTTCGCTCCCTGCCGGTACTGATGCAGCAGTCGGCCCGGACGGGAGAGGTCCTGCACGCCCTTGAGGCTTATAAGATCCTCGATAACTTCGATGATTGGGGTTGTCGGGCCTTCACGCGAGCTCCATAATAGTGCATGCGCGGTGGATCATTTTATAGTCCACAGAGTCCACCTCCGAAAGGCTTTGTGCTACTTCGTCCCGCCCTGACCCCCGAACAACGATCAAAGTTTGGGTCAAGGAAGGCTAGGTTTTTGCGAAGCCCCTCAAGGACACCAGGAAACTTTGCAAAAAGGCCCCCCCTCCCCCGAGCCACGGTGAAGGGTCAGTAAAGAATATCCAGGGTGATCTAGTCCTTCGACCTAATGAGATAGCTCTTTGTGCGGGTGCAAAGATGGCCGCAATGGCCTCGGCCATCACGACCTCTACAGGTCACGCGGCTGACCGCTGCTCGGCCACTGGCAGATGGTGCGGAGAGCACAGTTACGCAATAACTTTGCTACAGGTGAACCTGAATACGGCTCACGGCCTCTTCGAAGCCTATTTTAGTATCCAGCGAATAGAACCCCTTCTTCTTTACAGAGCCGAGCATGGCACTTGCCCGACGCACAGTGAATCTATACACAGTCAATGCCGCGGTCTGATGGACTGGTTTTGGCACTACTATTGCAATCACGGATCATGCCTAAGGCCCCTACTTTGCCTGGACGGAGTTACCAGGATTACTTATCGTATATTGCTGTTATATGCTGCCCAATAAACCCCTGGCAGAGTTCCGGGGGCTCTTGGCCTCAGTCACTGCTTTCATATGAGCCCACCCCCATGGGTCCGTGGTGGTCACGAGGGACTTCAACGCTTCGAGCGTTGCCTGGGGAGGGGGAAGTCGGAACACAAACGAGAGAGCTCTTAGAATGGATGGCCGAGATAGGACTATCCCTGACCAACACAGGTCGAGATAGCTTTTAGAATGGATGGCCGATCTAGAGCTATCCCTGGCCAACACGTTTGCGGCAAGATTGGGAACAACGCAAGACACGAGCGCGGGGGAACTATCCACAATTTTACAAACGGGCTCCAGTCGTTGACGTCGTCATATGATGGAGGATCCTGTCCCAGGAATGGCGGACGTCTATTATTTAGACGCAATTATGCGCGAGCAGACACTATGGCTAGGAGCTATGGCAATCCAGCCCTACGTAGAACGACTCGACGCGGGTTAGAAGTAGTGCCACACATGTCCAAACTCTGGGGTGGCGAAGAAAATTATTATTTTATTTATAGGTGAAAATCCCCCGGTAGATGCTGTTAGATTGCCAATACCGATAGTGCATTAGCGTCTCCCAACATTCTGAAAAACAGGGCTGTAGTTAACGTGTAGGTGCAGCGCGTGCGTACATCCGGAAGTAAGACCTGCTATATTAATGTCGTCAATAACAACGACGCCGCCGCCGCTGCGGTGGCTGCTGCTAGTAGGGGGGGTGGGAGCTCTTTTCGAAGAGGTCTATTCCAGGTGGACCGGCGGCCAGCTGGCTGGCGAGGGAGCAAGGAAGCGCAAGGGAGGTCACGTGGCTAAGCCGGGGTTGTTGTCTGGCTCGCCCAAACGACAGCCGGTATCGCGCAAGTAGAATATCAAATCGACCTTCCCTCCTGGTCACAATCGAGATCTCATCCTCAGGTATAAGAGCTCGGCGTTCCAACCGCCTCCACGCCGACTCCATTCCTTGTCATCGGTCGTGTTGTTTTTGCATTGTTGTTGTTGTTTTGCGCTCCATCGCCTAAAATCGTCTTGACATGTGGACGTTCTGTCGTCAGAGCTCACCGTGCTCGGAAGGAAGCACTCGGGACGCTAGGAAGCTTATCAACCTGTTGTTAATGATGTCGTGGGTTGTAGGCTGACCGTAGTCGTGACTGTCAGGTGTCATCTGCATGCGTGCCGATGCGTACCTACCTATGCGTATTTTGGCCTGCGTACGTAATGATATAAGTAAGCCGACATACGTCAGTTTTGTGATACGTAACAAGATTCGATTGAGCGTATTATGCCAGGCAGCTTCTGGCGAGGCACTTCTTCGATCGGAGTGGCCGTCATAAGTGCATGCGTGGGCAATTCGTTCACGCCTACACGGATCATAGGCCACATCTAGAATGAGGTGTGGCTATATGAGGCAGGTCGGAATCAGCCGCGGAGCCAGATATCCCGCCAACGAGAAGTAGTTTTTGCTAAACGAGTTATCTAAATAGACGTAAGAATTAGTCTTTCCTCAGACATAAAGCGGAAAAGAATCAACCTCAGAATGATCTCATTACGTTTATGAGTACCTAAAAAAAGCTGACAGCATTTCCGAAGCCTAAAATGTGTTTGCTAGTAACGCATTTTTTTTCGATAATTGTACGACGCATATTTACGTTCTGTATTGGTGGCCATATAGTCGACGGATCAACAAAGACATTTAAGTAAAGTGGCGTTTAGAAACACTATAGGGTTGCACGTTTCACACGCCGTGATAATTTAAGTCGACTAGTTGTCCTCAATTACCATCATTAACATTTGATTGTACAGCAATTTGCTTGTGTGAGATAATTTGGCCTGCGCGTAGACAATCCTGGAGAAAAATACCTACTACTGGCTTTCGAATGCCGACACCAATATGATGTACGTGTGTGCATATGCTAACTGCTACGGTAATCCATATAAAAGGCTCTCCTGCATGGCAGGGGTCTGTAATATATATATATATATATATACACCCGCCAGCATACTCCTGGAAGTTAGATGCTGTATATGCACGCTTCACTTAACAGAAATTCATAAGTCTCGGAGAAGTCCTGCACGAAATGGCTATTACGAATTCGCTTTTTGATATTTGGCATTCAACAAATCTGCGCCTCCACCTCGTCTGTCCCGACGCGTTGAGTGACCCATCAGGCGCATGACCAAAAACTAACTAATTGGCATTTGGACACGCCTGCTCAATGTTTTATTCTAACTGTAGTAAATACGACTAGTGTTTGATTTAGGTGTTGCAGCAAGCGTCAAATCACAAGCTGGCCGTCACCGCACGGACGGTAGCCAAGCGAACAGTCGCTGTGTTGAGGACGACGACTCGAAAGTTTGACCAAACGAGAGAAAATCGTGATAGCTGGTGGCTGATGGTCGGTGGCCGAAAAGCGTGATCAAGTTGGTCAAGGTGGCGGTGCTTGAAACGCGCCGTAAGAACAGGGCCGATGTTTGGTTGGTCGACTGCATGCAGACATCGATGGATGTATAGGTTGACACCGTCATCGTCGTCGGCGCAGACGAAAGTAGCCATTCTAGGCCTCTATGCCGTTGCCTATTGCCATATCCAGAGTGTTTCAGCCCACATGCGGCGCACGCGTGCGTGTTTATGTTGTGCCAACACAACAGCGTTCTTGACCGACGTCTCATCGAGTTTTACGTCGAGAACCGGCTAAGCCCTGAGAACGAGTAGAAGTGCTCCGCTGCTGGATAACGTGTAAACATAACAGGTCGCTCGAATGCTGCCGCCTCATTATCGGTGGTCTCATCTCGCGTACTCGCAATGAAGCTCTCGCCTTTCTCCGAGACGGATCGGAGTAAATGGACAGGGTAACGCAAAAATGTGCATTCTGATGATGAAGCGCGTAGGCGAATTACCTGTGTGTATATATATATATATGCATCAGCATCGTAAAGTCATATCCTGCCCATAAAGAGCAACCTGTGCCTGGAAAGTACACGCAAGGTGTTGCCAAGGTATACGGACGTTATCGTCGATCCATACCGGGCGTCGACGGTTGTTTGACATCGTGCGAGTCCAAACAATCGAAACTGTCGAAGGTCAGATTGCGGTCAACAAATGCTGATTTTATATCGACACGTGCATCGACCGCGACCACATTCGGCTTAGTCGCCTGTGGTTTCGTGGTGGTCATGATTTGTGTCGATGATTACTAAATCTGGAAGGCTAGTTTTGCCCTAGATTGGAGGGTGCGATCGAGAGCCTTTGTTCGCCGAGCTTGCTGATCTAACGGCGATAACCGCGTCGTAAGGCGATTGGTTGGCTGTTATCCATAAATATCACAGAGAGTTGCCGTAGCGTGTCACGACGTTGAAACTACCACCACCACCACCACTATTACTACCACCTACTCGTACCTGCATTCGATAGGCCGCACTAAGATGAAGGCGGAGAGTGACGCTCGTCTAACGTCACCAACGATGACAAAACTGCTCGAGCGCAATCCGCCTGAAGGTCCCTCACCCTGTTTGTGTCTAGCCGGGAGTCGAGTTGATAAACGTGTTCCCAGAACGCTCTCTTTTGCCGCAATCACCTTTCATTGGACGGTTTAGTAATACCTGCTCAACCTGCGATATAAACACAGGGCAGGGCAGAACACGTTTTCGCCCGCGACCTAGCTAAACTAAAAACCACCGACTGCCACATCCGGGTCAATGTAAGAGAGGCCATTGCCTCAACGGCAGTGTCCATTACAGCCACGGAGTACAGCCTTATCTAGAACCCGTAGGCGGCGGATTCGGAGAATCATTTCTTCCTAGATGTATAGCCGGAAACCGATTACAGAGGGAGACGGAGAACAGCACCAGCGTCTACGGTGAAGGATGGTTCTCGCAGTACTCAGTGACAAAGGTTACACTGTATTATTACTTGTAGTGGCAGCAGCTGTATTACTTATTATTATTTGTGTCGTCAGCGACACTCGAGCAATAATAATAATAATAATATAAGCAATATTGTAGATGTTATATAAATAATATATTAGTATGTGTTATGCATGCACATAATATAATAATAAATCCTAGTTCCCAGAAAATTATTATTATTATTATTATGACTATTGCCCTGAATACACGGTGTGGACTGACTGGTTTTTGTGTTGTGTCGTCGCCAATGGTCGCCTTACTCGTATTATATCATACCTAAATACTGACAACTCAATCGCCGTCGCATACCAATGGTAGCGCATCATAGACAACACATCTATGGCGACAACTGTAGCCGTTAACGGAAAGAGATCGGCGAGAGAGCGAATGCTCGTCCGGCTGAATACGGACATGGGTTAGTAAGTAATAGTTAGGTCGGTAGACATAATCGTACAAACGAGTTCAACGCCGGGAGCAGCCGAGCAGGCATAATCACATGGTGACGGCCATTAGCCGTGACTATAGCGTTATCCAACGTCCAAGCGGGATTAATCAGGAAACGCGATGCTCTAAACACGCTCTTAGCCATTTCCAGGCGTTTTTTTTTTGTGGACTTGCGAGGTTGTTAGACCGCCATTGTCGGTGTTGTTCTTTTATGTCGCTTGTAATTGGTCTTGTTGATTGTTGCTGCCATTGTGTAGCGCTGTTGTTAATTTCTGTTGTTGTTATTGTTGCGGCTGTCGGCATCGTCCTTCATCTATGTTGTTTTCCTATGTTTTTGACTATTGCTGTTGGCCACAGCAATGATGGCCAGGATGTTCAACGTTACTGTTTTTCTACTGCAGTATGTCCTAGGGCCCAACGTTTGTAGGACAACGCGCCCTCGATGCATTCTCCGTGGTTCGCAGATTGCAGCAGTGTCCTGTTCTTCTACCAATAGAAAACTCGTCAGGCTGTATCTGTGCATATTTACGAGCTTCTGCTAAGGCTAGAAAAAAACAGCACCGGCTTCAAAATGAATCAGGATTACGCGAGAGAGGAGCATTAGCACAAGGATGAATTCCCTCTCCGTATGCATACACGACCTTGGATGATCACATATCTCTGCTATAGTACATACGTAAATACATGATTGCTCTCATTAAAAATGCACCCGACAAACCTGCTATTTGGCTGACTCCTCACATACGGATAGGGTTTCAGAATCTAAATAGTGCTATACTAATTGGTGTGTGTGTGTGTGTTATAGATGCTATAAATAATTTGTATGAAGTGCCCTACGGCGTATTGTTCGTACAATGGTATATCATACATGTCGTTACGAGGTTAAGACTATCGAATATCTTGTGGATCATGTAGAAAAATATGTGAGAAAGTTGCAATAAACCTTTTGACGGGCGAGTTCATACATGATCTGCACGTACACGGAGCTATTTAGTTGAGCTGCGCTTATGTCTGCTTAAGCATCACCATCCTGCTAGCGGTGTTGTAGACAGATTTGTTACACGAATGATGCAGTTACGGCGCGATTGCTACTCTCCCCATGGAAACTCGATATTGGGGAATCATTTCTATCTAGCTATTGATATGGACTTAAAGTTCGATCTTTAACTCATACCAGGCGGTCTTTGCGTCCCTTAGCATAGTTGATGTGCATGTTACACCTGGTGTTGACTATTGCAACCGGGCTGTTGCCGGTTCGATCCGGTCGGTTTTACGATACAAGTGCAAACATGCCGTGCTGCCGTCGCTCTGTTGTTGTTGTTGTTATTGTTGTTGTGTTGTTGTTGTTTTATTTACAGTGTCAGTATTGACGGCTGTAAGGTTACCAAAGTCTATAGACCAATATAAGACGTAGGCTACAACAATTTCCATTGGCTTCAACTACTTCGCTGTAGGACCTGAAGACGTAGTGCTCGATTATAACGACTCTGTCCGCTGGTGCTATCGCCGTTAGTAAGGAAAGGACTAAATGGGGCATTTAATGATGGTTCGGCGCCGCCAATGGGAGCAACTGTCTCAGTAACAATGACAACAACAACAACAATACCAACAACAACACAACAGAAGCTGCAGCACTAAAAGCAACGTGTGTCTTTCTGTCTGTCGCCAGTCTGGCATTTCTGTCGGGCTTGTAATCAGACAGGCGGCCAGCTGTCTTCTGGGACCAGCATCATCCGCTCGCCATGTTAGGCATTCGTCGCATTACTTCACCGCTCTTGTTATTGAAGTCGACGTTGTTAATGTTGTTGTTGTTGTGTTGTTGTCGTCGTCGATGTTGTTTTTGTCGTCGTCGTCGATGTTGTTGTTGGTTTTGTTATTATTGTTTCTGTGATAGTTGCCGTGTCGACAGCGCCACGTATCGTCTCGCAGTCAATGGGCGCCGTTTCAGTTGACTGCGCTGTCTTAAAGTACCTGGTGTTGCTATTGATCGTGGACACTGGCAAACTCTGGATTCGCCTTTGCTTTGCTTTGCTTGCTTGTTGTTGATTAACTTTGCGTCGTCACCTAAGGCATGCATGCGTGCTTTTTAAAGGGTTAACTTCAAGGATGACAGTCACACACAGCGCCGCGGTCAACAACAACAACGACAGTAATCATGCAAACAGCAATAGCAACAACACCACTCTTATACCAACCAGTTTTACGAAAACATCTAAATAAATCTACAATATATGGTACATTTATTCACGATGCACTTGTAGTATAGACAAATACTTCCCCGGTAACCCAATGCCCCATAAGTTAGTGTATATTTGAAAATATACTAATAAGGAAGTAGTACCTCACAGGTTTCAGATTTCCTAATCCGACCCAACATAGTGGTACACTACCCCGGTCTACTGTAATCCATCTACTTGAGACGATGCAAGAGTAAACAAAGTTGAAAATAACAAAATATAATTGTCTTGGATATTCACACGCGCACATTAGTTTGGCTCAAATTATACTCAAGCCGTTGACAGTTTTACGTCAAACCGGATAAGGCCCGAAGTACCTTTTTACTACTTTATGGCATTCTTAATCTCTGCTATTAACAGATAAATGTCACCTTGTTAGAAATCTTGACTATGTTGACAATCGGGAGCTGTGCCATTTGGTTGATTACCCGGACGGGGAGGCAGTATGCAGTAAATGGCATTGAACGCTCAAGTGTAGACAACAATTGTTGTTTTATACTTTCTAGTGTGTTGTGATAATGTATGGACTTCTGCATTTCGACAACACGGTAGGTTAAACGGTGTTGCTGATAGTCTAGTTAGCACATCTTTCAGCTAGTCGAGACTACCTTTGCTTGTCAACACAAGCTGTTTTGTTGTTTTGCCGTTAATGGCCCCGACGGCATGTTACGTTTGTACGGGTCCCCTGAACTCTTTAAACGTATGTATTTCTCCAAACTTTTAAACCCCAGTTGAAGAAATACAATAAGCTATATATATTATGTTTTTTGTACACGTTTGCAAATAATAAAGTGGTAGACGGCAATGCACCATATTTTTATTGAGACATCTGGACTCTCCGTTTTGTTTTGTTCGATTTTTTTTGCCCGGTCCTAAACTGGAAACCAAGAAGACCAACTTAGGGTGACCGTCCAGGTTTTTAATCCACGACCTCCCGAACGCAAGGCAAAGACAATGGCCAATAAGTTATCTCGCTTGATGTAGCACATTATTTTTATATATTTGTTTATTTCGCAATAACATTGCATTTTAAGATGTTACATAATTACAATACAGTTCATTATATACAATTTGAACACTTTAGCGACCGTCCCACCGGGCGAAAAGCGCACAGACCGCCGATGGGTCTGGCAGCTCGCTACGTGGTATTTAGCGCATATCTGCGAGCAGAACCGGCAACGACATTGATGGCTAACTTGGTGAAATCCTTTGGTCGAACATACCAAGTGATGATAGCCGTGCACAATGTACCTTGTGTGTACACGTGGCCGGCTAATGCATGCCATTCCTTCCCAAAGCTCCCTGGCGAGGTACACATCTAACTGCGCGACCTCTGCCGAGGCCTTGGTCACTTTTCCCTGCCACTCCAACAAAAATTGTAGCACATTATTGAGCACACCTTGGCGATGAAGTTTGCGTTTATTAAGATCTTAGCTCGAGATATGTTTGCATAGCGGATGACCAGGTGAGCACACACGCGCCTGATCCATCAAAGTCTATCGTGGAGACAACTATATGGAACAACTGACACACACTGTTTTCAACAAAGTGTTTGTTAGTTGTTTCCATCAAATGTCTCTCGTTGAGGCGAATGTGCACACGTTCATTCAGGTTAATGTGAACATAATGGCATTGTTACGTTAAGTATTGATGCGCAATTGATAATACTGAGAACACCTGGAAAGTATACTAAACAAGAATAGAGTTGTATGATATAGTGACGACAGTACCCGGGCAATATCACGACGAGGCCAACAGGGCAATGTTGTCACGGTAAATAGCGGGACAACAAAAACAAGATTAACTAAACAATGAATACACTGAGCGGCGATGACGACGCTGGTGAAGTCGCCGAGGGTCGCCGACGCTAGTTCGTGCTTCCTGACATGGTTGTCGGTGGTTGCTGAGCAAAAACAGCTAATCCAACTTCCAGGTTGTGGCAGGTTTCCACCTGCTAAAACCAACGACCATACAACCACCGTACAAAGACTATCGCTCGTGGTGTTTTTCATTCGTTCTGTCGCTGTACGTCGTTGTCGGGCTGTGTCTGTCGTGCGTGCGGAAGCGTCAATCTCAGCAAGCAAGCAGACAAACAGGTTGGCACATAGATCATCATCACCAGCAGCAACATCAGCAGTCGGCCATCATCGCCAGCCAACATCCTGGCGTCGCGGCAAACCCTTAACCCGTCCAGCTTAAACCGTACCCCACTCCCCCCCCCCCCAAACCCCAGCCTCATCGCAACCAGCAAAATCGGCGGCCCCGCGATCATTCATTAGTAGTCGCGCGAGGTCCGTTACGGTCGCTGCTGCCAGAAGTAACGGCATATCAGCTGCCCTGCAACCAGAATCAAACAGCGGCAACCCTTTGTTGCTTTGTCCCTTCCTTCCGACCATAACATGGACGACGACGACTGTGGTTTTCAGGCCTTATTCCTCCTCCTTCACTTCTTAGTCAGTTCGGCTGGCCGACCAATACTCCAGCCAGCCAGTCAACCAGAAGCTCGCTCGATCGTTCGTTTGCTGTTAAAGCACGACCTCGCTTCTCTGTAGCTAACCGCCTTCTGCGAGTCCTGCTCACGTGCGCGCCCTCACCGTGGCCCATCGTCATGAACGTCCGTCAGCCCGTCCGTAGGAGCCCTCAAGACTACTGATCGTGATTTAGGTGTTTACTATGATTGTTTTTGGTATGGTGTTTGATGTGTTGTAATAGCTTTTGTTGCTTTATGATTGTTGTTGTTGTCGTTGTGTTATGGTTGCTGTTTTGTGCTTTTATGAATGTTGTTGTTGTTGTCGTCGTTGTTGTTATGGTTGCTGTTTTGTTGCTTTTATGGTTGTGTCGTGTGTGTTGTTGTGTCGTCGTTGTTGTTATGGTTGTGTTTTTGTTGCTTTATGGTTGTTGTCGTGTTGTTATGGTTGCTGTGTTTGATGTTGATGTTTTTGTTATTGTTTCTAGTGGGCTTAATGTCGTTTGTCTGTTGGGTTGCGTAGATGTAGCATATACTTACATGTTGCATGATGATTGATTTACTGTTGTGTTGTCGTCGTCGTCGTCGTCTGTTGTGTTGTTGTAGTGTTGTTGTTGTTGTTGGCTAGCGTTATTATCGACGCCGTTGGCATGTCGGTCGGTGGGCCGTATCTAAGCAAGCTTCTCGACTACTGATACTGTCGCTGTGAAGACGGAGAAGCATTTCTGTATTCAAAGCAGCTTGTCTGTGTTTAGAAAGGATCATGGAAGTCACAGACCGTTCGTGCAGCTCATGGACAACGATACAGCCATGCAGCGTCGTTCCCATTGCTACAACAGCTGTTGTTGTTTTGTTGTTGTTGTTGCTGAAGTTGCTGTCGGTCTTGTTGATGATGATCTTATTGTAGATGCAGACAGCGCGATTCTGATTATGGAACGACTTTTATGACGAAACTTGCTGATGGCTTTGTTGTTGTTGTTGGTTGCTGCTGCTGCCGCTGCTGCTGTTGTACTGCCAGTATATGTATATAGTGGCCGCTGTCTACCAGCATTGTTGCTTGTAATGATGGCAATGAGATGCTAGCAATGCTGACGACAGCGACGTGAGAGAGAGGCAATCGATCGATCGCCAATGTCGAAGAATTGCGCCATGGCGCACTGGCTCTACGCTGAGGCTCACTGACGTTTTTCTAGCAGCGCAATTTCTTTCTACCGCAGACATGATGTATATGCGGCTGCTGGTGGTGGTGGTGGTGGCCAATTCCAAAGAGGACAGCTATGTACTTCTGCTGTTGCTGCTGCTGCTTGTTGTTGTGGTACCGTTCGGGCCAAGCGTGCTTTTCGCTATCAGACATATTGCGCGTGGGATACCGACGAATTAGGTCGCTGTTCTTGTGGCGCGGCTTGGTCGGTTCGGGGAGGAGAGGAGGGGGAGGGGGGGGTTAGCGCGCTAGCATCTGCTGCGTAGTAGTCATCCACCAGCGTATTGCCGCTGCAGCCGCCGCTGGTTCGATTACGTCGGCGCTGCTCGCGTTTCCTTGAGCGATGCTCATTGAAAACAGCTGATAAACAACCCTACCGCGTCTGACAGTTAGCGGCGATGATGACGATGATCATGATGATGATGCACACAATAAGGACTTTTGTGGGGAAAACTTTAGATATAACTTGTCAGGTTCTAGGTTCTAGGTCGCTGCCCCGCTTGCCCCTTTCCCCGCTGGCTGTTTGGTCATTTTACGGTGTGTGCGTGTTTGGGAACCAACTGTTTTGGTTTTGCTGCGGCAAGTCGTTGCGACTTCTACAACTGGGTAGCAACGATGGTTAATGATGATACACTGATGATTCGGACAGTCTTTGTGACCATTTAGCAGCATGTTTTTGTAAGGTTTTTAAGAGTTACGTGCCGGCGACATTATGACGGCGATGATAAGGCAGCGCAACATCTGCTGCGCTTGTGCAAGGCGTGCCCTAATGAAACGTAATAGAATTCCGCTCTCTGGGCTTTGCTGTGTTCCTTATGATGCTTCCGCCACTAAGCGCGAATCGACAGACATTTCTAGTCACAACTTAGGACAAAACAAAGCCTTTTATTGTAATTTGATGTGAGCAGTCATGTGTTGATTTGTGTGACGACTACCTCTTTGTTGTTGTTGCTGTCGATGTGGCTGCTTTCGCTAAGGCTGTTTGCCTATATTTCACCAACATATTTGTGGTTTTCAATTTAATTTCGCGAATAAGGACATGGGCGGTGTTAATTGGAAATGCTAGATGCTCTATTTTAAAGCTTTGCGAAGCTTCGGGTGGGTCGTGTAATCAAAGGACGGTGCGCGGGCCTACAGGGTAGTGCCACAATGATTTAACCATTGGGATGAGGCTATAAATAGGATGTTCGCTACAGCTTACAATTCGCTCACAGCTGAGTTAATAATGTAGATAGCAGGATGGTTGGCGTTTTTCACTTAACACTATATATATATATATATATATATATATGGATCAATTATAATCAACGGTTACTTCGACGTGTTCGAAATGTGCAAACGAGCTCCTTGAGGAGTTGATCTACTAATACTATATATATATATATATATATGTGCACGGTTTTAGTTCCTATCGTTAGCAGGACTACTATCTAGTTAATTTTAGCATTTGCAAAGACGTGTCCGCCTGGTAGTAGAGCAGAGTAGCTGCTGTTGCTGCTGCTGCTGCGACCGCTGATGTTGCTGTCGCTGCAGTGGTAACACTGTCAGGTGCGCAATGTCGTGCTGGGCCACACAACAGGGCTGTGTTTCTGCTGTTTCTGGAAGTTTGTCCGTCCGTCGTCCGTCTGTCTGACTGAATGACTGACTGAGCTGGAGCCAGTTGGATGGCGGCAAACCGCGCCAGACTTGTCGTCATCTGTAGCTGTCGCCGCTTGTTGTTGTCGCCGTTGTTGTTGTTGCCGTTGTTGTTGTCGCCGTTGTTGTTGTCGCGTTGTTGTTGTCGCCGTGTTGTTGTTGGAGTTGCCGTTGTTGTTGTTGCCGTTGTTGTTGTCGCCGTTGTTGTTGTTGTTGTTGTTGTCCGTTATTGTTGTTGTCGTCATCGCAGCAGAAATAACAGCTGCAGCAACACCACTGCTGCAGTTGAGTCACGTGAGCAAGGTCCGCCCTGACAACTGTGGCGACGACGACGACGACGACCTTGGCAGGCTGTATGGCTGCTGGGTTCGTCTCAA
>QVRM01002529.1:0-26963 GCA_003439945.1 Dermanyssus gallinae | reverse complement strand
AGACAGGGATGTGTCAATCTAGAGAAAGCAAAAGGAAAGCCCTTGGGCTTTTACCCATTGCGTATGCAAAAGCTATAGAAACTTCTAGCCCTTTTCCTGGAGTTACCGTAATAATAAGATTCCAGCTTGAATACGATAACGTTGTATGCGTGTTAAAAGAACAAATTTTCGGTTTGATGTTTACTGTGACAAGAAATAATGGAATCTAAAAGACAGTAAAAGTAAAGCTATATAGCCAGGTTAGGATCTCGATTTACTACGGAGTCTGATAAGTAGTCGAAGATTAGCCAATCGCTTATTGTGCGAGCCAGATTCACCCCAATCCCAGTAACCCGCCCGTTCGAGCCAGACGAATGGTTGTCAAGGCTCAACGGGAATGCCATTACATCATGACACTGGACATCATTTACCTTTCAAACAAACCCCAATCATATTAGCTTCTATAACTACTAATAGTTTAGTACTCTATTAAAACCACAGTATGCAGCTCTGCCATAGCAAACGTCAGCAACGAAACTTAGCAATTACAACATTTACTTCAACAACAATTAAGATGTCACTACAGAGGCAGAACTAACGATGACAACGGTCAAAAATAATAAATGATGATTATGATGAATACATTATGATGGTGATTATTGTTATAGTAAAGGTGATGACCTGTACATAATGATAATAAACTCTGTTCAAAAAATATCATCATTATAATTTCGGAACGCTTAGCGGCGAGCTATAATGCAGTATCCCCCCGCTCGATAGGCGGCGTTGCGCTCAAGAAAATCAGCAACAAGACTTGTCACTACGAAGTCTTGGGAACGAGCGCATCATCTGCCCTTTCATCGTGAAACATCGCGCGATAGGGGACGGGAGGGCCATGGCCATAGCGCGGACAATTGACCAGATCATGGAGAAGTTGAACAGAGACAAACACAGCGTTTCTAGGGCACCGTATCGCCTTCGAAAATCAGCGCGGCTCCCGAACAGGCCTGCAGGAACTGACGTATTTATAAGGAGCTCAATTTGTACATTTACCAGCAGGTTTTAATAACAAAGTAAATAACTATTACGGCTTGAATAACATTATTATTATTATTATTATTATTATTATTATTATTCTCGAGTCATCTGGCGTTTATGGCAAGATGCACTCGAAAGAAGCTCTTGAGGCTACAGCGGAGCCAAGATCAACCGCGTTCCTCCGACAGAGATGTCATTGGAGCTTCAGAGAGGCAACGCCAAGGTGATATTGAGTGGTCAGCGACACTCGAGCAATAACAATGATGTTATATAATTAATATATTAGTGTTGTGATACATATACATAATGATAATGATAAAACCCTGTTTCCAAAAAAAAAATTGTTATCATTATTATTATTATTAGGTCCTTCGTATAAAAAAACGTCACGAACTATGTCGCCTAGGTATTTTAAGTACGGCCACAGCAATGTCTTTTAATAATAATCAAATTTAACCGATCTCACTTTAGAATATTACCGCATATATATATATATATATATATATATATATAATATATATGATTGATTCATTGATTTATTGTTCGCTTGGCATGTATACCTAAATACACATGTCACCCTTTTATATCAGGGGCGCTTAGAGCGGCAGCATATATATTGCCTACGCATCCATATAATCCATGTCTACTTCAATACCTACTGAGTATTTGCTTTCCATTGTGACAACCTCTTCTTGGTAATATCGACCCAGGTCATTTCTAAACATTTGGACCTAGAGCTAGGGCCTCCGCCAGCTCTATATCTCTGCTCGCCCCCTAATGCTATACATTCTTTAATAATATGTTCGATTGACTCATTCTCTATATATATAGGTGTGTAACGCTAGGTGACAACTATGTCTAGACTACGCCCTACAAATATAAATATATACATATATATATATATATATATATATATATATATATATATATATATATATATACACACATACCTCGTCTATTGCCGTTAAGGACAACCTTGAGAACACGCATCTTGTTGAACTCGTTGACGAGCAGCGTCTTTTTGTCATGACTGAGCTGAATGCCGTTGGGAAAGCTGAGCTGGGGTACAAGGACTGAAACCTCACCGGTGTCGATGTTGTACTGCAGTACCCTGAAAGGAAGACGGAATCGGATGTAATCGTCCAAGATTTGTTCGATTGCCAGAAGGATATTTTTCGCGCTTGGCCAATATTTCTTTCAACTTTGTCGCACTAGTTCTCGGTTCAATATTGTCGAGCGTTGTAGACTCATTGATTGCGGCGCATTCGGCGTGAAAGATCGTACCGTACAAAAGGCGCCACCTGAAATGTGTGCGGCTTCTTGACCCTAAAAAGGATAGTTATCATAAAACGGTGGTCTCACAAAACAAGAGACAGATACATTTAAATTATCATATTATTATTATTAAAAAATTGAGCGATTCGTCATCAGTTACCCGTAGCGTACTCACAAGCTAAAATTCTCTACAACTGTGGTGGATACCCAAACTTCTGAAAACTTGCTTGTTGCTGTAGCATGGAGATAAAGTTGTTTGTTGCTAAAACAACTCTTCTACATTACATAGCAAGCAGCATAAAACGCGCGCAGAAGATCGTCGCCTTGGCATTCTACCAAGAGACAATGGTCGTCTGAAGAATGGTGATGAGTTCCAAAACAACCAAGAGAAAGCGAGGCATCATAACTCGCGCTCGCTAATAGGCATATCCGCGGAGTGGCGCTTAAGTGGCACCGAAGTAGTGCTAATTGAGACCATAGTGCTAAGAATTAGTTAATAGGAGATAAGTGAGTACCACGCAAGAGCAAACTCTGCCCATCTTGTATGAGAGGGGAAAGTGCAAACATATTAGCCTCCAAAGATGTCGAGTGATGACTAGCATATACTCTGGAAAAATCACAGATAATATTAAACTACCAAATACCACAACCATTACTCATATTCATAGTAGATTGTATATTCCATATAATTACCTTATATATATGAACTAATATTTAGAATATTATCATTAATATATAAACAATATATTACCCGTATAAAGTGTTGTAAACTAAACAATAATATATATATATATATATATATATATACACCTGAATCGTTTCTTTTTTTTTTACTCTTTTGAAACAAAAATCTCAAGTAACGAAATCCAAAAAATGATTATAACGAGAAATCTGTGACAAAATATTCTGCCTGCTCTTTCCTTCTCTCCATCTGTGTCATCTTGGTTATGACCTAGGCTATCATGGGTAATTACCGTCCGCTGGCATCGTGGAGAAGAGTTCCTCGAAGAACCTCGTTGTTGTCGTAGCGAGTACTTCCATCGCTCATGTAGATTGTGTTTGTTGACTCATCGATATCGAGATCGTTCGGAAGCTTGAAAGGTTCACCCTCCACTTCGGAAAGACGTGGCAGAAGGACCTTTACCTCATCTGAAAGTACAAAACACACGTGTGGACAGGTAATGGAGAAACTGAGTATACGAGCGTGCTTGGAAGAAACGCTGGTACTTCGGCTACGACACATGTAACGTGGGCGGATAGCAAATGGAGACCACCTGTTTGAGGAACAGTTTGAAATATTCGACATCTTGTGATGCCGCTATTATGCAAATAAGTGCGTCCATAACACAAGCATATTTGGAACAATATGCATTTAATAAAAGTGACGGCATTTGTTAGATAGCTCCCCCGGGTATAGCTATATCATATACGAGTAGCATAAATGCTTTTTACACAATGTTTCCCCGCTATTACGCTAGTTACGCGCTATCGCTAACTGAACACTTCCTCAAACTAGTTATAGGATAAGTCTGCTTTTGTTTAAATTTACTGTCCTACACGACGCTATATATATATATATATATTAGTAGTGCGCACCTGTATCTATGTCATAAACGCAAAGGCCGGCGGTATCGACGAAGTAGAGCTTGTTGTCGGATGTCGCCCGGATTCCGAGCGGGCGACAATCGGTCACGCCGGACGCGTTGCAGGCGGTTGCCAATTGCGTCGCTGTCATCTGTGTTAAGTCGATCTACAACCCAAAAAGTTAAATGGCAGCAGGTATCATGCGCTTGTTAAACTGCATCGGATGGCGCCCCAATAACAAGCGGGCGGCAATTAGTCACTCTAGACGCATTGCAAGCGCTTGAAAAACGCATAGCCAACTGACATCTGTAAACCTAAAACGATTTAGGTAACTTTCTAATTCAGTGGAAGCAGGTATTACGCGCTCACTCGCTCGCGTTAGATTTTTATCCTAACTCGGATATGTGACTGCCAACCGAATCAGTTCGGCCCAACTGATTAATGCCTGCGCGCTGTGGTATCAGTTGGATGCGAGCGAGTGTCCACTACACGAAGCGAAACTTCTTTTTTTATTTTTGTATTGCGATCACTTGTTGTTGTGTTGTTGTTGTATTATTGTATTATTATATTGACGACACCATGCGTGGGACTCAGTTCTCTGAAACTTTTTCGTAATGCGTTCTTGTTGTTGTTGTAGTTTTTGTTGATGTTGTGGTTGTTTTTGTTATTGTTGTTGCTGGCGTCGCCATTTTCATCGTCGTCGTTTTGTTGTTGCAGTTTTTGTTGTTATTGTTGCTATCGTTTTGTAAACTTTCGGTGTTGTGCCTGTAGCATCGTTCACGCAACCACTTCTGCTGTTTCTTTACACAGTTAGTAGCATTTAAAAAAATCTTCGTCGTAAAAGCGGCAGTAAAATACCAGAGCTATGTTTTGTTTTAATCCACAGCAGACAAAGATTTTTGGTCGAGTTTTTTTTGTCGTGTTTTAGGGAAACGGTACGATTGCTCTGGTCTGCGGCGCGCTGATTCGCTGATTGTCGTTTTATTGTTTATCCAATGTGTCGGCTGCGTTGCTGTCTGTACCTTCGACTGACCGCACTTTCTATAAACTAAGTAAGTTTAGCAGTGCCTTTGTCTGATTTTTGACACGTACAGAACGCTCGGGTCGCCAAGAACCCCCCCCCTTGAAAAAAAGAGAAACGCGTGGAGGAAAAACTCGAGCCGCTGCCCAGCCTCACGTCGCCGAGTACATAGCAACCAACCTGCGGTTGACCGGCGAAGGTCGTCGGTTCTCCGGCCCTTCAGCGTGGATGGCAGTATAATCGGCTTACCAATGACGATGACGGTAGTGCTTCAGCGGCAGCGGCCGCGGCCGACGACGACAATAACAACAACAACAATACTAATAACAATAATAATCGGGCCATGTACGTGTCGACATTCCCGGCCAAAAAGGTAGTTCACCTTCAGCCAACATACATATGTATACATATATATATATATATATATAATATATATATCCGAATTCGTATGGAGGACTAAATCAACTGACTCGTGTGGACAGCCATAGATGTCGGCCATGTAGCCGGCCTGGTCGTTTCTATGCGACACGCATTGACGTGTCAGCGGCAGCAGAGGCCGACGACGGCTCTGTATCGGCGACCGAAAGGAAAAACATGCCGCCCGCCAGGCACAAACACTTGTCGAGGATCGGTCGGTCGGTCGGCCTGCCTCTCTCAGTAAGTGAGGTAGCCATAATCCATGACCTTCACTTCGAGGTGCAAACGAGGGCCTTCGGCTTGTCGGCTTGTCGGCGGCGGCGATGACGACGCCACCACCATCATCACTGCTGCAGAAGCACAGGCCATTGGAGTTGCCAGTGGCTATGCGAAGCCGGTTAGAGGCCGGCTGGTATTTCTGTACTCTACGCTCAACCCAACCACACACCCCATATACAGCCAGTCACGGCCAGCCCCCCCTTCCCCCCCCCCAGGCTCATTCGGCAACGGATGCTTTCTATTCGTATTATAAGAGACATCGAATGAGAGAGACGAGAGAGAGAGAGGTGGGGGGAGGGGGGAGGCTTGGGCTATTCCTCTTCTACGCAAGTCGGCTTAGCCACTAAGCCGGCATGGGACTGAAATCACGCTGCAAGCACGCTCGCCATCAGCAGACGCTAGAAAGGCTCGTGGACCGATTGAGGGGGGGGGGTGGGGTGCGAAGCTGAAGTGGGCCTCTGAGGACGCTGGCCTGGCTGACGGACGCCAAGGACGGTAAGGCAGGTCTGTCGCATCGACAAGCCCGCCGACCTCGTCTATCGTTGAAGTCCATAAAGCTGGCCGACGACGACGACGACAACGGCAAGAACTCAGCAAATGGACGAAACTCGTCATCCACTGTGAGTTTGTGCACGGTCCTTCGCGTATTTTTGCCATAAAGGCCATAATGCCTTTTTCAGCCTTCATCAGCGAACACGTACGATATGATGAAGCTGTTTAAGCGTTTGTCGTTGGGCGCGGAACTTATCACGAAGGTGATCGGCGTGTGGTATTAGCACGGAAGTGCACACCAACAGCTGTGGCGAAGCCGGTTTAGCGGGGGTGTTGTATCTTTTACATCGCCCCATACACATCATTCATACAATACGTGATGGTGGGAGGCGGGTCAACATAAGGCAGTGGTCTACCGGGTCGGCTCTGATTATATATTAAATTATGTTGTGTATAATGTAGAAATAAACATATCTCCTGTTGTGCAGTTATTGATGTCATTGAAGTTGTTCTTGAGTTGTTGTTCTTGCACCGCATTCCTGGTTATTGGTGTATATCACTTACCTTATAGATCCAACCATCGTCGGCACCTGTATAGGCTGTATCATCGCGAACTTCGACCGTTTCCGGTCCAATGATCTCAGGAAAGTAAGCTGTCAAATCCTTATCGATGTTTTCAGGCGGAATGTCGGCCATGTGCCACCCTACGCCCACAAACCCGCAGAACGATACCCGTTTACTGTGTTAGATAAAAAAAACACTCTTTTAGCCTCGAACTCGCAATACGGCTGAATGTTCAATGAAGATGCGCAGTATCATTATTTTTGCTTAACATCTAAACGGTCCTGTATATTAGAGTGAAAGCTGTCTGAACTCGACGTCGAACTACATAATAAAAATAATAATAATAATAATACTGTAAGAAACGCATCTTTCAATTGGCCTATTTTAGGAATACCAATCAACAGTAATGTGCATATTTGTGTGTATACCTGAAGGGACGTGCAATCTCCCCCGAGTCAAGATAATCCTTCTTAATGCAGCGTGAGGTCCTAAGCATCGCCGCGAGGAACTCCTTCCCTGACGAAGCGATTTTATCTGGGCCGTTGCACGAATCATTTAATGGGTTGAATGCGTCCTTAAAACTGCCTCGCAGACCAAAAATTCGATGTGTTACTGTTTTAGTCATACCGAGTGCCGTTGTTCGGTAGACACGGTTGACTGGCAGGTTTACACTTTGCACACATATACTTTGCAAATCAATGGTATACTTTTCTACTCTTACATCTTGATAGTATTTTTTACAAACACTTTCTTGTAGCGGTTGAAACTAAACTATCGCAAATATTTGTTGCTTTTTTGTTGAGGTTAGTGGAAAATGTTTTCTTCACATGTTTAAAATGCACAACTTGGTCCAAGGAGCCGTCCATTTAACAAGCTTGAATTTTCAGTATTCAAAACTCAAATATCTTAAGGATTATCCTATTACATACAAGAATAAATAGTAATTTGCCTACATTAGTCAATCCATCACAGCGTAAAGTTAACATCTACTCACCTCGCTCACAAAGGATTTTGGTCCTCAAGAACAAAATGGCTTTAAATTGACCACAATTATATATATATATATATATATATATATATATATATATATATACGTTTAGAGCATAAACAATAGTTTTACTTAGATTGAGAATAAAAAGCGGCACAATTTCAATAATAGTAAAAGGTTTGTACTATGAAATGAAATAGTCTGTTCCATTTTTAGTAATCATTATGTCAGTGACATTTTTGGTTAACCTTATATTTTCTTTAAAAAAAGATTCGTAAATTATAGGTAACTAAGCAATTAAATTAAACATGAGCTATAATTGTCAGGTCCGTGCGTTGACAGAGTTGTGTGTAAACAAATCTTATTGAAATCATGCATTTTTGCAGCACTGGTGCCGCTTTAAACTTGTAAAGCAAAATACCCTACTTTTGTTTATTTGACGGACCATTATTTTACGTTTTCACGTGAAGAACCAAATTACACCAAAAAAATTAGTATAGTCACGTAACAAGTTTCACCATAGACAAGTACTTTTCTTTTCCACAAGCTGCGTCGGCCGCGGAAAACAAGCCGAAAAGCGCGTGAGTACTACGTATGTATAAGTAAGCGGGTTATACTGTTAAACCGGGTTGTCATTGCCCTGCTCCTGAATGCCTTTGCTAAAGGAAAAAATGTTGCACATGCATATGGTTTGTAGATATACATATTTAGAGGGTTGCAGATAAATACGATTTTAAATTTCTAAATGGCAAATATATACAAATGTGCCAAATTCACACATATATATATATATATATATTTTTTTTTTTTTGTGAATTTGGCATTATATAAATGTATATTATCCTTTTCTACATCACTTCCGTCAGCGGTACTGCTCTTATGTACTGCTGGAAGCGACACAGATCACATATTCTACAAGAGTGGCTCAAACCAGAAGCAGGCAAGGTACAAAAAAATTACATGTTTATTATAAGTTTAGCGGAAATCCCGCCGTTCCTAGGACCCCAAGAGCTAGAATATTAGAGATCGTTATCTGAAGAGGTCCTCCACTGCCTTCTTCACTGTATCGTTTCATAAACCGCAGTAATGGATTCAGTGCCATAATGGTCATTGTTTATCCTAGTCTGTGCAAATCCAATACTGATTTTGGTTCTTTATTAAAACCCGTTTACCATTTGTTCTCAGCTATTCGTCTTAATAAAGGCGGCCGTTTGGTAATAAATGTCGGCAATACGATCACCTTCTAAGATTAGTACTGCGGGTTGTTCCGTACTGAGCGCATCCATCTTTACCACGCGTTAAATTCGCTTGAAGTAGTCTCACACGAACAGGTGTGATAATTATTTCTGCCATTGGCGTACCTTGTATGCACAATGAGCAATGCTGTACAAAAAATTGTTTCTGCGTCCCTTATGACCTTTTCCCTATCTATAGAAAAATCTCGAACTAAATTGTACCCTCGGGGATCGGCTTCCAGTTTCTTCCAGTAAATGCCGCCTTGCCTCTTTGTCTGGATTCATTACTAGGTAGATTTGTTGCCATTTCTGCTATTTTGCGTGCTGTAACGGAATCATACGTTATATCTGTGATGTATGGTATTGATGAAATAGGTTAATAGATAGTTTATGATCTTGCGACAAATTATAGAGGAACCTATCGGATCAAATGGGAAGCGTTTGGTGATACGTTTTAAGGCAATTATGTACTGTGCATTGTAGTGCCTCGGCCTGGCCTCATCGAAACGGACACGTGATAGTCACGACACACGCCCACTAGGCACATCGGCGTAGCTAATTCTTCATGTTACGTGTAACATATACATATTGTACTATACGGAAACTAATTATATATGTATATGGTAGAAAAAAAAAACAAATATATATATATATATATATTATACACGCACCTGATTCGACTCCAAGCCTGGGCAGCTAATCCGACTGTCAACAGCACCAATGGAAGGCTAAGATACCCGTTCATAGTTACGCTGGTCTCGAATACCTCTTCAGGTCAGACGCTGCTGAATCTAAAACAAACCATGAGAAAGAATCGCTCAATTTTACTTTAATAACTGCCTGTCTTGTTATGAACTCGTTACATGTATGTATATATATATATATATATATATATATTTATATAGCAGTAAACATCAAATGTTATGCGGAATCTAACTGATCTTATGTAGTTTGTACGTGATTGTAGCGTCGCTGTGTCTATTTTCAGTGCGTACGTATATGGTATCTATCAGAATCACATTCCCTACAAGTTCTACACACACTACCATCAACCTCAAACCACTGTCCACTGAAACACATGTAGTGATGATAGGCATATATATATATATATATATATATATATATATATATATATATATATATATATATATATATATATATATATATAAAGTCCGTCGCAATGAACGCTGGACCTTTGAAGTAAGATAAAACAAAAGTGTCTAAGAAATTTAAACGCATATTCCTATTTTAACGACATTTTTAGTAAAATACAATAATGGCTAGGTTGTGATTTTTTGGTTTTAACAAGCCGTATGCGGGAAACCAATTTTTTAAAACTTTGTCATATAAATCACATTTTACATCAATACACGACTTCATGTTGTTTTTAGGTCGCCGAACGACCCCATTATCCACGCTTACGCAACCGAGACACTTCATCCTCAAAAGCTAAATGTTTTGCCGGTTTCTTGCACTATCTTGCTTAAACCATGGTTCACTCGCATCGATGTCGCCCATAGTTAGTAAACGCATACTATTAATCGTGGAGTAAAAAAAGTGTCAAGTGATTCCTTTGGACTAGCGCCTGCAGTTTTAGTTGCTCAGATACGATACACCTCTATTGAGTAAACATAGGCTTCTTAAAAAATATTTTCACAATATCGGCATCACGCCGCATCATCTCTAGAGTCCAGTTAGCGAAATGTAGCCCCTCCAAATCGTTCGTAGGCGTGATTTCTTGCGACAGCTAGACCTAATATATTACGTATACATCCGACTAGATCTGACGTTAAAATATGCCAGGTTGAAGTGCACCATTGACGTTAAATCTTGGCTGAGAGTCAGCCCCCAAAGGATTTAGGTTAAAGTGCACGGAAGACTTAGTCGTTGCACACGTCTCTGAGCCGTTTATTCCGAATATTTTTATATGCTATACTTTCAGCCAAACGAGCGCCCCGTGCTCTCCGTGGCTTGGTTCAACATGTACTGCATATGTCCTGCGAAACCTTTGAAATGGTTCACGCATTGTGTTCTCACCGATGCTGTAAATTGCACGACGAGCTCGCCAGCATGTTTGTGCAGAGCTTCCGCTCGCATCTTGGAGATTTTTACAATCTGCGCGCCTTCTTCTATTTGTGCAACGTCCCAATTTGGATTTGAAACCTCGGTATGTGTATGAGTATAGCAGACTGCGAAAGGGCAGAGTTTGCCTCCCAAATTGTTTAAGCTACACTTCGCATAAGGTTCAACATAACAAGCCCCTGCACCTGACCTGACCCCGAGCGATTTAAGAACTCTAGATGAGCTGAAATTCTCTTATGTTAAATATATATTAAGGCTTGCAAAGAGCCCGTCGGCAACACTTGCCTTAGAGATTGTGCGGAGAGCACTTACTGAAGATTTAGCACTTAACCGCGCACCATGTAAAACGGATCATATTGAGCCTATAGAGAGAACAGAAATTAAACATGTATAGCTGAGTACTATACTGATGGGCCCGGCCTTTTGTTCACAGAGATGAAAAAGAGTTTTAGAACACTGTCTGCGACTGCAAGTAGAATTGCAACGTTTGAACGATAACGATCTTCATATCCATGTAGCCCAGTCAAGAACATCAAACCAAACTGTCTAATTTGTATTTGTCTGCGTTGTCGGCGCTTATTTAAAAATGGGTCAAGCTTCTTAATTTCTAAACTCTCAACCAAAACGATAAAGGCAAGAACTAGGCAAATGTCTTACCCGCTTTAGATTTCCGTAGCAACTGTTTTGTTCTACGACGCGGTAGTGTTTGTTTATGAGAACGCGAGGTCTCTAGCACCATGGATAGGCTGTTTATGGGAGTGCGGGGTCCAGCATCACCGGTATACGCCATTTCAATGAAACAATGATCGAGCTGAGAGAGCTGGGAAGATCATAATCAAGAACCTAGAAAGCTTGGACGCATCGCCCTAGCTGTCCAACGCTTACAACGCTGACTGCACCTCGCCGCGACACGCTAAGTCAGCACAGACGTATAACGTGGCCACATCGCGTCGCATCAGGTTCACAGACAGCACCTCACGCAACGAGCTCATCAGCAAGCGAGATCTCGACGAAGAGAATTAACTTGAAACTTGGACGGAAACCGAGGAGGGCCTTCAAGTACAAGACACATAGGAAGTAGGAGATGACGCTTCTAGAGGCCGTGCAACACGACAAATTTAAATTCGTAAAAGGTACAGACTAGCAAGAGAAGATATACATCAGTTATACCGTGTTTGCGTGTATAGTCCACCCCACCGTTATGTAACCGATCTTCTCCTAGACATTGACTAATGTCTCAGACCAAATGAGGTGGTAATTTCAGGGAACACAAATTGCGGCCTCAAGATAAAGCAGCCGAATTCAAGCACGTTTAGAGGGCGCACAGGACAAGTGGCGTTTTCGTTTTAGAAAACAGAACGTAAACGACTTCACTAGACTAGACTTGTCTAGTCTAGTGAAGTCGGTCCTACGTAACACGGAGGACAAATAGCCACAGTCGCAGCAGGCCTTACAGCGTATGCTGCTACCTATGGAGATCGACAACATAGAGATCGAGAGCAACAAGAGGGCACTGCGGTAGGCAAAACAAAATTACCCCCAGTTACGCAAGTAAGACAAAAACATGACAAACGTCAAGCCGTAGTTTCATAACGACTGTAAACCCCCGTGGAAAAGTATGTGCTGTAAAAGACATCAAAACCAATACTATTAAATACTACAATAACCAATATAAGCACAGCTGGCAGCATACCGATACGGCCATTAAAAAACACGTACAAACATACAAAAAGTCTGTCTATCACTCAGTTGACTGGTGTCATATGGACATTTCCCACAAAAATAACATGCTTAAGAAGCTAGATCAGAGAATGCTGCTCCATATAATAAAAAAAACCGCGTCAATTCAATAATATGTTCGACAAAAACACGTCCGGGCAGCAAAATTGTTCCTGTATTCATCGCATGCAAGCGTTCCATCGGCGATCTATACCACCTATGGGGGGATCTCTGAGCACATGTATAAAAAACTGAGCACGCTAATCTTAACCAGACTTTGTGACAAATACAAGCATCTTATACCAAAAGAACAGCAAGACTTCTTGCCAGGAAGGTGAACAAAAACGGCTTTCAGATAGGTTATAAAATACATAGGAATGAGATTCAAGGACAATTAGATGATGAATGCAGCTTTATATATTTTTAAAACTGCATTTGACACTTCAATCGTGGCGGACAATATGTAGCTAGCGACAGAAGCATACAGACTGTTAAGTAAGTATCACTAGTCGATCGATCGACATATCTAGGCGTAACATTGACACTTAGACAATTATTTGTAAGGCACTTGAAAGAAAAGTAGGCAAGGGCTATAGCGGCAGTAATGCTGACAGGCAATCTGAAGGGACACAGACTGTCACCCTCATATTACACTACCCAACATGAAGGACATAGTCAAAACTAAAGGATCATATATAAAACACATTCTAAGTGTTCCACCCACGGCAACGCCTCCATCACACTGGCACTGCAGCTATGCAGAGAGCACACCTCTAAGGAAATCTGCTATGAGATTTTGCTAAGAGAAAAGACGGAGACGGATATAGCATGGAGTTTGTCCATGCAACCGAAACGACCTCATTTTGCAAATATATTTAGGTACAACCAGGTTATCTGCATAAAGCCCGAATATGGACAGCTAAGCGATCGTGAGAGATGCAATACACTTGGCCAACTATAATTCCTCTCAGTTATAGCGATTAAATAACAAAATGTAAACGGCTTAAATCACTAGAAAAAAAAAACAATGCAATTTAAGAACTTTCTTCAATTCTCACAAATCAACCCGATCGGAAGCCTGAATCTAATAGCAGCCCAGTTTGGACCGTAAATTTCGCGATTGCCAAAATCAACTCTTTTTTTCTGAA
Organism: Dermanyssus gallinae; assembly: GCA_003439945.1. Taxonomy (NCBI): domain Eukaryota; kingdom Metazoa; phylum Arthropoda; class Arachnida; order Mesostigmata; family Dermanyssidae; genus Dermanyssus; species Dermanyssus gallinae. The sequence continues at coordinate 13,142 of QVRM01002529.1, read as the reverse complement.
CTCTCTCATCGTCGTCATGCTCGATGTATATACTGTGTCGAAAAAGCGTCGACAGCGACCAAACAGCAATTCATCTGTATGTGGTCAATTAAACTCGAAACGGCTAAACGACGTTTCAATCACGTTTGTAAGATAAAAATTAAGCATATATTACATTGTACATTTTGCGGCGTAAGGCGGGGTAATCTTACCCTAAAAACCTCATAGCGGCAATGATGACGAGTGGAATACGCATATTTCCGCGCAAGATGCGGAGACCGCATAGGCTCAAGAAAATTCTGCTCGCACGAAGGGATCAGCACTGATGATCCCCGCAGATATTGAAATAGACGTAGCGAAACCGGCAACCGTGGCACAGCCGACAGTGTCTTCTACTACGATACGTTCTACACGAATCGAAAACAAACTTAGATTCTCAGGTGACAGTCGGGTCGAGACGTTGTCGGAATTAGCTCATTGCTGAAATAGTATTTTTATCTCTGATTAACGTGGCAAGCTGTTGTGTATAGGAGCAACAAAGCTCCACAATGCACGTCATCCTCATTGAGCGTGAGTTATCATTCGTAACACCATCGCAAAATGTTCGTTTTGGGCACTCCAGCAGACCAGATAAGCGGCAGCCATCCCTTAAGCGATATTAGGATCTCAAAGTGCCCTCCAACGCTTGCCATCTAGGCCATCTATCTACCATAAATCTGATCCGACGTAGCAGAGCTAATTGTGGCCTGGTCGCCAAGCAGCGCAGTTCGATCTAATTGAGTTTACAGCGTTGAAATTACCTTAATCGAATGCGCGTAAGCGGAAGTCGAATAATACACATTGACCAATCAGCGGTGATTGGCTTCCGATCGGCGGATGGATCAGCAATCTCCATCCGCGTCGAGTATTGAGGGCTCCAACAACACAGGGCTTGCAGGACAGAATTTAATAAAAATTACGGCATTTAACGGAATTTAAACAATAACCGCAGGAGCGGACAAAACGACAAAACTAGTATGCCTCCCGTAAGACTAGGGGCGTCTGTCCGCATCAAAGTCCGTCACTCTACTGGCGGCCCACACGTCGACGCTACCCTTTTATGTGTCAGTCGGTGGGCTTACTCCTGTCTATTAACATGAACTGTGCGTTTAAGCGTGTACGGCACGTACAGCGGCAACAATACAAACAATTGTATAACTATATATATATATATATATATATATATATATATATATATATATATATATATATGCATGCTTTAATCTATATTTATGGATTGCTGTGATAATAAGCACTGACTAACACAAGGATGTCACAGACTGTAAACTGGTCGGCAGTCATAAACCGCGTCGATGAGTCCTATATATATATATATTGCATTGATAATAAGCACTGACTGATGAACAAAACTGTCACAGACTGTAAACTGGTTGGCAGTCATAAACCACGTCGATGATGAGTCTATGCTCCTCTCGAAAGTGCAGAAAGTGGAACTATCTGCTATCACAGTGCACTCATGCGGCAGTTTCTGTTCGCTGATGTACCTCTTTGTTGGACACACACACATACACCGGGCACAGCTCTATTGATGGCTCTGTCACGACGCATCACGAGTATAAGCGCTGCATTATGCATTAAGCATGCATTGACCCGTCATCTAATGCGACATGACGCGCGTGCCTTACTTACTTAGTGTGCCGCAACTTCCTTTGAGCAACGAAAAAGAGCGATCGACTTAGGAGGTGCGAGAAGCAGATGCGGATGCCCAGACTCGCGAGAAAGCAATAGTAACTTGATATAGCGCATTTACGATGACATGTCTGCACTTTTAAGGCATAGTGATCATTATTTCTTCCGATTAATAGAGAAAACTAAACTCAATAAGAACAGCTGAACGGGCGAAGGACGAGGAGGAGGCACTGAACATAAATGCACTGATGACTAGGAGCGTGCTTAATCGGCGTCATTGCTATGCTAGCTAACCGACCACATGCTACACTGAGCACATTGACTAGCACATTACTATAGCAAATCCAGCCCATCTTAAGTGTTCATCAGCACCTATATAAAGAGAGTCTCACATGTAGAGGACAGTGTTGGACAACGTGTACTAATGTGTTGCATAGGTTTCAGTTCACCGGATGTTCAAATTGTTAAGCACAAAAACAAAGTTTTACACGTAGCGCTGAGATTCAGACGACAAAGTTCTGTTTCGAACGTTCTTTGATCCGCACAGTTTGCTAGCGTGCCACCCAGTTCATCACCCGGCCACATTTATCGACTCAACGGCTAGGAATAGACTCCTCGTGCCTAAGCAAGGCTCCAATACTCGTTCAAGTTGTTTAAGAGTGAAAGTGTAGAAAGCGTATGCCAGTGCCTTTGCATGTGCATGGAATAAATGCCGATGACTATGCTCTTGTGTAAACATTGTATCATGTGACACTGAACACGCTAGGGAAACTGAACCCCCCCCCCCCCACACACACAAGAAAACACAGCGCCCGCATGATCTGCTCTCTATTCTCCGAGTCGCCCGTAGCGACTCTTAGCCGTGGCGTGTATGTACGGGTGGACGGGGGGGGGGTACAAGCGGGGGTTCGTCTTGTTGTATATTTTATGTATCTGCGCTGCTGTGTCTAAGAAGGGTACAGCGGGCGAGTTGAGTGGCTGAGCTGTTTACGTGCGTCGACGTGCATACATACGTGAACGTTGTCGTCGCTGAACGTCGACGTGGCAATATCCGATCTGGGCAGAAACTAGCTGACGCAAACCAAATACGGAAAGTCTTGTTCTTTGTCACAGCCAACTCGAACCAAGTTGGCGTCACCGGGGTCCCCTTTGAATCGTACACTACCGAGAACTATCAAGAAATAAAGCAACTTTCGCTATCTGAAGCATGTGCCCTTTGAAATAGTCGTGCTTGCTTTTTAGATAATGTACTAAGCCGCAATATATATATATATATATTATATATATATATATATATATATATATATATATAGAAACATACATAAACACGCGTCCCATACAAATACGCACCTGCCACCAAAATAAATGTGCTCAGATGGGCGACCGCCCCTTTTGGCGACCTGCCCGAGTTATCTTACTTATCGACTCAGCGATGTCTCCTCCTCGCCTATGCTCCATCCGAAAATGGACAAATCCCTTTTATAAATCTGTGTATAGGACCTAAAAAAAAGCAAACTATAGGACAACGATGAAGCCAAGCGAATATATCAGAAAATTGGATAACAGAGCACAAGCACACGTGTGTGTAGGAGAGAGGAAACAGATCACAACGAAGTGAATGACTTGTAGTTGGAGTAAAAGAAGCGGTGGCAATCTGGCTGCATAAATGATAAATATATTATATATATATATATATATATATATATATATATATATATATATATATATATAGATGAAAGTGTTGACGGGCAGAGTGGAAAATATGATCAGCAATATATATATATACGGTAGTTCAATAAGTTCTTAGAATAAAAACCGAGAATTTTCCAAATCATGTTTTTAAATTTTTCTTATTTGATATACTCCCTGAGAAGTTCAATACACTTTTGCCACCGAGATTTCAGAGTTTCATACCTCTTGAGTAGAATTCCGCGTCGTTAGACTGAAAATAGGCATTGACAGCAGCCTTAACCTCTTCATTGCTGGAAAAAACGCTTTCCACCGAGACTATTCTTCAAATGTCCGAAGAGGAAATAATCAGAGGGGGGCCAGGTCTGGAGAATAGGAGGGTTGTTCAATAAGTTCGAACCTCAGTTGGGCCAGTTTTGCCGATGCTTGCCTGGACTTGTGTGCAGGAGCATTGCCCTGGTGAAACGGGACAACCTTCTTCTGCAAAGCGGGCCGTTTCACGATGAGTTCTTGCTAAGGGCAGTCCAACAGTCTTGCATAATATTCTCCTGTGATCGTTTTACAGCTCTCAAGGGAAGTCGACCAGCATTATTCTACGTTGGTCTTAAAAAACTGTAGCCATCACCTTTCCGGTCAATGCCGTTGTCCGCACCCTCTTCGGAGGTCCTTCATCAGGTGCACACCATTGGCACGATGCTTCTTGGGTCCTCGGGAGTGTAGTAATGAACCCGGCTTTCATCGACGGTCATGAATCTGCACCAAAAATCCGACAGATTGTTCGACATATTGGCCAAATTTCGCTGTAAAGCCAAAACAGGCGCGTCTTTTTGGCCTTGGTTGAGCAATGCGGGCAGCCATTTTGCTCTAAGCTCTTTCATCTTCAAGTTTTCGTGTAGGATAAAATGCACACTGCCTAAACTAATCCCTAATGCCTCCGCTATTTCCTTAATGTTCATTCGCTTATCTGTGCCAATAATTTTTCGCACTTTCTCTACGTTTTCCTCATCAGTTGCCGTTTTATGGCCTCCTGGACGTAGTTCATCCTCGGTGCTCCTGCGACCTCTTTTTAACGCATTAATCCAGTTGGAAACAGTGGCAAAACATGGCGCAGAGTCACTGTACGTCTCGTCTAACTCAATTTTTACTTGGGTCGCATTCCAACCTTTGAAATAAAAATGCTTGATAACCACTCGAAACTCTTTTTTCTCCATTTTTAAAAATCACGCCGATACGTTGCACGGGAAAAAGCTATCAAACGAAATCGCAACGGCCAATCACCATATTATATTGAGTGCTAGCAGTCGAAAAGTTGCAGTTCCTATTAGCGGTGAAAGCGTGCCAAAATTCGAATTCTAAAAAGCTCATTCTAAGAACTTATTGAACTACCTGTATATATATATTTGTCCTCACACTACCACACTCAACACATTCGAAGTGCGCATCTCGTGGGATTCATTACGGTACTAACATCAGGAATTAAGCCACCATCGACTAATAGGTACCAAAGATATCTTCATAAAAAGGGGTATTTTTTTGGAGATGTATGCTTGTTTGTTTTAGATATTTATATTAAATGTTGAGGTATTTAACGTAAAATGTAAGAATGAGGCATCGCAGGGTCTCCATTTCTGCAAGCTTTTCATTCTTTTACCCAGAAGACTATCCTTGATTTGCTAGCCAACGTGTATATCTATCCGGCGAAGCAAAATTTCCGAACACGCTAGTGAGTTCAGCATTAATCCAGCACATCATTCTCTCTCAATGGCAGATTTTGTAAAGTGATGTAAAAATTAATAATGCCACTTCATCTTATTTTTTTTAATACTTTATTATTTTTACTTCCACTCCTAAATAAGACAAACCCCTCATACCATTAGAAATATATATTCGAAAAAATTCTACAACTCCTAATATAAGTACGGAGACATTGGAATGACCCGTATATATATAAAAAAAAAATATATATATATATATATATATATATATAATGCGTTGCACAAAAGTAGCAACTCATGTTTTTGGTGATAATTTCGGCTTGATTTATTTGAATGGCTTGGAATTTCAAGGGCGTGATGTACATGACCCACGAGTTTTTTTCTAATTGTTAATATTTTACAACACTGTTACTTTACACTTTTTAATTTTTGTATGAACCGATTATGAGATTGCAACGAAATTAACAACGCACTCGTGGTTCGTCATGTACATCATGCCCTTAAAATTGGCCTCAAGCCATTCAAATAAATCAAGCCGAAGTTATCACCCAAAAACATATATATATATATATATATATATATATATATATATATATATATTATTTATATATAGGTGTATTTCCTCGACAGAGGAAATACATACATATATACATATATATTGCTTTGCAAAGTATCAACATTTGTACGAATACATCCCCTCTACGCTCTTCTTATATATTATAGATCAAACTAGAGCCACTTGTAGTGAGCTCGATCGTGGAAACATACAATGTGACGCCTACGACTAACAAGGACTGCTACAACCGACACAACATTTGCCAGGCGACATACAACATTTAGTACGTACGTCTACGTACCCATACCGCCGCTCACTCACAAAATCTCAGAGTTTACGAATCTCCGCAGTAACGATTTTTTGTTACTCCCAAGAGAGGATATTGACAGCCCCGGCCAGGAACGTCAGAATCGACGGCAAAACATTTTGCGGAAGTCCAAATGATGAAATTTAACTGCTTAAATGGAGGTGTGCTGAATATATATTAAGGAAATGAACAGATACACATCAAGAGCGGATGCCAGCTGATCATCGGTCTGAGCAATCGCGGGTCATTAAAACAACGCTAGAAGAACATCAGAAAGCTACCCGGTACCAGCAACCCGCCCAGTGGACACATCGCGTCGCCCCTAGTCCGGCGCCGCCACCACCAATGGCTAACGTGGCAACGCGATCACTCCAAACCGCCTATGCGTAATCGACAGGGCAACTTGTAGCACTCAACGGAGAAAAGTAGACGAGCTATGTGCGTGACAGAAGGCATGAACGCGATGACACGACAAAAGGTCGTTGAAGTGCACAAAATTCGCCATAGCGAGCAAAATACACCGCAAACACCGTTAATGAATCGATTGCAATTATTGCACTTTGTCGGTGCGCTTAGAGAGAACACGGCGTTGGAATGACTGGGGCGGATGCCGATGTCATCACGGTGACCAAGCTTGCCGGAGCTTGAATCAGGCATATTGCAACAGCTTCCATGTTCAAGTACCACTTGTTGTTTTTGCCTGACACAGCTTAATTCTTGCTTGGATTTTACTAAAATGCAAAATACAAAATGTCTGGAAAGTACCTACAGAATGTTTGGAAGGAAAGGCAACCGATGATGGTGGAGTCGGAGCACTGGGGTCAAGCGCAGTGAGCTACATGATGACGACACTTACGAAACGGATGATGACGGGACTTCTGACGTCTCCTTTGGAATGTGATGCTATTGAACGCACTCTGCATAGCAGCTGCGGAAGATGCTTTTATACACTACGACATACCCTTACTAAGTGAACGCTTATCACAGACGCTAGACAAATACTTTTCCCCTCATCACAAACTCTCTACCACGGTGGCAGCTGTGAAGGCACCCTCACGAGGTTAATTGCGGAATATGCACAAGAGTCCGAACGTTGGAGCATACATAACTTAAGTATGCCGCGACACGACATTTGGTGCTAGAATCACGAGGTCGGCCAAAATGCAGAATATGCATAATTCCGAATGCAGATTCCGAACGTCGGAGCATACATAACCTAAGTATGCCGTTGCACGACATTTGGTGCGCTAGAATCGCATACTGCTATGCTGTATGTTTACACAGCCCGTTTGATTGAGAGGCGGCTGAAGCATAACTGCTTACGGCATAACGGTGATCGAATTGTAACACGACCAATTTGAAGCCAAAAAGATGCCTGTAGATTTGTGATTGTTCTATGGAATTTAGAGCGTCATATTAAATGTTCCAGTTATTGTTATAATGTGAAAATTCGAAATGCGAATATCCTAAGATTTTTGCGAACAGTTTTCAATGCGGTTTATATATATATATATATATATATATATATATATATATATATATATATATATATATAACGAAGCAATATGGCTTAGTGGCAAAGCCTTTGCCTTGCATTCGGGAGGACTGGGTTCGAGACCCAGACCGGCCACTCTTAAATTGGTTTGCATGGTTTCCAATTTAGACAAAGTAAATGCCGGAGTGGATTAAAATTAGCCATGACATGAAAAAAACCGTACACGGGCATTAGCCTTACGGAAGATCTAAAATATATATAAATATATATATAATTCGAAGCGATATAAGGAATTGTAAAGCTCGTTTAAGCAATGGTTCCATGGTCTCTGAGAAGTCGTGTTTCGGAGTGAGAGCGATATTACTAAAATCCTTCACACTGGTGTTGTTGCTCAACATAGGAGCATAAAATGTTCCATTGCGAGACAACCAGTCCTCCTATATAGAAACTAAGCATACCGTCGTGCTTGTGAGGGTTCTGCTTCTTCCGAAGAATATATAAATTCGGCCAGAATATGTGACAAGATCGTCTAAAAAAAGAATTCGCAAAATTGCAGGTTTTTTTATTAACTTTCACGCCTAATACTCTAAACTCATACCCTACGACCATTCGCAGCGCTCAAAACTATTCAAACACATTCAGGCAAATGCGCATGACGATCACTTTGGTACCAAACATATGGCAATGCGAGTGATTGCGGAGTAATTACGATTTTCGGCGGGCATGTCGAGATTGAGTGCATACATAAATGACAGTGTGGCGACGTCCACTACCGCCGACCTGTCGCGCCACAACCACAAGGTTGCCACACAGTCAGTTATTCGTGCACTCAATCTCCACATGTCCGTCGAAAAATCTTAATTATTCCGCGAGAACGGCTGACATTGCCAAAAATACCAAAATGATTGCCATGAAATGCGCCTGAATGTGTTAGCTTTGAGCGCTGCAAATGGTCGTAGTTATAATTTTGAGGTACTTGGTGCGAGAGCTAATAGAATAACTCATTTTTCAAACTTTCTTCTAAACGGTCGCATCTTCTGGTCGGCCTTATATGGTCTTCAAAAGAATTTTCTCACGACGGTGTGCTTCGTGTCTTCAGAGGAGGACTGGTTGTCTCGCAATGGCTCATTTTATGCTTTTATGTCGGGCAACAAGACCAGTGTCACAAACTGTTGTAACTAAATAATTAGATGCCTCTCACTCCGAAACAAGACTTCTCAGAGCCCATGTACCATTGGAAAAAATATTTGCCTTAACGAGCTTTACAATTTCTTATATCGCTTTCGAAAATGTTCTGTAGCACCCTGTATAAAAACGAGAACTATGCATCTTTAGCTCACAATGGAACCAGCATCATCGACTTGTTGTCGCCACCAACCAGTGGTACGTTGCCAATATTCTTAGCATTGCATTTCTTATTTTACTTATACATTATACACAATATATATTTATTATGTAATCAGATGAGACTCGGTAAACCAATACCTGAAGGCAGCAAGCCTAGCACTGCGGCCGAATGTGCCCGTTGAACTTCTTATTATTCGCACTTGCCGCAGAAGTTCGTAGCATGGAATACAAGCAATCGACGGACAAAGACCACGTACATTTGATAGCTTTGAAGCTTAACGCATCTAGTCTAACGCGCCAAGTACGCCGGCGCATTAGTTCCGTAAACTGCGTTCATACTTTAACTTATATTTTCGTTGGAGTGATGCTTTTAATAAATATTTAATCACATCACGGTACTCGTTCTGCAACAAATATCAGTAGAGGGTCTGTATGTTAGAGTTACGCTATTTACTTCCAGGCAATACAGCGAATGTTGAAATACTACCTGCGGGGATACATGTTTCATGATCAAACGTTGCCAGACTAAAACGACAAAATTGATATATATATATATATATATATATATATATATATATATATATATACATATATTTATATATATATATATATATATATGGAAACCCGAGCGCCTGCACATTTTCATGAAACTCGTGCATGGCGCAGTTTTGAGATGAGGCCTTCTAACTAACCATGCGGTATATATATATATATATAATATATATATATATATACCGCATGGTTAGTTAGAAGGCCTCATCTCAAAACTGCGCCATGCACGAGTTTCATGAAAATGTGCAGGCGCTCGGGTTTCCATGCCCAATCAGATGCGCAAGGGTAAGATTGCTCTCTATGCGCTAAGTAGACTTTTGTTGAGTCCAAAAGCACATCCTGAAATCAACGCTTCTTAATTATTAATTCATTAGTGGCGCGTCTTGCTGCCGCAGTGGCTGGCTTAGGCGTCTCGCGTTCTCGCTTCACTTTGCTTCTTTATCTCTACCTAATTGTCTTTCTAACTCTGTCTGCTGGATCCTATGATAGTTCTTTCAATTGATTTGATGGGGAGGGAACTCTTGCATAGGCATGAAAGTGAAGTTACGATTTCCTAATACATCGATGTGACTGACTGTAAAGGACATCCGGAAATGTTCAATGAAAACATATCGACGTATTCAAAAGAAAGAAGTTCTGCTTTGTTTGGAGGACATCCAACGTTGGCTAGGGGAAGCGAAATAGCTGCATTGAGAGAGAAAGCTTGCTGCAAGATCAAGATGCAGTGATGTTTTATGTTTAGGCCTTCACGTTCAGTAAATTACAATTTTGCCATTAGTACTTATACATAAACACATTCACATCCCATGTCGAAATCCAATAAGGCCCCGTGCTAAGAAAGAAGGAATGTTAGTGTCTACCAGAGACAGACCGTAGACCAGCCGCCGACATCCCTTTCTCTTAGCACAGGACCCTACAACGTCGTGTTTGTAAAAGTTCTGCTTCTTCCGAAAAAACATATAAGGCCGAAGGTTTTCACATTCAAGTCCGACATCAGGGGCGAGGCAAAACGGCTTACGGTAATCATATCACGAACCGTACCACCATCGATTTGATATCCACATCTATAGAAAAAAATCCCCTTCCTTATGACATTTGAAAATGACGATTATGTTAACGATGCTTGCTTTCCTATTACCCCTTAAAGTATCTGCCTTAATTTTTGTGGACAAAATGAATCTGCATACATACGAGTCATGACTGTATGGTGGTTTGGTTTAGATGAGATACCATTTTTCTTTCCACGCTAAGTTCGACTGAGGCTTAGTTGTGAATGCGACATATATCGTTGTATGTTAGGGCCACATGAGGCTTTTAGACGAAACGGTCCCTAAAATAGTATCAATTTCCGGTGAACGGAATAAAGAGCTATTCCACAATAGCTTATAAACGAAACCTTGAAAAACTTGTCAAAAAAAACTGGTACGCTAGGGTCACTATCAGACCTTGTCGAAGTCGCCTACTTGCCATTTGGTTAGCATTGATGCGGCTACGATAAATACAGATTGCCATAAACGTGTGAATAAGAATAAATTAATTGTCTTGTTAGACAGTAAACGAGTTATCGTTAGTGTAGGGGCATATCAAAGCGCTAAGCAAAAACTAGATCACCTAGTCCTCCTATACAAGATCTCTAGCGGAACGTTCGGCAATACAGATGCCAGACCGAACTTCTTAAATGAAATATCTAAATGTCTGCATCGCTGTACTATATTAGATCGTCCGCGTACATGTTTTGTACGTGACGGTACTTAAGACTTAGCAAGGTTCCAATCTTCAGCATCATAATTGATATAGCAAGATAATATCGAGAAGCCGCCTTAAACCATTCAATAGCTAGAAATATTGTTACTGAATTTAGCTGTTCCAAAATGTCGGAGAAATATTTCCTGGCGGGATGCAGAAAAGCATCCACTATTACTGCGACGCACTATTGCAATATGTCAAGCCTGTTTAAAAACTGTACTTACGATCTACTGCACTGTTATCCACGAAGCATCCGCTACACAGCAAATCAACACATTACCTCCGGATTCTATAAACATGGGTGCAGCCTACTAGAACGATCTTTGAACCCACTCTCTCGTTCTGAGTGGGTTGAGCACTTTTCCAACGGTTACAGTATTGAAGGCTATGTGGGGCGTAAATTCCTTCAGCACGGCTTTGGAGACGTGAATGCCACCTCTCGGGCATGTTAGCCTCTGATTCGCGCCTGCATTAAGCGTACGACTTCAGTTAATATTCGGGACTTTTGCCCGGCGATCACTGTCTTCGGAGGTAGGATAGTGTTATCTCAGCTTGCACACCTAATCTAACACAATATTATCCGCAAGGCAGTATGGTCTTTAGTCAAGCAGTTCGGTTGAATTTCTTTGCTAGACTTCCGATCCGTAGCCATTCACTTCGCAACGTTGTCCTGGCGCTGCAACCAACCCGAGGCCCAGTCGGATAGCCTTAATATATATATAGATTAAATTAGCATACAAGCTATCCAACATACTATTATGTCACTAAAGTAACGCTACGCCGGTTCCGACACTGGTCGAGTGGTAAAGGGAGATTTTTAGAGTCGCCGAACGGGATACGAACTCCGGTGAAAGGCCCACACTATTCTGTGCCATGTCTGGGATGCACGTAAATCTATTTTCTCCCTTCTCCGTAAAAATGAAGGAATTATTGTACTTTCTCTTACGGCTCGCGCGGTCGACGTCTGAGACTTGAATTCTAAACACAAACGAACCAAGACGAAGCCAATTCAGACGTTTTAATTCCTAAAGGAATACCATACCGGGTTGCAATAGTTACAGAGAATTAAACATAGATACAACGCGCACGGAACCACGCAGTATTACAACGCTGTTGTGTAGAAGTGTTCGCAGCGGCAGTTATGCTATTGTTATTGTTGCTAATGCTGCTGTTGTTTGTTGTTGCTGTTGTTGTTGTTGCTGCTGCTGATCTGACAGCCGTTTGTTGCTGTTGCTGCCGCTATTGTTGCTGTTTGTTGGAAATTTCGCCAAATCGGCTGTAGATAGGTGTGTTATTTATAGATCTGCTTTTTTGCTATTTGTTCATTGATTGGACAAAACGACGAACACGCGCTGGCACACAGTACCGCAGCGTCCAACGGGGAAGACGAGATCGTGTGGCGCGACTTTCCTGACTGCAAAAGCGCGTGTTTTGAACGTTTATCGCCGGCACCGTTGCCGTCACCACCACTACCACCACCACCACCACAACAACAACAACGATCGCCAATCGTCACTACAAGGCAATCATCACCGCGACGGCGTAATAGGTTTGACAGCTGTGAACAGAACGACGATGCAGCAAACGATCATCGGTAGTAGTCCGAAGCCATTGAGGAGTAATTCTCGTGTAAAGAGTACATCTGCCGCTTCTGATATTTACGCCTGCTGCTGCTGCTGTTGCTGCTAAAAGGCTCTCTCTCCGCACATGTTGATTGTTTAGACACGCCATGCCATGCCACGCGTACAAGTTCAGTATCGCTGAAGGTTTCGAGCGAACGCTAAATGCGATCGATTCGATGACCCCCCCCCCCTCCTGTGAAATAATAGAAACTAATGTCGATACTGATGAGATCTAGATCGGCATTGCGTGACATCGTGCCGCCACCTATTCGAGTGGGCGTCCTTGGGCGGGTGGTCAATGTCCGCGGTCACTGACATCTTTGTTAATCACATTGGCCCGTTGTACGTCACCTTGTGTACGTTAATTAATATATACTTGGAATATTATTTGGATATATTTGGTATAGTATTTTGGAATATTTGTAGTTGAATTGATTGTATATTC
>QVRM01002528.1:0-24454 GCA_003439945.1 Dermanyssus gallinae | reverse complement strand
AACTTGCTCAGCGAAAATCTCTCGTGTTCCCAGACGCGCATCTCTTCGGCGAGGTTGATCTTCTTGTGGACCATTCGCGTCAGCTGCTGGCTGTCGCCGTGGCCGTCAACGCGGCTGCCGTTCAGCAGCTCAAAAAAGCGGCCCATCGCGTGCTCGCGTCGAGGGGGTTTCGACACATGCGCAAAAAGTCCACGAGATCCTCCGAGCGCTTCCAAACACATAGAGAACTGTGCGTCGGCTAGAAGGCCCATGTCGGCGTTCGATCCTGCAATCATCACGAAAAGTTAGTATTCCAATTATATATATATATATATATATATATATGTTTCAGTTTTTTCAAATTTCAAACCGAGCAAGATGGCTTAGTGGCAAAGCCTTTGCCTTGCATTCGAGAAAACTGGGTTCGAGACCCAGACCGGCTACTCTTAAATTGGTTTGCATAGTTTTCAATTTAGACACGGTAAATGCCGAAGTGGATTAAAATTAGCCATGACATAAAAAAAAACCGTACCCGGGCAATAGCCTTACGAAAAAAAAAAATTAAGGCTTATTCCCGGAACCGCAAAATCACAATGCTTAAGTTCTCGTACAAAAAAATCTTTAAAATTGTATTAGCAGCAACATAATCTAGTTCATACTTCAACATGTCTTACTTAATACGAAACTAACAATTGAAGTCGCTAAAAACTTCTCCCGTGCACACGCTTTCTTCAACCTTTTGACAGGTAAGTAGTTTTGACTAGAGTTTTTTACTCGTTACCCATTTTTTCACTTCACGTTTAAATAATCTGAGGTGAGTACACGAATTTCTTTGGGAAATTCGGTTCAGATAGTCGGCAGGGTGTACGCGAGAGCATGAGAGCATATATCTATATATATATTATATATATATATAGAGAGAGAGAGAGAGAGAGAGGAAACAAAAATTCACATACGTGTATATTATTCACGACTCCAACACTATATACACAGACCCACAGTATATATATAAAAAAATATATATATATAATCATTTAAAAGTTAACAAGGCTTTAGCTTGCCGCTCCAGGACAAACGCTCGAAAACTAAAAACACCAGTGTACTTATAATCGGATATACATACATATGATGTACGGTTTATATACCATACATCATAATTCATATAATTGTTTCGTTTTATTGTCGGTTTACGCTATTGAATGTAAAAATCATTGACCTGAATTAGAAGCAATAAGCAGCCTTTCGTGCATCCGACTTTGCACACCGATCTAACTTAAGGACAAAAACATTGGTTAGCGATGTTGCGATGGAAAACTGGATACAAGTAAACGAAGGATTACCTAAGGCCACCAAACAACCCGAGGACAGATTTCCTTAATAGAGAACTAATATAGTCTTGTATCGAATACCGTCGCAACTAACTTTCTGTCCGCCCGGTTGTCGCCGATCTAAGCATACCCCAAAAATGCATAATTTATTTTCTGTATACATTGTGTATATGTGGTACATACTACGAAGGATTATTTAAGCCAATGTACCTAGCGCGCGTATATGGTGACTATCAAGTACTTAATATATATATATATATATATATATATGTACCACCCTCTATGTACATAGAGATATATATATATATATATATATATATATATATATAGATATATATATATATATATATATATTATATAGCTATATCTATATATTCTCTCTCTATCTCTCTCTCTCTCTCTCTCATCTCGTGATCATATATCGATATATTATGTACATACCCTCGATGACGTCGTCGAGAAGTTTTTGGTGCCTCGATAGTTTAGCTTTCCACCAGCGGTGAGAACAAAGATGAGATTGGCCCTCGGATGAGTCTTGTTCTGGCTGTAGAGACGGGAGAAGAGCGCATCAATTCAAGTAGAGCGGCCACGCCGGACGCGTTTCGAGTTCGCGCCCTTCGCCAGCTGAGGTGATGCTCCGAACGAATCGTAGTGGCTACAATTGTTATGGTGGGTAGCTGCAGCGAAAACGAGCACACAGACATGCATGATAAGTACATATGGAAAGGCATGATGCATTACGCAAATGAATACGGCGCAAGAGCGCCGTGCACACGGTAATATCTAAGTTGAAAACAAAATACTGTTTTTATAGAATAAAATGGTGTATTCTGTTGCTATTAGCATTCCCGACGGTAACGTAAGGCACACCGTGGTTCAATTGCGCAACACATTGCCGCGTACAACTCAAGTGGATGGCGCGAAGCTACATCCTAACTTAGCAATACTACACCTGTGCGGAGTCATTTGTGTAAACCATCCAACGGAGCTAACAAGAACCACTTATACTGAACTTATACTAGATTAGACTCGGACCGAGCAAACAAGCTAATTCATGGGGCGCTTAGGCGAACTGTGTCGTCGTCCGAGCTGCTTTCGGTGTAAATCTGTACAACACAAAACGTCTGGCTGAACCCTCCCTGTGACGGCACCGCCCATCATCACTCAAAATGGCCTTCGCCCCCCACGAAAATCCACAGGCGACCTGGTGGATCCACAGCACACGCTGGTGCTCGCAGAATGCCGCAGATACCGAGCAAGATGGCTTAGTGGCAAAGCCTTTGCCTTGCATTCGGGAGGACTGGGTTCGAGACTCAGACCGGCCACTCTTAAATTGGTTTGCATAGTTTCCAATTTAGACAAGGTAAATGCCGGAGTGGATTAAACTTAGCCGTGACATGAAAAACGGTACACGGGCAATTGCCTTACGGAAACTCTTAGAAAACAAAAAACAAAATTAAAAAACTTGCATGAATTCCCCTTGTGTTTCTCTCACCTGCTCTTCGAGCCCAAAGCCTACAAGTTTTGCCCAGAGGGTGGGCAGACGTGGATTGCGAATCTGCTTCGAAGCGCTAGCCTGAATGCTCAGCTGCGTAGCGGTACCCGTCCATAAGGCGTTCAGATCGAACGTTGCCGACGAATAGGCCGCCGCGCGCGCAAGAACCGACGAAATTTCGGGTGCATCCTTTACCAAATAAATCGCGACCGGGTAGGCCTCCTAGATCACAACGTCACAATCGTAAACAATCAAACAATTTACGTTAGCTTACGTAAATAGGCAATAGAGTTTGAAGGAGCGTACATATGTCCTTCTCCTTCCTTATTTTTCGTCTTCTAGCTCTCATTCTAGGACCTTTGTCTTGGCCAGACATGCTTCCTACTCGTTAGATCTTTTCGACTAGTTATCTTTACTAGTTCACGCCACTCACACTACCCGCCAGAGGCCGTTTAGCCTGATAGACCTGGCACGGGCTATTGGGCAATTGTTAAAGCAGCCTCAATCACCTTGATGACTTATATAGAACCCGGTACGCATATGTCACCATTAGATGCACTACAGCGGAAAGTGTTGTTTGGAAATAATAAAAACGCTTTTATGTGTAAAAAACACCATTAAAGCACAGAAGCGCAGAAGCAACTGTGCTGCAGACTAGACGCACACAATAATATATAATGCGCGTCCTCTGTTTTAGCGCTACGCGATTCATTCAGAAGAGTCCTAACATAAGCAATCAGCCATATATAGCATATGAGCATGGCATGACATACCCGACGTCATATATGTAGACTCGATCTCAGTCAAGCTGTCATAGCGACAAAAAAACGAAGAAACCCGCACAGTTCACCTTGGGCGTCGATATGCTGAGTATGTCACTTAATTCAACCCTCATCACTTCTGGGCCTTTTGCCCGAGCTCCCCCAAGATTAGTTGGGATCTACGAGTTTGGCCGGCATACCTGGAAAATTTCGTGTTCGAGAGCCATTTTTTCGCCATCATCATTATCTGGCGTTGTGGCCTGTTTGTCAGTAGGGACGGCGTCACCGGTCTGCTCCTCCGAGGGAAGCACAAGGACCGCCCCGGCAACACCCTTCCCGATGGCCTCCTTCAAGTGGTAGATCTCGTCCCAACGAAGAACAACCACTCGACCTGCACCGTTACGCAGCTGTGAAAGGACGCTCCAGCTGACCGCCTCGCCACTGAGAGACGTAGCCCGGCTTCCTCTGTTAACAAAAAAACAAACATCGGTTATACGACGACGACGAACAAGAAAAAGCTCTCATTAGCCAAATTAGTAAAACCGTGAATAAAGTCCATGACGCGTTATGTCCTAGCGATATCGCGTCGGCATGAGAGAGGGGCATCTCTCATGCCGGTACAATATCGCTCGTATACGTGCTCGCCCTTCTCGAAGGTGGTTGACAGGTTACAGTGAAGTTGCCATTTCGTAAGATTTTGGTTAGGAATTAAGTAACAATAACATCTCGAATAAATCTGTGAATAAAAATCGACGTAGGATAAATGGCCCCATTCCACATAATAAGGTATTTGACCCACTGTCACACTCACTAAAAAGTAAAGTTCTCATTTAAGGCTCAAAGTTAAATTCGGTGATCACACTAGCCGATATCTATTTCTCATGCTAATTTATTATTTAGGCACGTATTTCTAGCTAGACGCAAGATTTTTATTTATAAAAAAACACATCCTCACCTGATAAGTACACTTCAAATGTATCCTAAACAGCCTCGGCGAGAGGTGCTATGTACTTGCGCACCCTACAAGACGGAACAAATGTGTATACATACAGGGTTCCACTTGAGAATTTGCTGCATTTACAGATTTTTTGCATTTACGATTAGCTTTATAGCATCATTAGATGTACGTGGACCCACATCGAACAAGGCGTAACTCCGACCGAAATGTTGAGAGTGGGTCTCTGCTTCATGTAGTAGTACTCTCGTCTCATTTTGCCTATTAAGCCAAGACAGCGGGCACTCCGATCGATACCCCTAGGTTGACTAGGCTCAGGGCTTTGACCGATTGGTCAGGATTCAGTGGGCAGACACTATCCCCTTATCTTATTAGTCCTTGACAGTCCTCGAGTGGACCACGACAAGATGACAATACAAACTCGTTGCCATATGATCTATATTGTTTGCCTTGCCTCCCATGGTCAAAGTTACGAAGCATTATATTTAAACCTACAAAACCGGAGTGTACGGTGGCCTACATAGTACTAACTATAAGGCTACAAACTTTTTTTCGGTTTTGTCTGTAGAGAATCATTAAAAACAACGAAAAAACTTTTTGTAGACTCAATATATCACCGTTCCCCATGCAAATAGACGATTGGCAATAATTAACTTATCGCAAGATGTTTCGCCCTCCAATATGTGGCTTACTAGTCGGCCGAAAAATTAAACATAGCAGAAAGTAATCTTGAACTCAAACTGCGTCGATCATATTGGATAGATGTATCCATAAATAGAACAAAAGGAAATGTGCCCGTAGGGAGGAGCCACCAGTAATCGGCTCTAACTGTTTATATAAGATGCATTGTAATCAATCACCATTGGACCCAATTGTCATGGTGGACGGATCCAACATGACAATTGGGTCCCAGCAAACGTCCCAGCACCTTTACGAAGGGTCCAATTTATATATATATATATATATATAACAAACACCCAAAAATGCGGATACTGCAACTGTACGAAGAGACTGTACGGTACTGGCTACAAATGAACTTTTCTTATTCCCGCTTTAGTACAACAAGGAAGTGCGCCTCCCTTCCCCCTAACGCGGACGCTTCCGCCAAGCAACGCGCAGGACTACATAACAAATGTCTGTGTATTTGCTCTAACCGGTCGACTGCATTCGAATTATTTCTATGTGGTAACAGTTTAAAAAACCACGAGCATAGACCATATATCTATTCGTTCATTATATCTATTCATCCCATGGCGATTATTATTATTATTTAGGGCTTAGCTATGCCCTTATGGACAATGTTTAGCGTGGGACGTGATGGTCCCATGCACGGCGGCCGTATCCTACTTGCACCACAGCTCAGTCGAGTCAGGATGGGTAACAAATCATGCGGAAACCGCCGAGCAAAAAGGAGTAAATATTCCGAACTTCTTTTTCAGGTCTCAACTCCAACGATTTCTTATCCAACGCAATAGAGACCCTACGACCCGTCAGTAAGGGAACCGACCTGCTCCTCAAGCACTTAGCTAAAGCCATTGAAGATATCACAGCAGATCGACGCGAGGCACAGCTTCTGAGACAGATACTGTGCTTAGCTGTCTATTGGGGAATGCAACGTCCACTGAGGACGCCATAGGGCTGATCTAGTGAACAGTGACGGTCTAGCAGATGCTCACATTTCTGGGCCGACCTAGCCCTACGGACGTAACGTAACCGCCGAGCTATCCGTGCCGTCCAGCGCATCACGGCTATGCGCGTCTGCAGAGCCTACAGGACGTTTAGTACCGACGTCCGGTTGGTGCTATCGCATCAGCTACCGTGGGACCTACTCGCGGGTGAGCGTGCCAAGCAGAGGCTGGAATGGGCTCTTACCTGGACTCGACCGCGAAAGATTCGACCCTCCACAACTGGGCCGCCACGTGGTTCAATCCCCCTCATGGCGATACGCGGGGAATGTGGACCCGCAGTCTCATCCCGGACTTACAAATCTAGTAAGGGAGCCCGACACCGGGACCACTCACGTACTTCGCCACACAGAGAATAGGGAAATCCCTGACGGGCACCTGCGTCCTATGCAACTCCGGTCTCCCGGATACGGTGGTCCACACTGTCGCCGGCTGTCCCTAGCTGTCCCGACATCGCCGGAACGGAATCCAATATTTCGACTCTGTCATGAGGGAAAGACGCGACAGGAAGAGACCCGGGGGACTAGACTGGCACGGGAATCAGTCCCATCCCTCCCCAGCTCAATCTCCGAAGACCTGGGTTGAACACGAGACTTCCTCGTCCTGGTTTCGGGGACTGGCTTTACAATTCTGAGCCGGGAGGTAGTTTTAAGTCGGTATTACACGCGGACAGAATTGAATCATATACTCTCCGCCGGTGTTGAGCCCCACACTATCCGCCAATAATACCAGCAGGCGTGCGTAAAATGTTTCCCCTCATTTTCCCCTCTTAAAAGAACGCTCATTTAAATAAATATTAAATAAAAATCGCCTGCTCGTCTGCGATTGCCGGTTAGGACTGGTCCCGTTCGGATCTAGGTACTAAAGATGATTGCGTGATTGCTATTAAAAATACGGTGCCGTGATCGGTGTTGAGTGTACACAAGGCTCTTCAACATTCAGCGATTACAACTAGGCGTGTGAATTGGAGAAAAGGTCAGTAGCTCCGCTACATAATTCGATTCGACCCTATCGAATGCTCCCTAGAACCTCAGACTTGCGAGGATAATTCCGAAGAAGCCTATGCTAGGACGTTAAGTGATTTTGATTCCAGTGCAACAGACTTATGAAAAAAGAGTGCAAAAGGTCACAGAAACTACCCTCAGCAGGATAATCAAGATCACGTCGCTAAACTCGAACAGAATACCCTAGAGAATTGCCTGCATACCCATCCGGGTATCAAACACATCGGCACCTTGTGACTCCGGCGCCTAACGTGAACTAGGGAGCATCTACCGGGAGCGATTAGAACTCTCTCAGCAGCATACCGTTGGGAGCTACAGGAATGTTCAATCAACTTGGCTGATCATCACCATTTCCATTCGCAACTGGAGCCGGTTCGGACGGTCTTCGGCCACGCCACTTGCGTGATGTGCTTAACCAAAAAACGAATTCCTTCATCAGAACGTCTTATGAACGAACTAAGCATTTTCATGAGTAAAGTGTGATTAAACGGAGCCATACCTTCATGCGGATTGACGCACGGAAGAGCGGGTTATTTACTAGTAAACTATAAAATGAACATTCTGGCGGCGGTTTCAGCTCATCAAGCCTGGGCCCCTGCCCATGGTGTGACAGAGTCATAGAGAGGCCCCACTCCTATAAGCGAGAGTAGCTCGGGCTCAGAAGGGCTACTGACTTGGCCCTCACTTGCTACGCCGCTTCAGTTTACTGCTTACGAAAACTACGCAGTTAGAAATTAGGAACGAGACTACCAAAGCAGCTCATGCAATCAGGGGCTGGGTGTTTTATCCGGGTAAACCGGGAAGAACGTCCCAATCCGTATGCGCTGGATAAATACATAAGCAGAAAAACGACCGGAGAAGTTTCAGAAACGGAATCTTAACTATTTCCGCGCAGCTTGTGCGCCGAGGATAGGTGCCTCGGTCTGTGAGTTATGTGCAAATTATGCAGAGAGGCCGTTGATAATTAAAACATTTTTTTATGAAGGTGATTCTAATGACCTACACCTACTGAGTTGTCTCAGTCTATCCACACCCGAGCCAAGAAGCTTGGCAGCTCCGACGGAGCCTATTTGTATCACAGCTGATTCAGGCAGGCCAAGATGTGTCTATTGTGGGCGCCACCGGCTGAGCTCATGAACAGCGGGTTAACCGGGCGTGCACCCCTCATAATTGTACTAACTGAAACAACAATTAAGAGCTGAATACATAGCAAAATTGTGGTATTGCAGCGAACCTACCTGGAAATGCCGAGTAGCTCGTACTGTTGAATGCGGTACGTGGGTAGTTCAACGCTGGCGTGCGTCGAACGGACGGCCACCGCCGCCAACACAGCCGCCAATGCCGGCAGGAGGCAAATCGGAGCCTGCATCGTATCTATCGGTCTAAAACGATGCACTGATTTGAGATTTCTTGCAATAAAAAAAAAACAAGAACCGTAAAAACACCAATGGGACCATGAGAACAAGTGAGACTAATTAGAATGGGAACCCCAACAACAGCAGCTACCGCTGCCACAGTAACAATCACTGCATCACTATAGCACTACGCGGTGTTGATTGATTTACTTGAAGTTTCCAAGTTGAGGCTAGCGGCCGACTCACACCGATGCACCGACTAATAAATACATAAGCAGAAACAGCAATGAAACGCAGTAAATCAATAAATCGTCGTTTCACGGTGGCGACGATCTACCGGTCGTAAAAGCGCGGTTCCGACTCTGCAGCTGTTGAACTGCCCAATTAACTCACTCACTAACTAAATAACTCACCCACTAACAAATGTACTCACTCACTCACTCATTCGTTAACAAACTGTCTTACTCGTTAACTAATTCTCTCCCACTGTGTTGTAGTTATCTACTAATGTCTACGCTCTAACAGTATGATTTCTGGTGATCGGTAGTGTGGTGGCTCGCGGTAGTCGCGTAGGCAAGCAATATTATTTCCTCTTATCCGCTGCTCACCATGAACACAATAGCTATGGACGGCAGGTATTCGCAGCGACCACTCACACCACGACACTGTTCGACAGAGGAAGAGATACAGAACGAGAGAAAGATGGAAGAGAAGAGGAAGAACCTTGGCACCAACTTCACCGACAAGCCGGCAGCGCTGGATGCACGGTGGCTGCCGGAGTTTGTTCATTCATTCACCATTCATCTATACTACGAGTGAGAATATCAATAAAATGGTTGTTGTTCTTCTTCTCTTCTTCTTGTCTATAAAACCTCTTCTAGGTCTTATTCTTCTATATGAGTAGTATTACTAATATTCTTATTATTACTATTCTCCTCTTTCTTGTGAATATTCACCAGCAAGTTCCGAACCAGAAAGATGAAACTGTGGCATCAACAATAATACCTACCTACCCATCACTTGACGTTGCGGGCAGTTGGTGGTGGTGGTCTTCTCTCCATCAAGCACGGCCACGCAATCCCACACACGGGCCATCCAGTTTACGCGTGTCGATTTTGTGTCGACCCTTTGGGGTGCCCGTTCGGCCGACCCGCTCGAGTATGAACCGCGCACGCAATTTGACTCAACTGTGCAGTTCAAATGCAGGCCCACACGAGCATCTGTCATATAGTTCAAATGTTGTGTGGGCTTCAACAATTAATGACTGATTTACTGCATATACACATATATATATATATATATATATATATATATATATATATATACGAAGCTACGAAGCACAAAGCTGCGAAATGAGATGACGTTCTTTTTCATACTACCATCATGTAATAGTTACAGACGAATAACAACAACAGATAACCTGCTTGCACCACTGCTTGAGAACGAACTGATTGACTGACATCACTAGCGCAGCGGTCGGTCGCATCAGCACTGTTGGTTTGCAGTAGAAGCAGATAAGTATATCAGTGAATAATAATAATAATAATAATAATAATTCCTACAGAAATAACAACAACGGCGACAGCAACTTATTAACAACAAGAATGGCACAAATGGATAAACAAGACTAAACACAAAAAATATATATATATGGGTGATAATGTGCATTTCATATATATATATATATATATAGATATATATAGATATATAATATATATATATATATATATATATATATATATATAATATATATATATATATATATATATATATATATATATAAATATATATATAATATATATATATATATATATATATATATATATATATAATATTTATATATATATACGCAAAGCAATGGATACCCCACACACGCACACGTCTATCAGAGCGTGTCGAGTTCGTAGCAGACGGCGCTCTTTCCTACTGCCTGCTGCTGCTGCTGCTATTGTTGATGTTTATTGTAGTCGTAGAGTCAAGACGTGCCGTGTCAGACCCACAGACGTGACAATTGATATCGAATCGAGTCTGGACTGGACTGGCCTGGCCTGGCCAGTGTCAGCAACATCTGGTTGTTGAGCTGTTTTGTTATTGTTCTGGTTGTTGGTGTTGGTGTGGTGGTGGTGGTGGTGGTGTTATTACTACGGTGGTGTTATAGTGTTTGTCGTGTCGTTCGGTGCTGGTGCTGGTGACGACAGCTGCGACGGCAGGAGAGTTAGTTCTCCGAGAATACATCGTTCGAGAGTATATCGCTTACCGATCACGGCGCACGGATAAGCACGGCACGCTGAAGGCGATCTACCCACCCACGTCAACCTACCCAACACTTCTGCAGCAGCAGCAGCAGAAGCCGCAACAGCCACAGTAGCAACAGTAATGTCTCGTCACGATCGCGATCATCATCAACGTCATCGTCACGACAGTTAATCGCAACATGATGATGTAATAATGCCAATGCAAATACACTGCTTATCGTTGCTGTTGTTGTTGTTGCTGCTGCTTCTGCTATAGAAATTGCTTCTTCTAATATAGAAATCAGCAGCATAAGAAAAACAGTCAGAGATGGCGGCGCAGCGCCAGCAGCAGTAGCTATTTTATTTATAGTTATTTTATTTATGTTGTATGTATGAAGCTTTATTATTAACTATTATTACTAGTATATGAGTAGCATATATCACCGACGTTCTATATGCGAACAATTACAGTCGGCGCGTCCATTCACACACACACACACACACACACACAAATACACACAAATACACATATATCACTGGTCATCGACGAGTGGACGGATTGACTTTGTCTACGTATCGCACGCGTTAGTATTGTTTGCATTATTTAGATTACGAATCGATTCGACGAATTAGTCGACAACACTACTTTGACGCACCAGAGGGAGCGCTACATCGAGGAGAACGGCGACAACAACAACGACATTCTACCTGCCAGATGACTTGACTACCATCACCACCGTGTTGTTGTTGTTGTTGATGTTGTTATTGTTGTTGTTGATGATATTGGTGTTATTGAGTCGGAGGTGGTGAGTTGGCACTGCTGCCACGTTGCAACTTCTCTCGTCGTCAAAGTCATCAGAGTCCTCATTGTCGTCGTCGTCATCAACAACAACAGCAGCATCGACGCCAGTTGTGCGCCAGGCCAGAGACAGCAGGCAGCTTACACCAAACAAACAAACAAGAAAAACAACTAACAAAGTAGAAAGGGATAATGTGAAAAAAAAACATAGACCTCTAGTGATGCGTGTGTTTCCAAATTAGTAGTGGACTTGATAGGTTCAATCCTTTGGATTGACTACGCGCTGGCTGGTTAAGGCCGACCTAGCGAGAGCTTTGCGAGCTTTGTAGAGTTCGTGGAACTCTACAAAGCTCGCACAATTTTCTATCTGCAAGCAGTCGGTATAATAATGATAATAATTGGAAGAAGAAGACTCATCATCATCATCATCAATATCAATATCACAATCAACATCATAATCGTCGTCTCCACAATAATTATAACAGAATCAATAATAATAATAATAATGATAATAATAATAGTAAAAATAATATCCATCCCATACCACCGTCACTCATCATCACCAGACGGCCGGCTAGCATCTTGGGACTCTGGGGGAAAGGCTGTGTCCTGTCATGCAGTCAGGACGACAAGCGCTGTCGAGTGGTCACAGTATCATTATCATCATCACCACCACCACCACCACCACCATCATCAACACCATCGTGATATTATCGAATGAAAGTTTGCCATCATAATATCGAATTCGAGAGATTCACGAGGTCGGTCACGACAGATGATCCCATGCAAAATTTTTTTAATTCTAGACAGAGATACAGTTAGTCAGTCACACACCAACCAAGGTAGACAAGACGCACAGACAAACCGACAATCGGTAAGCAGTCAGTAGTGATCAATCAGGTGTGTAAGCTCCGACAACAGTCACCGGAGATGTGTGACGTGGATCTGACGTGGAAACGACAGCTTTCAACTAACTGTCTCTGAATGATTTGACGACGGAGAGCGGACGGGGCCGCCGGCGATGGCGGCTAGCGTGATGTGAATGAATATTGTCAATTACCGCCGCAGCAGCAGCAGCAACAATAATAGCTGCAACAACAATAAAAACGACAACAACAACAGCAACTAAAACCACGACAGTAACAACAACGTCAACAAAAACTACGACAATAACAACAACAACAACAACAACAACAGCAAAAAAACAACGACAACAACATCGACGACGACGACGACAACAACAACAACATCATAATCATCATCATCAACACCACCACCAAGATATAACCATTACTTGTACTGGTTGGCGATGGTTAGTCGGGTGCTCTGGTGAAGGTGTTGAAGTGGCGCGCAATGGCATAAGCATTGACGTTAGGGCTCACAGCGGTTCCAAGCCCGTAAGGGACGGAGGATAATCACCTCCTAAAGAAAGAAAAATGCAATGGCATAAGATGAAGAAGGCGGCGTACTCCTTCATACGTACATACCTGCTGCTGATTGAAATGTGATTGATACCTGTTTCCGTCTTTCGTGCAGCCAATGCCAGTTGAATGCTGTGCATCGCGTCATTGTGTGCACTGTGTGTTTATCTTTGTTCTCTTTATGCATGATGAATGAGTACTACTACTACTACTACTACTACTACGATGACCACAACTCGTCTAATATTATTTTTATTAGCAGCTCGACACTGAACTGATTGATTGAGATATTCGAAAGCATTGATATATCGCTACGTTCCCATACGGTATACGAATACATCGATCGATACGTTGCCATACGGTGTACGAAGATATCCATATATTGATACATTGCCATATGACATACGAAAGGCAATGTATCAATATATGGATATCTTCGTACGAATATAAAGATATATATATAAAGATATACGATATAATACTCTGCTGTTTATTATTGTTGTTGTTGTTGTTGTTTTCTGTTTACAAACTACTCATTGCTTGTTGTTGTTATTGTTGTTTCTGTTACAACTACTAATTGCTGTTATGTTGTCGTTGTTGTTGTCGTTGTTGTTCTGGGTGTGTTGGTGTTGTGCTTGTTGACGCTCTTGGCTCTCGTAGGGACCACCATCATACGCAGTGTAGATCATCGCAGTGTTGTAGCAGGGCAGTTTCTGCTCCGTTTATATCTCGGTCGTCGTACGGTCAGACAGTCGGCAGTAATGCTGGCCGAGCTAGAAGTGCAGCAGCAGCAACAGCAACAGCAAAATACGTGTCTGTGTAAAAAGTGCGCAAGTGACTGGAACTGGGACGTATCCGAGAACTGCAGCAACAGCTACAACGACCTTCACGCTGACGGTGACAGCAATATCGAGTAGGAGGAACAGAAACTACTGTTGATGTGACGTGTGTTCTTCTTCTAGCACAGCATAGCATAGCATAGCATCATAGGTCGGTGTGCAAGTGGACGGTGGGGCGGTATTGCCTCGCAAATTGGCCCACTTCATTAACTAGTGTAACTAACTAAACTACGTCCAGCTGTTGTTGGTGCCATCACACTTGGTGAAGTGAGGACCCCTACGAACGAACGAAGGACAACATTAAGACCGGAGCAACAGTAACAAGGATAACAGCTACAACAACAAGAAGTGCAAAACAACAACAAGTGCAACAACAATAACAACAAGTGCAACAACAATAACAACAAAACAACAACAACGTTGGTGCCATAACTGCGGAGGCCGTCTAAGCAAGAAAGACGCTGAGTCTTTTTCGTGTTACCACAGACGGCGTTCTCCTCTTCCTCGAGGGAGTTGTGGTTGTTGTTGTTGGTGTTGGTGTTGTTATGGTTGTTATTGCTGTCTTAGTGGTCTTGGTGGTTCCGGCGCGTGGACATATATTTTCACAAACGTAAAGCAAACTTAGCACTTAGTCTTCACGTGTGTCATTGCTAAACGTCAACGTAATAATAATTATAATAGTAATCATAGTAGTCATTATTAGTACTGCTATTACAAACAGAACAGAAACTGGATACGCTCGTTGTGGCTTGTGGAGACCGGTGGTGGTGGTGGTGGTGGATGGGTGGGCCAGTATATTGCTCACAACAGTCGCCGTCGAACCTGCGGTTGGCGTCATTCATCATCAACAAGTTCAGCTGAACTTCAACGACGAGCTAGCTGACAACTTTGCTGCAGCGACACCACCATTAGCAGCTGCAGCTGCAACAGCTGACCGTGGCAGCTGCTTTGGTGGTGGTGGTGGTGGTGGTGGTGGCGGCGGTGGTAATCGACGGAGATGTCGTCGGCGAATAGCGGAGCCGAAAGCTGGCAGCCATTCGTGCGGCGGGCACTCGAACGGCTACTCGCCGAGAAAGACTCGAAAAAATGCACCCAGCTCCGACAGGTTCGTTATCGCAGTCACTCACGTGACACTCTCGAACATATGATTGCTCAGCCTGAATATATATATATTATATATATGCTATATTATATATCATATTATCTGATATATATAATATCCGATATATATATCCTATATATATATATATATATATCTATATATATAAATCGATTATATATCACTATATATATATAAACTACAAATATTAAAATAAGTGCTACCAAAGTGGACACATTAGCGAGCAGCTTTAATCGATCGGTGATTATCAAATCAAGGGGTCATATATTATGTTATATATATATATATATATATACTAAAAACCTTAACTCACCTTTCATTGACCCACATAAAAGGGTCGTGTGGTACAATATCATGCCAATACATGTATTGTTTGCAAGATACGTTACTTCTGAAAGAACAAGTAACTAATCGCCAAATAGGCGAGTATTATATCATCATTCACATTCATCGATCTTCATCATAATACCATGATTACAACTCATAAAACGGATGTCTGTAGCCTTGGATAGATCTAGATATTTTTTGTGCATTCATTCATTTACCATCCCCGATTAGGACAATGCTGCCAATATGGCACTTCAGTGCGATAAGCCCATGGCAGACTAGAGTCTGGGTTTGCTAGCTGAGTACTGGTGTTGAAGAGGGAAGATTTGGGCCAAAATTTATCAACGATATTTTATTATCAATTATCAACAGCACGTTCTAATCTGTATTTCTTGATAAGATCTAATACCGGATCATTTAAATAACACTGACCCGTATATATATATATATATATATATATATATATATATATATATATATATATATATATATATAATAACGCTTTATGAAGACTAGTTACATTGTTACTTAAAGAGTGTTTCTCTGCACGTTTTCTCTGAAAAATAAAGTAACCCAACTTGTAAGCAAGTTGGTGTTGAGTTACTGAGTATGCGGTGCCATGTGTTTAAAGGCGGAATAACACAGTTTGGCACTTCTAGCATTTAGTAGCTTTTTTAGAAGCTTAACATTTAATGCTTTTGTGCTCCGATAACTATATTTTAGAGATTTCTAGTGCCTAAGATATTTATGGATTCATATATAGTGTCATATACTAATGCTAAGTATATGCTTTTTCGTTCCGATAACTATATTTCAGAGATTTCTAGTAACAAAGATATTTATGGATCCATATATATATAGATACTATATATATAATATATATATATATATATATATATATAGTATATATATATATATATAGATATAGTATCATAAATATCTTTCTATACTAATGCTTCCATACAAATTGCTGTAATTACATTAATATTATGGCATAGAGAGAGAGATACAATTCCCATTGCTTTTTAGCGTAGTTCCGCGGTGTTTCAATGTTTTGATTCCTTCAAAACTATAGAAAGTCTCAATGTGAAAAATAAAGTACTTAGCAAATTATCCTCCCATACGTCATATCTCTCTATGTTAAAATAGGGAGATGTGGTTCCTCTAAGCTTATATATATATATATATATATATATATATATATATATATATATATATATATATATTATATATATATGTATATAGATATTCGTGTTCACTTGAAACTAGTATTAGTAGTAGCAAAAAGGTGTAGTATTTTATTAATTAAAACAATCAATACCATTTTATAATCGTAACCGTTACAGTTATTGTTTATCAGTAATATTCTAAAGACGAATTTTCTACTACATGAATTAAAAACATGTTTAGTTTTTTTTCTTAACTAGCCCCCGTCCAAAATATGGGCTTGGTATATCTTTAATGAATGGCGCACCGAGGGCCGGATATGTTGAGGTATCTAGGGTTTCCCAACATGGTCGCCGACTCTCAGTGGTCGGTGTGGTTTATCATCTATTTTCAATTCGAATGGCCCCAGGAAAAACGGGGATCGAATCAGTGACACGACGTTATGACTAGCGAAACTAGCCCTCCGCAGCAGCAGAAATTGGTCTGTCCATAAATCGTCGACTGTCGTGCCGTTCAGCGGGCTTCAACATCGCTGTGTGTCACGGTGAACCGTCGCCAGGGACGGTTGGCATTGTCCTATATAAAGCAATGCGAAGTTTGTTGTCCTTCCTCAAGTAGGCAGAGTTGCTGCATATGCCTGCCTCCTTACCACTGTGCCACGGAGCCGACTGCCATGATTTCGCTAGCTCTTCCTTCCTTGTTGTCGGCCTGTATGTGTGCTATGTGCCGACTTGAATAGTTCCACAGGCATCGAGCAAATAAAGGTGTAAGGGTTGTCTCTCTGGTATTTCGTTTATATGTATATATTATATAGGTTAAAGTTCTTTTCGTATAATACATTAGGTATATGTTACACACATCAACTAGCTAAGCCAATGCGCATTGTGACTGTCACGTGTCCGTTTCGATGAGGCCAGGGCGAGACCACTTCAGGAGTGTGCCCCGAACGGAGGCAGCGTTTCCACGTATATATATATATATATATATATATTGTGATGATTTATTAATCATTTACAATACGTTTGCACACTCGGCAGTGCTGGCCTTAATATATGTATATATATATATATTATATATATATATATATATATATATATATATATATATTCAGGCAGCTGTGCTTGCCTTCTCTTCTGGTCATGACCGATTATACTCCGCCATTGCACACCCCTACGTAAAATCAAATCCTACAAAACACCGGCTTGCTCTATATGAACACAATTGGATTTCCTGAATGTAAAGTAGTGGCTTTGTCACAACACTATGTCGTTAGTTTTTGCCTCTTTCTCATCATTATCTGTAGCCTGCGTGCTAGTGGTAGTGGTGGTAGCATGGTGGTCAGTTTTTTTCGCATTTGTTGCTCCCTTTAGAGCGAGTTTACTTGGCTTCCCGAACATGTACAGCGTAACTAGGCTGTGCCATTGTCGCGCCATGTATTATCAGACAATTGTAGCAAATGAAAAGATAAAGGCGGTGTTAATACTGAGTCGTTTATGAGGGTGGGCAAGTGGTTACCTGTTGACGAGTTCGTTGCCCGCAGGAGTCAAACCGAGTTCACCGCTCACGAGTTTTTGCAAATGTCACGTGCTTTCTTCGTGCTGACCAACGAGTTCGCGTTTATAGAGTGAGTGCACTGGCAGCTGGTACCCGTACTTAATTGTTAATTTATGATTAGTCATAACCACGGCTGGTTACTAGCCCTGCTACTGTCTCTGTCGGTAGTGCTAAAAGATACTTCTAACTCACTAAAGCACGGCATTGCAGTAAAAAAAAAATATATATATATATATACTTATCATTACATTGAGGCCATAAAGACAACAGCTTTTAACTTATTTATGCATTTAGAGCAAGTTTTCTGCTGCCACTTTATAACTTTTCGTAGCAGTAGAACAAATACTGGAACTGCTCAAGCAGCTTTAGAATATGTTCCTTTCTCAGCAAGCTACCCCCGTAAGGTCATTTGTAATCAGCAGCTGGCGTTATTGTCTCCATTGTGGTTCTTGGTGTTGGCGTTGTTTGCTCCTCTCAAGGGTTATATACTATACTCGCCATGCAGGCTTTACGAATGCCAGAGGGAGCTTCTTTCCTGAGCTGTGATTTGTCACAATTCGGTAGTGGACGTGCGGCTGGCTTGCCCCCGAAGACCCCAAAACAAGGCTCCAGAGACCTCTTCTTCTGCGTGTGCACACGCAGTGTAAAACCTTACCAACTGTAAGGTCGGCACACGAAGTGTCGATAAAGTGTCGATGTCCCGCGCAATTGAGTAGGATAGACAAATCCCGATGGCGCTAGCCAGATACTGAGATGTTGCAGAGACTCGCGGGGGATTGAGTCATCTTTATCCTTTTGTTGAGGTTTCTGGTGAGGAGAGCTATTATTATTATTATTATTATTATTATTATTATTATTATTATTATTATTATTTATTTTTTTTTTTGGTATGACCGACATAGCCCGCCGGCCAATTATTTGTCCATGTTGTCTGTTATCACAATGTGTTCACTTAAACGACAGAAAATAAACAACTCAAGGCTCGAGGTCCAAGCTAGGGCTGGTCACACCTGGCCAAAGTTCCTCTCACCGACGCAGCGTTCCCCTCTGAACGTCCTAACGACAAGCGCTGCAGTAAGTACTCCCCCGCTCTTTTTCTCCTGTAGCAAACCACTAATCTTCTCCCGACGTCTCTGAGTAATTTTTTGATTAGCAACTCTGGTCCCCCCAACGTATCAAAAGCTAGAGGTGAGAACAAGTAGGGGATAGTTCAGGCTTGAGTACTTCCTGCACTTGGCTGTTTCCGCTAACGCAACCGCATGCCCAGGGTGGGCTGCGCCAGTACCGACCTAAGGGGCTAAAGAGTCGATAACAGTCGCATCCCACACCAGCATCTGGCCCCGATCGAATGGGGTCAGAGTTATTCCGTCAGGCCTTTTTCCGTCATCTCCGGCTAAACCGAGGGGCTCCAGCACACATGGGTAGCCTGCCAATCGTAATCCTCTGCAGAACGTCTCGTTCAGGGCCGAGTGGCGTGCGATCCTGCCTGAACTCTTGGCGCAAGAAAGACCGCGGTGGCCTAGGGAGTCGACTTCGTCACCACAACCACAGCGATAGGGGGGTTCTGCTCCCACCCTCAAACCGAGCCAATATTCGTGTAGACTCATCGTCTAAAAGGGTATCCAGTTGAGGACTCGGGAGGGCGTGTAGCCATACGCTTGCACCCGGCGAGGAGACGGCTTGTAACCTCACTTTGTCAGCGTCGGAAGTTGCTCGGCTCCACAGATCGCTCAATCGATGGTCGTGTGCCAAATCTGACCACGCAGACTGAAGAGAAGGGGTCTCCGGGAGAGCCCCACAGAATGCGATGGCTTCACTTTGGGTCTTCTCTAACGTAGATCGGAAATGCGCTACTGCCTGGGGGTCTAGGATAGCCTCGCTGAATCTGATTCACTGATCGCTGAATGCAGGGAGGCAATATGCGTCGCAACTGAAAGGGAAACTGCCTCGGAAGTCCCAACCCGCCTCTTGCGACCGGTAGTGATTGCTTGGGTTAAGGGGTCGCCCCGTAGCCGCATGTTAAGTAGAGATCCAACGCGTCATCCTTGCTTCACATTTAGTTCTTCCTATGAGATAAAAAGGCTATACAGTTGACACCTCTGAACAGGTAGTTCAGACTTGAAGCGGAGAAGCACGAGCGTAGAAGGCTACAATCCTCTATGAGCGCCAAGCTGAGGAACGCGGTTCGAGACCGACCTGGAGTTTTTCTCTCCATCGCTCGATCGTCGAGGTGAGGTTGTCAGAGGATAAAGGCACCCCAAGAAGGTCCAGGTCGTCGCCAGTTACGCGGCACCCCGGAAGTAAATCCAGGATGACAGGGGTATTCATTTGCGCCCATTCCTTTTATATGGACCTCACACTTGGTCGGGTTCAATTCTAGGACCGCTGCATGTAGCGAAGCTTAATATTTTCTTTATGTCCTCACATACTGTACTGGCGCTACCTCCTATGACACCATCGTCCAAGTACCACAGGTTAAGTGGACTTTTGAGAGAGTTGACCAGATCTTTCACGGCAAGGCAGAACAAAGGGGGAGCGAGGGGGTCTCCCTGCTGGACACCCACAGCCGAGGTAAGCAATGCCGAGGGTAAGACCAGGTGTGATGGATCATCGTAGGCCAGTTTGACTTGATGGTAGATGGCGGGAGCCTCTTCTGCAACTGTTTTTAGCAAGTGATCTCTTTTCACGGTGTTGAACGCGTTCTTAAAATCCAGTTTGACTAGTACGGAGGGCTCCTGCCAAGAGTCGATGAATGCCCTGGTAGCGTGGACCATTATTTCTGCACCCCGCTTGGTAGAGAAACCCAAATGGTGACGCCCTATAACCCGGCAGATGACATCTCTAGAGTCCCTCACTGCCAGTTTCGTCGCGACCCTGCGTATCACCGATGGACAGGCGAATGGGTCTATATGAGCCGTCATTCTTCCTCAGTGTGAACAGCCTCGCCCCAAAAATGAGCGGACGACACCCAGGATGTGGGGCTCCCCAGCGCAGTACGTCAATCCGCTTTGCCAGCCGCTTTGCCAAGTCTCTGACGAGCTGCCAAGACTCGGTGAAAGAAGGTCTTGCAGCAGACGGGGCCGGATGAAATCTAGGCCGGCACTCGAGCTCTTTGAAAATGAACCCACCGCACATCCTCAGCCGAGGTGGAAGAAGGCATGAGCTGTTGAAGGGGGGGACGGCCAAACTAGGTCCGACTGTCCGACGGGGTGCTTCGCCCGTAACGATGCTATAGCAGCTAGCTCATCAACCATAACGTCATCAGATAGAAGGAGGCGGGCTGCCCCTGCAGCGTCCCCTGTCGGATAGTTGGCCAGCACGGCTCGCGCGTTTGGACGAATCGCTCAACACTTGGGGCCTGACTCGTCTGTAACAGACAAGGAAGCCTGGTGAGTCAGCCGGAATCCACGTTGAAATTCCACCAGGTTCTTTCTGATGATAACTGTCAGGGAGCGTGTATCCCTGCGGCCTACTGGTAACCTCAACACGACTGGGCGGACGAGAACAGCCCAAGTCAGGCGGCGTCGTCGTTGTCCAGGGCTGCTCTTGAGCACACCTCCGATAAAGCGTCAGCCATCGATTTCCTTACTGCTTTCGGTAGGATTCGTACCAGCTTCCCACTTTTCATGAAGGATTGAATGAGCTCCGTGAGGTCTGGGTTGGACTCGTTCATGACTTCGTCACGGGTATGTGTGGTGTCCGCGCCCCCAGTTTTACGGTGACGTGTCTACGGAGACCTCGCCGAGTAAAGATCTGGCGACAAAGATTACAAGTAACCCTGTTGGTCCCCTGTGAATTCGGTACTGTCGCAGAGCCGGGCTCAGGTATCACGTTTGGGCCGGAACGCTCTGGGGGACCCGGCTCAGTTGCTCGTGTAGACTCTGCCTAGATTCTTATTATTATTATAACAGTGTTACAATTGCGAGGTTTGAACGTAGTTTATCGCTTTGACTTATAGTAGCTAATTTCCCATGGTGCCAGTTATAGAAGCGGCATTGCCTCTACACACTGCGAGAGACAATAGTTGTCTCAAATCATCTCCTTAGCGCTGGTCCCCCGTCACTGCCTCTATTCTACACGCCAACCAGATCTTGGATAAATTTTGCAATTCCACGCTCATGGGCTCTGTATCTTCATAGCTATTGGCACTAAATGACAGCTGTTTCCAGATCCGCGCATTTACGTTTTCTCTTTTTAGCATGCTTTGTTACCCATCCCGTGTTTAGAGAGCTATGACGTATCTAGGAGGGAGCCACTGTGCAGCTAAGTGTAGCATCCCATGCCAGACCATGCGACCGCGACAGGATGGCCACGCCATCGGGTATCTTGTCGTCGTTGTTTAGTCTGAGGCCACGAGATTCCAGCGTTGCAGGTAGTCTTGGGTTCCTTCTTGGGTCTCGTTTATAATTTTGTTCAACTGTATGTCTTAAATCTCTATGGGGCTGTTCGGATAGCTAAGTGGATACAGGCCGTCGGTGTCAACCTTATCTCCGCCTGGCTCACAGGGGAAGGGTTCTCATAGTGGGCTTCTATCCTCATAGCGGTAGCCATGCGGAAATTGATTGGGTCTAGCATGGTGCCTAGTTGTGGAGATGGTACGGTTTAATTTATACTAATACAGGTGTTTTGCAAAGGACCGGGGTCACGTCTAACTCTGCACTCAACTTTTCTTTATTTTTATGATTTTGCATGCTATAATTTACTAGTGACGAGAAAAAAAGAGAATTTATTATGAATATTTTTTTATTATGTACAGATTTACTGTAACGATTTGAATGTTATTGAATGAAGTTAGCTAGTGACGACGCACGTAGCCGCATGTATAATTAGAAACGGAGTGGCGGAGATTTTTTGAATGCATTTTGAGCCACACTGGCGGCAAAGAGAACTACCGTCGACTTGTCGACGACCCATCTGATACTAATTACAAGCTGTCAGTTAACACTAAGATATTTATTTATGCGTACATCACGTGTGTTAATTATTACACGACTGTATATCGAACACTGGACATGAGGATCACCTAGCCGGTTACATAGGCGTCACTAGAAAAACAGATGATGCGCCTTTAGGCATATCCATTCTGGCTATTGTGCCCAAGGACAGATCGATGCTTTTGCCGGTCTGTGGAATAATTTATTGTATGATCGAGTAATATCAGCGCTAGACGATTTGATGGCAAATTTTGCGCTGGCTGGTCTAGTATTACCAGTATTGTATGCTTGTTCATCCGAGCAGCAGGTGCACTCAGCTTGAGTATAAGTTTGATTTATAATGAGAATAGAATCGGTGGTGTAGTAGGCTACGCTGATATAAAGTATTTATTGGAAATATAAAGCAATTTTGTTGAAATAATTCACATGAATCGGATGTTAGATCCCGACACAGTGCATAACGGATAGTAGATATCGGAGGCTTGTTTTGTATATCCCAGTAATTCCTGATAGAAACACGCTTACTAATATGTTTAATGAGAGCTTTGTGCTCATAGGAAGGATGGACGGACGACGACTGTTCGTTGTGACGACCAAAACAGCATACTCGAAAAGATGATAGGTAGATTGGGTATTCGGAAGAAGACGTGCCAGCCTGCTTATTTATCAAGGTTGTCACATACATTGCAGGGCGGCGTGTCTATCGGCCCTCGGCCGATCATTTGTGTACCCAGTGGAGATCTAAAATTGGCCACGAGCCCGACACCGGATAACGTTATAAAATACTAGAGCCGCCCTGGGGTCCCATGATTTATATATATACTATATATATATATATATAATTGCCGGGACTCTGGCAGTAAGAGTCGTGGCTTTGTCCTGGCAGGACGCATACCCGTTTGAAGCAATATTTGTATGCTGCCTAGATTGTAGACTACATTAAGGACTATAAAACAATTTTATATATATATATACATACATAAATAAAAAAATTTATATATATATATATATATAATACATACATACATATGAAGTGAGAGCAAGTCGCCAAAAATGGTCGTATCGAGCTTGTTATCCTGACATATCTTTACTAAATCTGGGATTGCAAGAGTTTTAGTCATTCTGTCAGCAAACTGATCACATCTGCGTGTTAGAAGAACTTTTGCATTTGTTGAGTTGCAGCGTTCAGCGTTAGCCTAAGGCAAAAAAAATGTTGCATTGAAGATAATTCTCAAGAAAAAAAACTCTTTGCAATTTTACTATTTGAACTTTCGGCCTCACTAACTAATTTTTGGAGGTCTTTCCGCCCTTCCTTCCATTGGAAAATGAAAACGTTGCTTGGCCAATTCTGGAATTTTTTTTCTAATCTTATTAATAACCTCAAATCTGGAAATCTTAAAACAGATGCTTCAAACGGGTATGCATCGTCGACCGAACCCATGACCCTTTACTGTCAGAGTCGCCGGCCATCACTCCGTCTCTTATATCTTGACACAT
>QVRM01002527.1:0-235793 GCA_003439945.1 Dermanyssus gallinae | reverse complement strand
ATAGGTTTTATTTATATAATTTCTCTATGTTAGCACTTTGGAGTGGACAATTGTCTCCGCGCGAACGTGTGATCACGGGTTCTCTAACCCAGGGTTAGCCCAGTTTAAACAATGTGCCCCGAACCAGACGCTGGCGTTTCCTCGTTGAATGTCGAGCGACAGCCTCTGACGCAAGAATTCAGATGCCCCTCGAGTCTCCTGTCGAAAGATTAAGGCTTTTACCGACCCGTGAATCAGCTTGAGCGTAAGGGGGTCTGCAGCTCCCATAGTCCTCGAACGCCAACGGACAAAATTTCGTGCGGATAATCGACGTTTGAATATTTTCTGCATTTGTTAGCCTCAGCTAACCTGGAGGCATGACCTGCTCGGTCCGCACCTGCACCGACCATCGAAGGGGCTAATGAGTCGGTTACAGTTGCGTCCCAAACAAGCATGCGGCCACGCTCAAACGGCGTCAAAGTCAGACCGTCAGGTCTTTTTCCATCATCCCTCGAAAGACCCGGGGGCTCTAGAACGCACGGAAAGCCGGCGGACCTAAGTGCGCGGCTAAGGTGTCATTTAAAGCGGAGTGACGCGCTCGTCGGCCTGCACTCAACGCGCATGACAGGCCATGATGGGCCAAGGCGTCCACGAAATCACCACAACGACATCGGTGGGGCACGACTAGGTCAACACCAAGCCGCAGCCCTGCGCTTATACGCGTCGTCTCGTCGTCTAACAGGGTCCCAATTCGCGGCAGGGTAGGGCCTGTAACCAAGCCCCAGCCCCTTGACTACTAACAGCTCGTAGCCTGGCTCTATCAGCAACAGAAGGTGCTCTATTAATCAGGCCTGCTAGTCGCTTTCATGAAAGGGGGCTGTCCAACTACCCTGGTTAGCCCTATCCTCCGGAGGAGAATCAAATAGCAGCGACAATTCTTCGGTCAGCTTTTTAAGTTCAACGTTATAGGCATCCCACCCGTCACTGTCCAATAAACTTTTAACCCTGTCCGCCGCCTGGGTCAATGACGCTTACGATGGCGGGTCCTGCCATCATGACCGCGTCCGGTTATACCTAGACCGCCTAAAGAAACCGGGAGCATTACTTGTTCCCTTGCCGCATCAGTCAGCTTAAGATTTAGTATGATCTCTAAATGTCTAAACTAAGTCCATTAAATGGTTGTAAAAGCTCTGGTGATAAAAACAGGTTGGAACCTCTAAGAAGGTGTGTTAACCTCGTGGCTGAAAAACAAGATCTAAGAAGGAATAGACAGCAGTGGGCGCCCAATTGGGGTAGTCTGCCTGTGGCGAAGTCGAGTTTATCTTTTTGACTGTCTAATGCTTTTGCAATGCCGTCCGGCAATAAGGGGACACCTAGCAGCTCCAGGTTAACCTTGTCCACTACGCGACAGCCCGGGAGCAAGTTAAAAAGGTCAGTTAAATCTAATGGCTCAAATTCTTTGGGAGCTGTGACATATACTTCACATTTGACCGGGTTCAGTGTCAGCCCGCTAATTACACTAAAATCAATAACTTTCCGGATATCGTCAAGTACGGTCGGGAGGTCCCCGCCCAGAATCCCGTCATCCAAGTACCAGGCATTAAGGGGGGGACTGCAGTGAATCCACCAATTCCTTGATACACAAACAAAAAGTGGGGGACCCAGGGGATCACCCTGCTGAAGACCTGTCTGCGAGGGCATAATGCTCTGGGGCATTACTAGGTGGGATGGTCCTGAACCATAGGCCAGGTTCGTCTGGTGATGAAACAGTAATGGTGCCCACGACTTGACGGCTCGAAGCAAATGGTCTCTCCGGACGCTATTGAAGGCGTTTCGGAAGTCCAATTTGACCATTACCGTTGGCATTTTGCGCGACTGCAAAAATGCACGGGCACAGTGGACCACTACCTCTGTACCCCCGGGGGTAGCGAATCCTAGCTGGTGTTGACCAAGGGTTGCTGAAATAGCTACCTTATTATCGTAGCAGCCGATTTTGGCCGCCAGTCGGCGGACGACTGAAGAACAAGCGATCGGACGTAATGAGCCATCTTTTTTTTTTAGTGCAAAACATTCTTGCCCCAAAGATGAGTGGTAAAGAGAAGACGGGGGCGAGCCCCATCTGAGCACATCAACCACTTTAGCAATGGCGTCCGCTAGTCGACTGGCCGTGCTCCCGAGCGCACCAGACAGCAAGTCCTGCAACAGACGAGGTCTTATGAAGTCTAGACCGGCAGCTGAACTTCGGCTAAAAGTCTTCATTGCACTCAGTATCTCTTCACGTGAGGTTGAGGAAGGCAGTGTGACTGCCGGGGGTGTGGGCATGGAGAGATCCAATGGCGCGTCTGGATGTTTACAGCGGAGAGCTTCCGTATTTTCGTTGTCTGACGCTAGCGTATCCTGGGAGCTCACCAATCTGGCAGCACCGGAAATATCGCCTTCTGACAACTTGACCCTCACACGTCTGGGAAGGTCGTCATCGCGGTGGGCCATAACTTTGCGTCCTGATTCCTCGTGCGTCAGATCTTTGAGCCTTAGTCCCGATGTAAAGTCGCGTAGGTTCTTCCTGACCAGGACAGACAGGGATTGAGCGTCTTTCCTGGCCCGAGGAAGTCTCAACACGACCGAAACGAAGGAGAACAGAGAGTACCAGGCGAAGAGGTCGTTGTCCTTGGCGACGTTTAGGAAGACCTTAGTGAGCTCCTCCGCAACAGTAGGCCGCACAGATTTAGGTAAAATGCGTATCAGTTTGGCATGACGCATGTTTGCCTGGATGTCGGTTAGTAGTGTGTTAACATCAAATTCTTCTGCCACAGCCTGGTGGGATGTGGACGGCCTGTTGACGGCGTCGGCGTGTCGGACCGATATATGTCTGGCAAGACCCCTTCTCGTGAAGACAGCTCTACACACAGGACATGTAGCTCTGTTGGGGTCACCAACAACAAAAGTATCGTTTGAGTTTTCGTTATCTGGCATTATGATGTAAGAGATTTGAGCTTCTCTGCGAGAGGAAGGAGGGCCAAGAGAGGTTTTAGGGCCTCTGCAATCGTCTTTAAGGTTGCTGCCAAATCAGGACTGATGCCCTCTAACATCCGAGCGACGTCTGTTAAGGCGCCTCCGACATCTCTGCGCGACGTCTTGGTATGGATGTTTCTCTTCGTATTAAATTTAGAAGCGCGTCGCGGCCGAACTTGGCGACTCCTGTATGCCTTGGCTCGCTTTTGTTTAGGCTTTGGTAATGGTCGCGGATTAGGAAGAAGCAGCTGAGGCGAGGTGCTTTCTTGCGTGGTAGATATGCCCCTGAGAACTGCTGCGTAGGAAGCTTTGCTGCTGTTGGAACAGTTAGTTTGTGCGTCTTCTGCGACTGTGGCTGTGACATCAGGTCCCTCCGTGATCGATGCACTCGGGTGCGTTGCCTTAACTTGCTGAAGAACTCTCGCCTCCATGATGATCCTGTTACGCTCACGGAGATAAGCCACACGCGGACAAGAAGGCGATCCGGCCGCGTGGGGGCCACCACAGTTGACACATCTCGATTGTTTGGTGGCAACTGGACGCCAGATGATCAGAACCTCCACATTTCTTGCAGGCCTTGCGAAAAGTGCACCTGTCTGCTAGATGCCCCACTCGTTGACAATTGTAGCATAACTTTGGTTGATCAGGCTCCAGTACGACTGAGTGGGTCTTGTACCCTAGGAAGACAGATACAGGCGGTTGGCGGTCAAACGTCAGGATCACCTTGCTGAGTGGGGTTTTACCAGCGTGACCTGTGCGGAATAATCGTCGAGCGTGCACCACACCGCAATCTGCTAGCTCTTCGCGTATCTCGTCGTCTGTAAATGCGACATCGACGCCTTGAATTCTGGCCTTGAATGAGGTTAGAGCCGGGCAGGTCACCGTGACGGGTATCGACCCTATTGCGGAAAGTTGCGTAAGCTTTCTGGCCGCATCCTCTGATTTGACCCATACGGATATAGCGGCTTTACTGCTTGATATCTTGCAGTCAGGGCAATTGGAATGAATAGACTTACATAACTGCAGCAATGTGCCATCAGCAAACTCCTTTGAAGCAGGATCCTCGTTCGTTTTTCTCCGGATGACTACCTTAAAGGCGTTGAATAGACCACTAGACGCATCCTCTCTCAGTTTGTCCAACTGACGTTGCTCGCGAGATAGAGTTTTCTGTTCACGCTTAGACACCACCAACGTAAATGGTTCGTCAGGTTCATCACTACTTGTAACCTTTTTTCGCTTACATCCTGGTGTTGCACCTTCTTCTTGAATCTCCGTTTCGGCACTGCTACTGGGGTCGACTTGTAATACTTCAGAGGATGCGCCACAAGCTCTGTTGCCGACTGGCTTTGAGACACCAGTTTGGGCCGCAATTGTGCTTCTGAGTCTCGAGATATCCAAAGTACCAGGCGGCTTACTGCCGCTGGATTCCCCTGGCATTTCCCTAGGCTTATAAATGCCTTGAGACAAAAAATTAAAAATTAAAAAAAAAAAAAAAAAAAAAAAAAAGTGCCACTCGTGGGAGTTGAACCGAGGCTTTACAGATGGCAGTCGCAGACGCTACCACCGGGCTACGGCAGCTCCGCACAGTTAATCCACACGTAAGCAGTAGCGATCACCGCCGCAGGTTGGTCACAACCGTATGGCTAGCAATGACGTTGGCAAATCGAACACAGTTGTCAGAAAGCCCTGAAGGAGTCAGGACCCCCTGAAGAGTAACCAGAGTGCCTCCAGGCGTACGTTGTGCACCATTCGAACACTCACTATGGAAAGTCTAGATGATGCAATTATCACCACGAAATTCACAGTCAAGCCTCTCGTAATAGTGGATTTTACGGGAGCCAACACAAAACACGACCGAACTCCACCGCATCGAACGGTGAAAAAAAAAAAAATATATATATATATATATATATATACATATATATATATATATATATATATATATATATATGGTTTATTGTTTATGTACATCAATAACATGATTACTGATTAAGTACAACAGGAACTGATTCCCGCCAGTTTGCCGCTATTTCGCCGTAAAGCATCCTCGAAAGAGCACAATAAAATACACGAGATACGAGGGGACACTCAGCGACGACGTGCTGTATTCCCGCTCGCTCACCTGAGTGGTGGTACTACAAACGTTGGCTACGCTGCTACATATAAACAGCGAGAGAGGGCAAGCGGTTGAGTCAGACAATATCGTAGAGATAAAACCTCGTCGTCTTAGTAGTAGTGCCATAGTGAGAAAACCTTACTGCTGGTTAAAAGCGTAACAGTAATACTAAAAAATAATTTTTGCCAAGTTGTTTTTATTACTATTTATATGTACGTGTATCACGAATACTAACTAGTACACCAAAGTATGTAATCTTTACAATATTGCTTGTATTATTATTATTATTATGGCGTGAGTGTCGGTGACCACCACTCAGCACCCATCATCTTGGCGTTGCCTCTCTGTAGTTCCAATGACACCTTCTGTCGGAAGATCGCTGACGATCTTGGCTACGCTGTAGTGGTCGAAAGAGCTTCTTTACAAGTTC
This sequence comes from Dermanyssus gallinae, assembly GCA_003439945.1. Taxonomy (NCBI): domain Eukaryota; kingdom Metazoa; phylum Arthropoda; class Arachnida; order Mesostigmata; family Dermanyssidae; genus Dermanyssus; species Dermanyssus gallinae. Next base: position 230,256 of record QVRM01002527.1, on the reverse strand, counting down.
TAATAATAATATTAATCAGCATCATCATCATCATGAAGAAAAAGCTAGAGGCCCTCGTTCACAGGTAAACAACAACAACAACAGCAGCAGTGCAGGAACTATAGCACCCGTAGTGACAGCAACCAACGACATAAAGGCTTTGGTCCTGCCTGGAGACGACGACGGCAAATGCGGCAGCCTTCAAGGTGGCTATTTCCGGCCGGAGCCTCATCGAACAACTTGCTGTTCGCTTGTGTTGCACTTCATCACCATCTTCCTCCTTTTCTTCTTCTTCTTCTTCTTCTTATAGTTTTCCTCGGGCCACGTCTTGGAATGACGACGGGATGATCGTCGCGGCTTACGTTCACTCCGTACGTGCTGATTCCTCTCCGGGAAGGCTTCTACTGAATCGAGTTCTACTGTATCGAGCGAACGAGGAACGAAGGCAAATCACTGCTTGCTAATAGCAGTTCGTTCGAAGCTGTCATTGTAGCTCAAGGACTGTTGTGGGCGTTATCCTGAAGGACGTGCTGCTGTTGCCGCAGCCTCCGCAGGTGCCGGTGGTGGTCGCGGTGGTCGTGGCGGTGGTGAAGGCGTTAGAGGAAGCCGAGCCACTGTTTGAGACATTAGCGGCCTCTGATTGCTACGACGGACGATCGTATGGCGGCAACGACAACAAGGCTAATGCCAATGATGATCGACGTCGGCTACGACTCAGTTGGTGAAAGGGAAAACCTACTGCCGGTAATGGCAAAAAATCTCCTCCTAGTGATGGGGAAAACCTGCTCCGTATTGGGAAAAACCTGCCCCCAGTGATGGGAACAACCTGTCCCTAATGATGGGGAAAACCTGCTCCTAGTAATGGGGAAAACCTGCTCCTAGTAATGGGGAAAACCTGCTTCTAGTGATAGGTCAAACCTGCTCCTAGTGATAGGGCAAACCTGCTCCTAGTGACAGGGCAAACCTGCTCCTAGTGATAGGGCAAACCTGCTCCTAATGATGGGGAAAACTTGGGAAAGCCTGGTTCTAGTGATGGGGAAAATCTGTTCCTAGTGATGGGGAGCACCTGCCCCTAATGGTGGGGAAGACCTGCCCCTAGTGCTGGGGACAACCTGCTCATAGTGATGGGGAAAGCCTGCCCCTAGTGATGGGGAAAACTTGCTCCTAGTGATGGCGAAACCTGCTTGGGATGCTCGGGATGATGAAAAACCTGCTCCTACTGTTGGGAGAAAACTTGCATGAGATAGTAGAAAACCTGCTGGGCCACTACAGGTTCTTACCTGATGTGACGGGTGAACGGTGCTGGCGAGACCCGCCTCGCGTGCTGCTTGAATAGCGAGCTCTCGTTCATAGGCCTCTTCCTCGATCTCCTGGATAACAGTCGCCAATAACAGCCACGGCAACGGCAACAGTACCAGCCGAACACAACCACACCGACAGGAACAGAGCCATCAAACACAGTTTGAGCACCAACACACGCGCATGCAGGACACATGAAAACATTGCTTGTTAGTGATCGCGGCTTATTTGTCTACCAAACGCACTTATACATATAAACATATATATACAAAGAAGAGGTTGTCCCAATGGTAGGCAAATAGTCAGTAGGTATTGGACAATCCTCCAATACCTACTGAGTATTGATAATATGGGTAACATAGTAGGTAACATATATGCTGCCGCTCTAAGCGCCCCAGATGTAAAAGGGTAACATGTGTGCATAAATAATAACTCAATATATATATATATATATATATATATATATATATATAGTGCATGTGTCTGATGTGGATTTTTTTGCCCAAAATGTCATGTGGCAGTTTGCGCGGATTCCACTTCGATCCGTAGCCTCTCGCAGTTCAACTACATTGTTATTATTTATAATATTACGATCACAATGTAGCTAATGCAGATGAAAATATAAACTAATAAAAACAGCAGAATGTGTGTAAATATTGTATGTAGATGCTATATCTAGATTTATAATATATTCAATGTCTGACTCCACTACAAGATACATGCACATATGCTCACGGATTCATGCAGATGCTATTACTGCTAAAAGTCGTAAAGAGCATCAGTGCTGATCCTCATTGCTCTTACGTTATCCCGCCATTATCTTATTGGCTCTATGGCTTTGCGTCGTACTCTTTTTGACAAATACTTTATATATATATATATATATATATATATATGCGCGCGTGTGTAAGGTCGACAATGGCTTTGTAGAGTATCTTATAGATCCACACTGTTTTGTGGTATGTCGTTCGCAATTTTACTAAGGATAGAAAGAATGCCTAAAGCGCTTGCCTCTAGTCTCACATTCACAGCTCTTTGCTGTTTAACAGGATCGTCTGATCAACATTCTACAGCCGAGTCTGTGTGCGCGACTGTAAACCAAAGTGAAGCCGTAATGCACAAGCGTCGCATAGTCATCGACTGTTGATGGGGACCGCATGCAATGCATCCGTCTGCAATTTAGAACAACAGAAATACTGTGCCAGGTATCAGTGAACGTCAGAGGTTGGTGTCATGCAGGCCTGGGTGTTCAAAAGGTCAAGGACGACCCGGCTTAGTACTTCCTCTTCTACGGGCAACTAGCAGGGAGAATGTGCCCTGTTAACAGCGGCGATAGCAGAGCAGCCTACATCCAGGTGCTCCAGGTGAAGGCGTTATAGGCAGCGAAAAAAGGTCCCGTAGTGACGCCGCACGCACACTATAGGCGGAGAAGTGTTATGTTCCGCATGCACACTGGAGACGTATGCTAATCAGAAAAAGGCAACGATCATCAGTGTGGAGGATGCGAAACAACGAATCGATTCGACGCGGTCCAGAGTGGGGCCGAGTGGAGACGTACTTGCTTCGTTCTGACAGAGATGCCTTACCGGTTTGAACCAAACCAGCTAGGCCGTCACACCGCCAATGCTGACTTTCAGGGCTCGTAAGTCTGTCGACAAAGCTTCAACAGACGACACGACCAGTCATCTGTCCTCCTAGATAGGGAAATCCATCGATGGGGTTGATTCAAGTCAAAATGGACGACTGTGCCGACCGTGCAGTAGTCAACTATATTCATGAGAACACTAACGGTAATAAAAGACGCCCGAGTGGATACCGCGTTGCCGATTCTCGAATGTATGTGCTGGTGCGGTGTTGCCAATACCCAAGAGGCCAGAAAGACACACAACGAACGGTCCGGTCCGTCTTTGTTATTTGTCTTTCTGGCCGCCCTGGAACGCGCTTCAGGGTGAATTATTGGCGTTTCCGTGTCGTACGGGAGCTACCACTGCAATGTTCAGTAGATGGGTAGATGTGTGGGCAGAATCGGCGAGGGGACCTATTTTCAGAGGCCGCCCAGTGGCCCTATCCAGAAATGGTTGTGCTCACAGCCCCAACAATGACTGCTTATGTTTGGATTGGCGTCTCTTGATGGGCTGATTGCTGTCGAAGCGGCAATGCGGTCCGAAGCCCTAAGGGGCTGCTCGAACCATCTGCGAAAGTACAGGAAGGCCAGCGATCGGCCACTCATGCCAAAGTCAGCAATTCGATCTACACATAGCTACATAGCCATTCGATGGCAGCAGCATCAACTTGGCGATATCTCTCTGCTTTTTTAAGTCATGACGGAGCCATAAGCCACTCAGTACCACACTCCACAATCTCTCTCTCTCTATATATATACATACGTCCTTTTATTTACCGCCCTGTTGAAAACAAACAAATGACTTAAAATATAGGTCCACTAAAACGTGCACCTACAAACACCTAGGGTCCTAGGGTTTTCCTTGTTTTTTTAACGCAATTTTTTATTGGTTTTAAAACAGCTTTTGATAGAATCCCGAGAAATCAGCTTTCAGTCACTGCTCCGTGAAAATTTTAACATTAAAAGCTGAATGTATAATTTTGAGTCTCTTAAATCAACGTATCACAGTCAACGTATCACAATTATAAACGAGCTCACGCAATCCCAAAAAGGTCTCAGAAATAATTGGTGTAATACAGCTATTCCATTTTTATTTATACTCTGCCCGAGTTAGCTATAATGGAAGAATCGAGACAGTACCCCTTATTACATATTAAATAAGTACTGCGCAATGGTGTTGCGAAAATAGAAAATACAAACATCAATGCGTCAAACCCAAAAAGTTATGCGGTTTAGCAAAGGAGGAGGTTGTGTTCAAACTGACCATAATGTAAAGATGAATGGGCACGTACTAGAATTGATCAACAACTTCAGACAGCTGGGAGTAACACTGACGGCCACGCTGTACTTTACTAGACATATTGAAGAAATGAGAGTGAAGGCAGTTTCCTTAATCACAGTGTTAAGAGATTGCGTTTAAGTTGACCTTAAGACAGCCATTAGTACATTTAAGCTCAAGATCATTTCGCAACCATATGCCCATCTCCAAATAGACCTGACAAGTTAAACATGTTTCACACAGCTTAAGCGTGCTTCATCATATGGTGTGCATTGGTAATGCACCACGTAATATACCTAGAAACACTGCGTACGGCTACTAAAACTGTGACTGAATTTTACAAAGGACCCGTTTTCTAGTGGAAACAACAGCAAATAAAAATTTTGCCGTAATTGCACCAACTGGCGTGGGTTACACTATACCTCTGGCTCAAAAGGTAAATGTTTCCAAATCAACAATGTGTATGTAATGCTATAATAAAATCGATAGACCGATATAACGTGATGTAACGTGTGAAATTGAACTCCAGCTTGATATTAGCCTTTTTGAATTGGCGTCTTTGAACGGCACAACTCGTAACAACTGTGTGGATCTGCTAACAATAGTAGATTTAAAAATATTTTTTTTTCAAATGCATATATTATATGAACAATGTGATATTTAAGCAATCTATGAACAACAACAACAATGCAAATGTATTTGCTGCTATGCCCAATATATGCAGTTTAGTTTTCCAGTTGAAACAAGTTCCAAAAACTTATGTAACCTATGAAGATGGACACCAACAGCAGATCCGATCTAGAATTACCACACTGGTGGGCAGTTCGCTGAGTGGAACTTTTAGACAAGCCAATAATCTGATGATTCCCTGTTGCCGTGTTACCTTGGCAGTGTGGTGTTACGCTAATCCGCTTTTGGGGCACAGATAAATGCATCCTCTATGCATATATATATATATATTTATATATATATATATATATATGTATATAGGAGGAGACAGGAAGAAAATCGATATAGAAGAGATTTGGCAGTTTACCTTCTATTCGACGGTTCGAAGCTGGAGGAATTAATAACTATCAGTTCAGATATCGGAGCCCGCGTTTTTTTTTCGTTACAGGAAAAGGTGGGCTACGTGGCAAACGCTTACACTACCCTCCACTACTGGAAAAGTAGTAGCGACCATGCTGCCTTCCTGCTGGCGAAGGGCTTGCCACGACACAGGTATGAAGCTCGACGATCCGAGGTGCAGCATGAGCCCTGCGCATTAGGTATGTCGTTGAGCCAGCTTCCTGCTTATAGGCGGGCAACTATTAGTTTCGCCCTCTCGGCGTCGTGTTTTACTGTAGAGAGGAGCAGCGTTTGGTCAAAGCAATTTGGCTTTATTGATACCAAACCTGCCATTTTGAGCAAGGAACAGACGATGGCCTGGTATGCCGGAAGAGTATAATAATCTGTGACGCTCGGCAATTACCCATAGGTTTTATGCCGTGTACACAAAGCCCTCCTGTGACATCCATGGAATGGAGGAGATCCCAACAGTGCGAGGCAACTTTCGTCGGCAGTTTTACAGTCCAGTAGGACGGGCCAACGATTGTTGCTCGTATATTATATTATATATTATATTTATATATATATATATATGATACTAGCTGTATTATTAGAACGTTCTTAACCATAGGTGCCATTGTATGCCGTAAGGAAATGAAGATGTATAGATAGATTCGTTCTTCAGAAGTATTACTCTGGAGAACTAGCAGCAACGCGTCTGCAATCACCTCATTTTGACCTCGCATAGAGCAGGTAAAAATTGTATGCGGTCAGACGTTCGTACAATATATGTTGAGGAGGGCTGAACCTATAACCCGTTCGAGCAAGTGGTGTGCTACGCTCTTGGTATGAGACTAATTATTCGAGTATGCGTCTCAAATCGACTGCCTTGGAATTTGTGATAGGTGACAAATACGAATGCTAGGATGTCTGAAATGTATATCTAAGTGCTAATATACTTTGTATATACAAATATTAGTTATCAATATATATAACCTTATAACACATCGAGCAAGTGTCTCGCATATACCCCAAGCCATTCAATGCAGCAGCTGCTAAGGTCTTACGCAGGTGCTCTAGTCAGTCGTGACTCTCGTTGATGGCGTTCACATCTGTAATCCTCCAGGTGCCTGCCCGCGCAAACAATTGCTCTTCTCCATCGGTGCAAAGTCGCGCAACCTCCGTGCGTTTAAATAAACGCAGCACTCTACTGTACCACTCGGCACGAATGCCATACGTCGTCAGGGCAACTGCTATAAACTGACAGTTATGTTCGTAAAGACTGTGGATCATGTCAAATAACAGGCCATCATATAATCTAGTGGACCAAACTGATACGGTCCAAACTCTCTCGTCTAAATTGGGGCGCTTTTCGTATCAGGAATGCGATCATCCAGCTGATAGGCAGTAGACGAAAGCTCACGACCATTGAAACACAAGTACGTGTTGATCATGGCCGGAGATGATGCGTAGTGTTCGAAATGTGAGCGAAGCAGCTATTGTCCGTGACCTCCGCTGAACGGATCTGCGCCCCGATTGCAAGTTTCCTTGGTGTAGGTCAACGGACAGTTCTTAAGATCCTCGGGAGAGGTCCTCAGGTACCATTCCTATATCATATAAGCCAGACAGATACTTTCTGATGCCGCGAAAGCCAATAGGCTTGCTCAATGCCATTTTTTTCTGCAATCTTCTGTTAAGTACGAAGCAGTAGATCGTCTTCGTTTCTCCTCTGGCGGAAAAATATTCAACGCAAATACAAAAACCAATCGCAGAAACGAGCGCTGGCTCGCCTGGGATTCAGTTGTTTACCCCATTAAGGGAACAAGTGGAGGAGACGCCGTACGAATTACAATACGACGACTACAATGTCTTCGACAGTTTGTAGAACATGCAAGAAGTTTGCTTGCATGTTCTACAAACTGTTGAGATACCATGTATTCATAAAGTGTCTAAGGAGCAGCCATATGTCTTTTAGCAAAATTGCGCTCCCGTTTGTATGTCAAGGTCCAGACGTTGCTTCAAAATGGAAGACGTCCAACTATCACCGGATAACAGGTTTAACAAAGTGCCGATTCTGCGGATTAGCTGCTGGGTCCGACGGCTAAGAGCACCCAAGATTTCGAACGCAGAAGGGAAAAATTTGCGGGTTTACCTGCTTGATAAGCATTTCTTTAGTTTGTTGGGTTCGGCAAAGTGGACTGGCTTTAAATGCACTACCACCGACTCTAGGAGGAGCAAGGAAATCGGTGATGATTGCAGCCCAAACGAGCATTTTACCTCGCCATCTTCCGCCCAAAGGCCGGGCTGTTCTAAGAGGCACGGAAGGCCGCATGGCCTAAGGGCTCGACGGAAGGTCTCATTAATCGCGGCATGCCTAGAGCGTTGTCCCGCACTGATGATAGATCGACTATCGGTGGCCGCATTGACATCGATGAGGGCTGCGTAGGGTTGCTTCTAGTGATATGTGAATCGGTCCGTCATCGAGAAGCGTACCTATGAGGGTACTGGATCTACGGAAGAGGCCTTTAAGCAAACTTTAATCGTGTCGTCAGAAGCTTCGTTGAGGAGACGTCGTCGCACCTTGCCGTATAAAAGGGCACTCCGTTCACGTTGGGATCATACGTTGGCAGGCCTACCTCCGCACCGGGCCTCAAGGTTCTCTTGAAGGTTGCCCGAGCAATCTCTAAACTGACCGTATTCTGTTGTATTTCTGTAGCCCTGTTTTCTACGCTTAGTATTGTGGAGACGATGGAAGGGCCGGCTAGGGCCCAGTAATCTGGGATCCAAAGCCCCCCTTAGAGTTTAGTGCTAACTTAATAGTGTTTACAATTTGCCAGCTCGATTAGATAGGTCAGCTCCTCAAGAAGTTGAGAGCGAAAAAGAGAACCTGAATACAAAAAGTCCCCGATGGTTCCCAATGGAGGTAGGCGAGCGGCAACAGGTTCTAGCTTTATTCTCCATTATATATATATATATATATATATATATATATATATATATATATATATATACTTAGATTCACTCACCGGTTTCGTTCAAATATCAATAATAAGTAAAAAGTACTAATAGAATAGAAAATTAAGTGTTAGCAAAAAATTATTAAGTAAGACTATATACAACACAGAGCTTGGAAGCATGCGCTAATTGAGCAGTCAGTGACACTATTGTAAAAAGGAAACGAGAACAGGGAGGCAGTTTTATGTTGTGTAGCAAACAAATTACTAATCAAATAATAATTATTCATTTTATGACTTCATTTAGCTGGTGATATGCCTAGATGTTGACTGGTTACTGATAAGTTCAACCAACTAAGTACGCCCAGGCTTGCGAAGGGCTCTATTGCGCTCGATGTTCGATTGAAATTCATTTGTCGAGTCTGCTCAGTTGCTCACCAAAAGCACGACTACACGTCGGCGTATACATACACACACCCGGTCCCGCTCACAAACGCGGGATATGCCAACGTACAAGATTGTATGCGTACAAAATCTAGCATCAGTTGTCACTCTCTCTGGTGTCATGCATATCAATACCGACAACTGTCGACCGTTATTCTACGCGCAAAATGTTACCTAATCTTGTGACTACAGTACACAATGCAGGCAATGACGTGTCGTGCACATCCGCGGATCAAATAGCGGGTTGTACCTCTACAGCGCAAGGTTAGCTATTAATCTCTCAATACTGTTTACACTATAGTCTCTCAATTCGTTTGTTGATTGATCAGTGGGGCACATTGGCGTGGGGTCGCAAGTTGTCCTTGAAATACACTTACCTCGGCAGAGCGCTTGTGGCCGGCGACCCGCTTCTTTACAAACTTAAGGCCCGATTTCGCGACCTTCGACATCCCAACTACTGAGAGTTCTACTACACTTCCTTGGAACTCGCCCGTGCACCATCTACACCTGAAATGGGTGTCGACAACACAGGTGGTGGATCGGGACCCCTTATTAGCGTTAGAGCTTCACTCTCGGCTGTCGTACTCTTGTTCGTAAGTCAGGTCTACATGGATCGATTAAACATATAGGTAGGAGGTACGTAATTTCGTACAAACGAGAGAGACGAACGACATTGAAGGGCACGCTAATAAACTGCGCTAATGCTGTAATGGAAAAATGAGGAGGGAGGGAGAAAGGGCTAACAATGGCTAACACGCGCTGTAGGCAGCTCATATCATGTTCGTCAGACGAAACCACTCAGCTAATGTGTAGTAGCTCTTGTGAAACTTTAGCTTCTGAAAAACGGAATTCGGGCCAGTAGCATAATCCGTAGTGACGCGAGCGACCTAACTAACAACCCTCAGTACTGTTGTTGTTGTTGCTGCTGGGGTTGCCTCTACCGTTCGATTGACGCTGAGTACCCCGTTCGAGCAGGTTTGTTCGGCCGGCCGAAGTGTGGACAAAATTCTCCCTGGATGCGGCTCTAATTCCTCTCTAGTGTTCCGCGATAGTGATTTAACCTTTTCCCACCTCCTACGTGACGTTATAGCGCGCCAGTACTCCGAACGCTGACAAAGCTGTACTTTACTAAATTCCTTACTTTGGTAGTGAATAGACTTCCAGTGAGAGCCCCTATATGTCCCTATGGGTCGCTGCAGATCTTGTGATTCGTAGGTTTGGTGGCAGAACGCTGCTAACGCCCACGTCGTCAAGGAACATCTCGATCACTTCGCGCTTTCGCATTTTTTTAAAACATTTTCTCTGATGTTCGTTTTAAGTGTCACATCTCCGCAAGCAACATTTACACCCCCCACCCCTGATCCGAGAGCCAAGAGCGTCAGGAGGAGACTCTTTTGTTGCATGTTCCGTGGCCCATTGGTCTCGAAGACTAGTTATCTCCTGTTGACCGTTCTCGTTAATCCAGCCTTTGTTATTATTGTTGTTGTTGATGTTGCTGCTGCTGTTGCTGACAGCAATGTTCGAGCTGCGCGGCGCACGTGTCTGCACCGTGAGTAATACTCGAAAACCGTAAGCCAGCAAACAGAGCCAAGCGCGTCATTTGGCTCGTGTTGCGTACGATTAGAACGCGTCTAATTGTTTCGCCCTGTCTAGCGTTAGAACAACAGCCCAGGTGCCATGGTCCACGGCGACTTATCTGCGATCTGCAGATACTCTTACTACAACTAGAATTCTCTACTTTCACTGTACACCACACTACGAGAACCAACACCCGTACGCGAACATTGCAACTACACCTTACATCTCACACTGCTAATGTTAACATTACCATTCCCCCCAACACCACCACTATCACCACCGCGATTACTATCTCGGTGCAGCCACCACGATTACCACCCCAGCACCATCACTACGATTACTATTCCAGTACAACTATCACCACGATTACCATCCCAGCACCATCACCACGATTACTACGCTAGCACTATCACCACGATTACTACCACAGCACCATAACCACGACTGCCCCAGCACCATAACCACGACTACCCCAGCAACATCACCACCATTACTATGCCAGCACCATCACCACGATTACTACCCCAGCACCATAACCACGACTATCCAGCATCATAACCACGACTATCCAGCATCATAACCACGACTATCCAGCACCATAACCACGACTATCCAGCACCATAACCACGACTACCTAGCACCATAACCACGACTACCCGAGCACCATCACCACGACTACCCCAGTACCACCACCACGACTACCCCAGTACCACCACCACTAACTACACCTCTCTCTCTCTCTCTCGCTCGCTCGCTCTGTTCAGCTTCTCGAAGATGGCCCTACCGTGCGCAGGCCGAAGACGGGCTCGTGCGTACTCCCACCTACCTACGTTCGTTGCCACTCTACTAGCGCCTCATGTCGTCATCATGATTATCGTCGTCGTCGTCGTTCTCGTCGTCCTCGTCATGTTATCCGACTCGGCGTCACAACACTCGCCGTTGGCGTGGGCGCTTGCATGGAGAGGAGCCCCCACTCTCTGTATATGTTCCACTGTGTAACCGAACGTCCGTAGCGAACAACGTCGGTTCGCGTATCCAAGACGATGCGCACGCACGCACACCGATACACGCGCACACTGTTCGTTTAGTATAACACAACACTTCGACACCACATCCACCTCACCGAAACCTCGCACGAAACCGCACGATGAACCTCTGTAGTCGTCGCAGCAAGCCAATCATCAGCGAGTCTCTACCATTAACGTGGTAAACTTCGTTGTCCTTGTTGTCATCGTCTCGTGTCTACGGTAGCAGCAGCACTAACCACTGCGGGGATTCTTCGGACGGACGGGGGTGGTGGCCGGAGATGGCCGAATGGGTCAAAGCGGTTGGGGGGCAAATTCAAGATGGCGTCGCCGCCGCCGCCACCACTACCATCATCACTACCACCGCTCACCCCTGTGTGAGGCGAATGGGTCGTTTCGCCGCTTGCCGTAAGGCCGATATCCTGCAATTCGCGCTTCTCCACTTCTTCTCTTCCTCGTTGTCCTGTTCGGCTCGTTCGCCGCCTACGACTCTTCCTCCCAGCTACTACCTGGCTGTCTGTCTGGCTGGCTTGGCAGTTGTGTGTTTGTATGTATAGACGTATGTATGTATATACGTGCCACGGTCGCCGCTGCTGTGTGTGTTCGATGCGTTATACGCGGGAACGCGGGAATGAACCTATGTGGGGACGGTTGGACAGGCCGTAACGTACCCGTGGCGCCCTCGGGTGGCCGAGTAGACTGCGCGGATAGCGGAAGCAGCCAGCCCGAGACCAGCCGCAGGCGGGTCGCACGATCAGGCGGCAGACCGGGAAAGCAGTCAGCAGCGAAACAGCCCTCCTCCATCGATAGCCTGCCGCCTCAAGGATCCTTCGTCTTTTCGTACCATCACCACCACCACGGCGACAACGACGACGACGACGACGGCGATTACTGCTACTACTACTACTACTAGTACTTTTACGGCTGCTTCTGCTGTTACTACCATGACAAATAAGGCTACTACTACTACGTGGATGTCTATTGCGGGATAGACAGCAGCAGCAGCAGCAACAACAACAACCACAACACGAGCGGGGCGGGCGGTTGAGGGAGGTTAGGGGTCGGCTAGGGATAGGAAACCTCCAACACCCCACGACTGGACAGCCATCAGCTGGAAAGGGGAGTCAGTGAGCTTCACTCCGGGAGAGGGTAGGCAAGGAAGAGACGCACTTGCCGAGGCGGCGGATGCTGCTGCTGCTGCCGCTGCTGCCGCAAATGGTCGAATGTCCACCGAGTCTCCGATCTATTCGGTCGGAGCAGGAGAACAAGCATTCGAGTAGCAACAACTACTGCGTTCTGGATGCAAGCACGGTCAGTAGGTGTTGTGTGAGCGTTTACGTTCATGTGTGAGCCAAGCGGAGCAGAGACGTGCGGTCGCATATGCCAGCTGCCGCCTGCTCTGTGTTGCGAATTCTGACGAACGAATCCTAAATGCCCGAACGACGGCAAAACGACTTAACGATCGTTTGTCGCCGTTCGTTTTGAAACGACGAGCCACACCGATGAACACCTCTGCGTGTTTGTTAGCGGTGGAAGGGTGTCGATGGATACCGCAGTCGTGGGGGAGGGTACGAAGAAGTAGCAATAGAGACAATCGGGAGAATCGAGAGAGAAAAATCTCTCTGTCTCTCTTTCAGACACTCACACACACACACACACACACATATAATCTCTCTTGAAATATCAGCGCGACAGAGACAAGTCTATATTTGGAGTACATAACGAAGTGCTCGATTCAGGCCTCTGTCGATTATGTGTTCAGCTTTGAAGGTATGCGTGGCGCACATATCGCCCGCAAATTTCATGTTTTGGTTTGCCTAAGTGTCGCGTACACTTAATTGTACTTCAAGCGCAGCTAATGTTAAGGTGGTTATGAGGTGGTTTTACAGACTACTACATCGATCCCCATGGCTCTAAAAAGATCTTAAGCCTGACTAATCGGTCGGTAGGCTACCCGACCGACTGGACAAACAACAATTTGCGAAAAACAAGTAATTAAAGAGAGGTATAAGAAAGGAATTTAAGAGTAATTACAATTCCGCTAGTTTTCACGTTTTATTTTTTAACTTTGTCACTTAAGTCATTATCAACCATGGGCGGAATAAAAAATAACATAAAGGAGCAGCGAACTTAGATGTCCTTTTTCTTACATACAAATGCAATTATTATTATTATTATTATTATTATTATTATTATTATTATTATTATACTATTCAGTTAGTACAATTGCAATGTATAGGCGTGTATGCAATTTGTTTATTACTATTACCATGACTATTATCATCGGGGTTTCGAAATTACAATAGTGAGGAATTCGATCAGATTAGCAGCAGTAGCTCACTTGTGCACTGATTTCACATTTACCTGCGTCTAGGGATAGACCTCCTAGCCTTTGGAATGCCTCAATTTGACGTATGCCCGACGCAACTACATTGGCTAATATACAAACTGTTGCCTCGTCCAGATACCAGACAGTGAACGGATTCTGAGTCTGAAAGACAGTATCTGAGGAGCTGAGGCTAAACAGTGCGTGACCAAAAGAATCTTCCGGCTGAACCCCGCATCTTGCGTGGAGAAGCGCCATGGTCCCCAAGCTAACAGTGAGGACTTTCTGTGTTCTGAGCCTCTGAGCCGCCCACTTTGAGTACCCTTGTTAAAGACGAAGTCGTTTTGTCTCGTACATTTGTGCAGTCTAAAGCGTAGGCCATCTATTCAGGGCTCTGAAGCTAGTACGAATTACCGTACTACATCGCCTATGTGTTCTTCTATAACAGAGCTTTGCATTGCTTTTACGTCTTCCTTGTTAATTTCCTCCGGAGCAGGGTGTTTGCAACGTGCTGCAAAGCGCGTGTTCTCCTTCGCCTCACTTGAGCTTCGCATGACTCATCAGCTCGTGTTCTTTGTCTGGGTTTAAATTGCTTTGTCTTAGTCTAGTTGCCCATGTTGCCATCTATATACGACAAATCGCGGCTCTAGAACATCCACTATTTGTAACGGATGTTGCTGCTGCTGTTGTTGTTGGCGTAGAGTCATGCTTCACATATACCATACGAGCACAGCATAGTTACGTTGTCTGTTATAATTTAAAATATTTAAAGTAAAAAAGTTTACATATATGGCCTTATTGCTACAGCACTGTCAGCAGTAGCGTTCCTCTAAGCTTACGGCTTCCCGAACTCTTCAACCTTATGACTACCTTTGGAGCTCTCCAGATGATTTGGTACGGAAGAGGGCTTGAGAAAAGGATTAGCAGCACCTATATACCATCATGAGGCTGAAGAAGCAGTCCTCGAGCGGGGCAGCAATACGAAAATAGGTAGTCAGCGCCCTGGCAGGGCAGGTCGAGACTAAGAGCCGAGGCAAGGCGAGGAAAGGTGGACGAGGGTGCAGCTAGTCTCTCTGCGCCGTAGAGATTAGAGCGCTATAGAAGTGGGACTTCTCCCGCACGGTTTTGAACAAAAATCACGCAATTCCGAGCCTGGCGGGAGTGGGGAGGAATACGGGCTTAGTAGGTTTGTGAGTCCCACACTAGTTGCTCTGACAGCTGCCTGCAACGCATGTGCAATACGCGTTTCCGAAACCTCCCATTAAAAAAGAATGATTTAATGGATGCAAAAAGTGAAATGATGAAATCTAAAGAGTTATCAGGTGATAGCAACTTAAACAAAAAGTGTTCTTTTAACACTTTTAAAGTATTACGAGGATAGACTTTTTCTCAGTCCCCGTGGGATGCGTTTCGCTCGTGACCTCTTCTCGAAAATGGTCTCAAAGAAAAAAAAACAACCTTCACGTATATATATATATATATATATATATATATATATGAGTGTATAGCATTTTGCAGCCTGATTCTAGTCGCGTGTAACCTCATCTCAAAAACGGCCTCAAGGAAGGAACCATATTCTTTAAAATGCACACATCCGTATCTAGACTTTGCAAGATAGAGCCTTAGATATACGCTTCTGTGCTTAACATAACCAGCTTCATTCATGATAATTACTATTTTTTTGTAGGAAGGTAAATGCATTTACGCATTGGCGTGAAGGGCATACCGCGAGCCTACCCGCGCAGTGTTGGACTCCGGCCCGACAACTGGATCCTGTTCCGTTGGAACCCACACCCACTGAACACACCTCTTCCCTTAAACTGCACACTCTGTCAGGCCGGGTCTTCATTTAATAGTGCTACGGACTGACAGGAGCTGTGGCTGGTGCCAATCGGATCAAGCGGCTGTGGTCACCCCCGGGTTCCCCACCTCATCAGACACGCTTTGCCCATTAACCTGTGAACCCGGCCTTCTGTAAGCAGTGCCGTCTTCCTGCTGTCCGGAAAGTCGTTGAAGCCGTTCTGTTCTGAGATTAACCTTCTCTCTCAGTATCCCTTCAGCCAGTGATTTCCCCTTCCCCCAGTTTTCACCCAATCCGCAATATATATATATATATATATATATATATATATATATATATATATATTGTGTGATTCTTTGGCTACAAGCCAGGCAAACGTATTATTGATGAGCTCAATTGTTAAGATACATTTAGGTATAAACCTTATTTTGATCCTGAGGTTGTTCATTCGCAAACATATCAAAAAAGCGATCAATAAGATTTGAGGCTATGATAATACTTGTGTGTCATTGTTCTTAAATAGAGTTGACAGCGTCAGTAAAGACACTTGGTTCGATATCACATCTTCTAAAGAGCCGTTTTACAATTACTCTGTATATATATATATATATATATATATATATATATATATATATATATATATATCTATATATATATATATATATATATATATATATATATTATATATATATATATATATATATATATATATATATAATGTAGTAACTTACATTTTAACATGAAATGCAAATGCTTCAAGTCAAGGAGCGCACATATTGCAAAGGATGTCGCAAACCCACACACAGTCACTACACTTTCCAAATACCGGACAAAAATAATTTGTACTACAAATCGTGCGTTTGGAGATTGGTGTCAAAAGATGTTACAAGAAATGCACACCTTAGACATCCTGTCATTGTACCACAAAATTTGAAACTTCTTAGAAAACAAATTGAAGATCTTTCAATGAAGATAGGTTAACAAGAATAGCCCGACTCCACGTTGCTTCTGCTTCAACACTAGCCAACAGCGCAACGTCGCAAGCGCACCCGGTAGAAAAACACGGAAGCTTCACAATTCTTGGCGCACGGTTGAAGAGGGCGTGTCCTGCACGTAGCTAACAGGAAAAAAAATGCCTCAGCTTTAAGCTATAGAGGCGCACACTATACCTGAACTGTCAAGAGTCAGAGCCTCTAGCCTCTGTAGCAGTAGATTGGAGTAAGCGCACTCTGCGTGAAAGTGACGATATCTCGCTTTATTTGTAGAAGCTGTAACTATTATAGCGTCTACCTATAGCAGTTACCACGTCCAGGTAGACGCTGATAAGTTCAGTGCTCTACTGGACCCGTCAGTGTGTCCAGAAGGGAACACATGCTAGACCATATCGCGCCCAGTTAAAATCGTACAGAGTATCAAATGCAGTTCACGAGGTGGGAGCTAATATTGGCACCTAGAGCTACAGGCCAGACAATGCAGGCCAACAACAATAATAACGATGACGAAATGAAATCATATTTTTAATATGATTACTAGGCACGAAATTGAGTCATGGAATGGAAATTTTTATGACAGTGTTATCAAAATGTTTGTTGCGGAACGTAGAGTCTATAGGTAGTATGCGTCGAACAGCAGGAGAGGACATTTTCGGTGAATATGGCATATTACTTTACACCGAAGCATTTTTAAACAAGTTTAACGCGTACCCCCTTTCTGCATCATAAAATATTTCATGGAATCACACTAGCCACTAAATCGGAGGGCCGGGGACGACAAAATGGAGCGTGTGCATAGGCGTGCGAATAGAGAAGTATACAAAGCTCCTTCGTAGCACCGCCAAGCAGATAATATTAGAGTGGAAGCTCACGTCACAAACCTATTAATGAGAGACATCATATTATTAGATCGGAACCTGCGAGAAGAAGATGTTGATTATACTAGCGATAAAGTCAAAGCTGAAATTGCATCGAAGCAATACGGGAAATTGGCAGGACCTTATCGTATTTTTAATAAACAGTTGAAGTCAAAACATCAGCGTTATCTGCCCTGTTGTGATAAAACTATACAGTGAATGTGTTCAATAAGGTAAGATCCCTGATCAGTGGTGGGAAAGCTATCTACAGCCTACATTTAGGCGAAACGGTGATTGAACTGCACCAAATAATATAGAGGCATAGTACTTACAAGTGTCCTTTAGATAATATTAACGTCATTTATCGTTAATCGATTTAACTGTTACGTAGAAAACAAAATCACGGCATGCTTTTTACAAGTAAACCAGCGTCAGATGCAGTTGCATTTGTTTTAAATTATGTAGCGCATCGCTTTTCTAACAATGAAATGGAATACGCTGCGTTTATTGATTTCCAAACTGCTTGCGATTGTCTCCCAAGAAAGCGTTTACTAGATACGCTTTGCACAAGGTTGAATATAACGGGCCTCCTTTCTAACCTGGTTCATAATATATTACAGCTGAGTATCACTTGCAGGCGACCACTATGCACAAACGCGCGTAACACAAAATATCCGCGTTGGCCAAGGAGACCCAGCTAATCCCCCTCGTTTTAGTTTGTATTTAACTCAACGTGCAGATAAGTGCGAAATAGTGTGAAGAACACAAGCGCAATAATAACGTAGAAAAATCAAAGTCTTCCTAGCAGAGGAAGGTCATACGCGGTCAGCGACCATTGTCTAGCAATATATGGAGAACTACTCAAATTAGTTAGCCATTTTTCGAATGCGTTCGAATCGAGGCGTCACATTAATCCGCCCAGACTCTCTATTAATATACATACGATACAGGTGATACAAGCAAAATTTAAGTGTACAACGTATTTATTAGGACAATATGCACAATGTAGACGTAAAGTCATAAGTAATCAGTTGTAACAATCTTGATCGATATTTTATGCGTCAGAAGACTGGTAGCAAAGTTCGTTCCAAAAAATGTCCGACGGGATGCGACCTTCTCTGTTACCAACCATAGAGGAAAAAAAATCGCTGAAGCAACGTAACTCGATTCCGAAGGACGCAATTAAAAAAGTTTTGAAGAGTTGGAAATAAGGTAATACAACTACATTGTATCGGGCAGGAGCTTTTTTGAGGCAAACAAAAACACTTCGAAGATTAAATAGATAATCTTTCTTGTTATGAATATGTATTATAACTTCTTGACCCGTCCTCGTATATATATATATATATATATATACGTATATTTATAGATGAATAAGGAAAACATACACATACTTAACATTTACATAGAAATACATGCCAGGATAGAGACATATTTATTTCATAAAGGTTTCTGTGGCAAGCGGTCCACAATCTAATTCTAGTTGCTCGTAACCCCTTCTCGGAAATGGCCTCAAGATACGAAGACATTCTTGCGTATAATTATATATATATTACAAAATGTTTATGTGGCAAGTAATTACGTGCGTGCAATTTATGTACCCCGGTGGGACACCAGACGTGACTTAGTACTTTGTGACACTATTTAGTCAGGTCTTACAGACCTTTCGTATTGTCAGATTATGCGTCGGAGCTACAGAGAACTCCGTCACTAGTTTCACATCACAGTTCACCGAATTGACTTGAATCAGCCAGCTGTGTTACACAGTTCAGTGCCAAACGAGTAGATTTGACTAAGCCGGCAAGCCGTTGAAAATCATAAAGTCATACTTCAGCTGATAAAATCGTCGCTGTGGTCTAACATGTCCGGAAACATCGGTTTGACGACGTGCTCAAGTTCACGGATCAGTAGAAGCTACTAAACTTCGCCAACTGGGCTTCCGAGATGATGCAGCGTAATGTCGATTCTCGGAGGAAAATGATTTTTTTCGACACTTTTATCTGAATGGAAGTATAAGTAGACAAAACTGTCCCGTCTGGACGACAAGGAACCGACGACAAGCGTACCGGGAACATTCACTGGCCCTCAAGATCTTACGATTTAATGCCGCTAGGTTTTTTCTGCGGGGCTTTTTGCAGAATAAGGTGTACGCTAGTGCCACGATCATCAATAAACTAACGACCAACATTGAAGAGTGCGTTAACGTTACGACAACAGACAAAAACAACTAAATACGATGAGACCCGTCGTTGCTAATGGTTGGCTAGGCGAAGCACATTTGTCGCATAGCTCACAGTGTGCGGAGTTAGTTAGACGCGACTTGTTCCTCGCACCGTACGTATAATCCGATGCGGTCACATTGGATTCTACCTACCTTTCATGACAAGCATACCATTGCAATCAAGCTGAAGGAGAGCCGTGGTAGCAGTGACTATGTATCTATCTGGCTCCTCGACATCTTGTCCTCCACAACCGTCCGCTATAACACCATGTCGCGCTCACTGCACCGCCGGCAATGGCGCCTCTGCCACCGTCTGCGCCCTGGACCTGTAGCTAATGGACCCAAGGAGTGCAGGTTGTTGGCAGTCGCTTGCTAAATAGGATGGCATTGGGTGACTCGGCCTTAATCAGGCAGCCCGAGGAGCGTTTAGCAAATGTATAAAAGGCAAAGGCGTGTTCAAGCTGAACACTAAGGATAGAAGCGCCGTGGTTTGTATTGTGCCTGGTGAAAAAGATTATGTGCCATGTTCGGGGCTACAGTTTGAACAATGTGGTGTCTATTCCAACGCCACGTAGGAAGTGCACCGTATAAAAAATGCTCATGGAAAGCTATTATATATATATATATATATATATATATATATATATAGCTAAGGACGGGCCGAGTCCATCTAAATGAGTTCAAAATGATGCACAATGCATTCAACGGCCACAGTACCTGATTTTAACTGCAAAATTAATGCTGGTCAAATGACAATAAGGGTCACGTGTTCCTGCAGGCGAGGGCTGTTTCTCGTTCTGTGTGGACTCTTTGAATAGCCATATACACATCCGCACATGTATATGCCATAATCGCAGGAGCGCCATCAGCCTAATGTTTCGCAACTTGTCAAGGAGCGAATTTAAAAGCTTGTATTCGCTCGAGATTGCAACCCATAAGGGCCTAACTATTCAAGTTCTTGAATCTGAAGTCGAACGTACACCACCATTTGTTATTGTTGGCAGTCAGTATCAGTGGCTTGAAAAAGTCGTAGAGAAGCCTATAAAGTAAGTTCAGGCCCCGCAAGTCCCGTCCGTGGTTCGTCAGAGTTTATTATCTTAACAACTATGGCCTGACTAGGTTTCTGCATTTGGCTAAGACCACAACGGAGCCAGAGATACAAGCAAGAAAAAGGAGGGACTACGCTAGTCGTAAGATGCTCTACGTTCAGCTATGCTAAAGTCAAAAGCGGAGTATGGGAGGCTTTGCTAGGAGGATCGTCCCCGGCGATATTCATTTGATGATGAGAAAGTGAGTAAACACCATACTTAACATAAAATCACCTAAAATGTGTGTGTGCCACAGTTGATCATAGTCATACAAGTCTTGCTTTCCGTATGCGTATTCCTTATTACTGTCTTGTTATTTTGCTCAAACGCAAAACAAGCACATCCAATGATAGCACCTCGATTCACATTGAAATAGCACACCATGAATTGCTTGTGGAGTTTAGGGGCGTCTTGGTGGTGACCTACGCTGATGATTTCGTGGTCGCACATAAAGACATTGGCCATTGAGGGCATACACTTAGCTACTGACTTTGAGAGCATGAGTCATTATATATACATATATATATATATATATAATTCTAAAATATTGTAAAAAAAAATGCTATAGAAATATCAATCAATTTTTCGCTAACATCTAACATTGTAAACTGTTACAAATTTTCCTAACTACAGGAACTAGTGCAGATCACGCGACAACTGAGACAGGACGCGTTTAAACTACGCGACGACTTGCAGTCTTACTGAATCATGCGGTTGGTAGTTAGGGGAATGTACGAATCCGATTAAAAGTGTGAGTTACCCGGTAATCTGTACCTATTCTACTGGACCCGAATAGTCCGATGTACAAAATTTGCTCTATCTGGTTGGGGGGCCTTTAAACGGTTGCAATTTAACCAACTTGTTTTATGTCTACCGTGTTCTCCTTGACCTTTTTAGCTTTTATGTGCACTCCGAGAAACCCATCGTTTCCTATGAGTATCTAATTTTTTGTGGAAAACGGGAACGCATGATGCACACGCGTCACGAACGATCGGCGTGAATAGTGTGGAACTCACAAACTTACTAAACCGGATTCTTCGTTAATAACAAATTCATCCAGAGCAAAAACAATTATTATAGGGTACGACTGATTTTTAGGCTACATATAAAAAATAAAAAAATGGGGAACGACACGGTACCCATGACAAAAGTAGGATAGTTCTTCTGCAACCGTTCAGAGGGAGCAAGTGGGCACCCTGGGACCCCGACTATTTCCGCTTGCGCCACTAATTCGTACAATGGAATCTACCTCTTACTGGTGGCGTTTTTGTCCTACTTTGATCACCTAAATCATCAAAATGCGCGAATATGCGGCTTTTTCGAAATATCTCGAATTCTGCCTTCCAGAGCAAGTTTTTTTTCTTTTATAGGATGTTTTGAGAATGCCTGGTGTACATGCGTCACCTGTAACTACAACGATTAGTGTAGACTCGTACATTAACATAACTCGAGTTCCTCGGCACCCCTATATGCTCAGAATTGTATGAGGTCGCCTCGCAGAGCTTCCAATAGCCTTACGAGATCACAAGAGGCTGCCCAGCTAAGAGTAAAACCTCTCTGTATTATTTTTGTGATCGTAATTGAATTTAAAAATTCCACTATATTGTACAACAATCTTAACTTTTTCCCCTATAGGGAAGTACAACAGTTTGCCTATTTTCGAAATTCATATTGACGAGTCACTAGTAAGTAAACTAATTGTTATTGAGTTTCCGGTAGTCCAATTTTAGTAGCGGGTGCGTGTGCTTTATAAGTGGTCTGCTCGCTGGTGTTGATTGCGAGTCTGAGGGCCGCTTTCGGCCACTGTAGATAGTGATTTGGCGAATCGTAACATAATAGACGTACGCTGCTGTGTCGTGCTTGGATTTGCTTTGTAAGCGACGTCTCATCCTTGTTTCGCTTGCTGTAAGCAGCCACTAGTTTTGAATCCGACACTTTGCTAGCAAGTTCCCTCTCAGGTTGGTTTTGTCCTACTCTTCTCTAGCGCCAAACACGTTTCCATGTCGATACAGCGCTCTCTCGCTACTGGCAACGGTAAGACGGAGCTGAACGTGATGTCGTTCGAACAGCGTACCGTTAGCAGTGCAAAGCAGTACATATAATCTCCTTGATCCACCTTCTCGACGCATCCAGTGATCCACCCCTGTCGGGTGTTGGAAAGCCGTCTCGCCACCTAACTCACCCTTTCACCAAAAAAGAAGTCCACTATAGCGGAGCTACTGCTTTGATTGCTTGTGACTCTTCTAGCTAAGCGAGTCGTTTGCGTGGAAAGCCTGTTCAAACGACTTAGCCGGACTATTGTGTGGTTTCAGACGGCTGGCTGCGTGAGCGAGGGAGCAACTCTGATTAAACTCTATACGTTCTACGTTCGGCGCTCGAATCTTGCTTGGCCCTAGGTGTGGCCGGCTCACTTGAACCACTTTTTATGCTTGCCTGTTGATTGCTGGATGGTAGGGTGCCGCCGAATGCCCATGCTCGATTTTTGCCTGTTGCACAACTAAAACCAATGCATGACTACAACATTTTTTGCGTCGTCATTAGTCGGTTGATAGGGGTAGCCATAACAGACGAACAACTCGTTTAGCTTTACCGTGGTTGTAAGGGCCGTAGTCGGCATTTTTTCAATGTCCTAGTTCAGCCTGGTTCGATCCCAGACCACCAATAATGTTGTTGCCGTGCCAAAATCTCACAGATGCGCCGAAATTCGTGTTTTTTTTTTTTTTCGTAAAGCTTATGTCCGTGTACGATTTTTTAATGTCATGGCCGATTTTTAATCCAATCCGGCATTTACCTTGTCTAAATTGGAAACCATGCAAACCAATTTAAGAATGGCCAGTCTGGGTCTCATACTCAGGCCTCCCGAATGCAAGGCAAATGCTTAGGATCTTAGGATGCGTAATCCGCTTTACGAGCGGCAGCTGCAAAAGATGCTAACGGGGTAGCAATAGAATCACCAAACGACGAATGCAGCAATTAAGTGCGTAGAGCTAGCAGTATCAGCTCAGTGTAAGGCAATACTTAAAATAACAAGCGAGCGTCACCAATGGCCTTCAAGCCCTTTGTCAACCCGGAAAGCCTGGTACCGTTTGGATTACGCTTAACGAGACTGGAGGACTCCTGTGCGAGGAAAGTTCCTCACCAGCCTCTAGTTGGTTCGTAGATACTTGCTTATTTGCTCGCTAAATTCAAGCAAATGTCTACATTTAAGCGGCATTGTTGCAACTCTCTCTCTCGTCAGCGAGAGGGATCATCGGCCTTCGCCAAAAATAAAATGTAACTTCCGAAACAGGCTAGATATCTGTCCGTCATCTGCATGGATTGCGTGTTAGACATTAAGACCACGTAACAAATTCGTGACTATATTTAAGTATAGAATGCAACGAAAAAAGCTAGCGAATCACCCGTTGCCACTCCGATTGTTTGCGTTACAGACTCTTAGTGTGTGTAGCAGTCACCATTTTTTTTATTGAACTGTGCACTCTTTGCGTACAGAGTGGTCACCATGTTTTATACTGAAATTGCATATAAAATGTTAATATTTCAATTGTTTTTACCGGCTTTGAGCGTGGTGTGTCAAGGATATGGTCCCTGAGAAGGCAATTGAATGCGGTTTGGAAATAAACAAAAGTAGCATATATTACTTCGCTGTTAGAGTGACCAAAGAGAGGAGAAGAGAAAATATGATACATGAGCCAATACAAACGTGACGGCACCTGACGTAGACCGTCTCCGTAAAAAGCCATATTGTTTCACTGAGACGTTTTCCTCTGAAATATCCTTGTGAAATAATTATGATATTTTATTACTTCAACGGGTTATTTCAGAGGTAATTAGAGGGGTGACATTTCCAGCTCATTTTTTTTTCCGCTTGAAGATGAGCTTGGGTTTGTCACCCCTCGACAGGTAGTTTCCCTTTTTGTTTCGGGCTGACCCTCAGCCAAGGTTTAACGTCCACAGGACTGCTTTTCGCATTGCTTCATAGACGGACCCCCATAAATACAAATGTGCAACGGTGGGGCTCGAACCCGCGCACCTATGTGTCATCTCCGGTCGCGAGGCGCACGCGAATGTACCACGCCACCGGGCTCGACTAGTTTCCTTTTTTTTCTAAGGCATCTATTTCATAAATTTGGTTGAGTTAAGCACGGGACCTTAACATTCTGCATGAGGTGATCATAGACGATGTGCCGTTTTGTTTCCGCTCAACTGCAAGTTTATAGCTGGGTTCAACGGTATTGATCTCCTCGGGAGCAGCAGCAGCCATGGCATTTGCACGCCTGCCGTACGCTGTTTTTCCTTGTAATGCCTCCTTTTCTATCTTTTCATGGCATTCTTTCTGACATGATCTGATTAAGTGCTGCTGGCGAAACATTATTGCGTAGCTCAAGCGGCTTAAGGACACACCAGAAGCCTGATGCCCTGAGAGCGCGAACTAAAGCGTAATTTAGAGCAGCATGCTTGGAACGACGTAATGCCCAGCAGGTAAGGCTCGTTCATCACACGCGAAGACGTGTTCGTAAACCAAAAAAGAACCAACGTAAAGGTCCACGCTAATTCGCGTATGATAGAGTAAAGTCACGAATGGTGGACTGAGCAACGCACACAACCAGGCCCCCTGCTCCACTCAAGGAGACTGTCCTGAGACCGACCCTCTCGGCTATATCAATGAGGCTTGACTGAAGAGCCTCGTGAAGGGGCCTAGCCCATTTGGATTGTGAACAAGGGGCCTCCAGCAATGAGCAATCTGTGAAAGCTGGTAGGCGGGCTGTCGCTGAGTCCAGGGAGGCCGTGCACGTGTCCTAGGCGATACGCCTGAAAGCTCATTTTAATCAGGCTATAATATATATGAAAACTTTAGTCGTACCTGAGAGAGAGGGGGGACAGTCAAATGTTTAACATGTACTGTGTCTGTATGGCTGATCGAACATAGCTTTATACAATGTGCGATTGTTTGTGCTGTACGTTGTACGCAACAGAGACCAGAGATTTCGTTTATCTAAGCCGCCCAATACAGACTACCCACCAGGTATTAACGTTTCCTCTCTGTAAATAAACTACGCTCTCGGATTTTTAACGAAATCATAGACTGGCACAGTTAGGCTTCCATGGTACTGGGGGGCTAAAAGTGCGTAACATAAATGTTAGATAGGTCCTCCAGACCCGCAGTATGTCCATGAAGATATTGATACGACGAGTCAGGGCCAGAACCCCAGCTCCAGCAACACTTCCAGCGCGGCAGTTATTTGGGTGATTGTAGGTAATGCACACTATGTAATTTTACTAATGTTACATTTAAAATTAACAATGCATTTGTCTTGGAATAAATTATATTCTCAATATTGTGGTACAGCTATTTTTGATACATTTTAAGTTACAGAATTATTCAACACTAGCTCGCAAGCGCAACATTCTAGTTGTGTTTTAAAGCTGATTAAGTGCATTTCGAGTGGTGTAGTCATTTTTTATTATCACATTACCTTCACTCATATTGAGTATGCATTTAACATTAACACCTATACGGTTGCCAGCTGCTTTTGGAATGTTATTCAAGAGAAGTAGTGCAGTGATCTTTTCGCAAGGGCCAGACAGGCTGATACGTGATACTTCGTACACGTATGAGAGCACAGTCGACAAACGCACTCCGTGTACTCTTCGTGAAAGTTCGTATTCGAACAGACCAGATGACGTTAGCCATAACTATGTTTCTGGTACAGACGTGACAATCATCACATGCAAGACCAGACTAGAGGTGTGAGGCACTGAAAATATCCAGGTCTCCAATGTGTGTATATATATATATATATATATATATACCTGGCAAACAGCGCAACTCTTATACTTTGGTTTTCTCGTGGAAGGTTCAGTTAGTTTAAGTTTAGTGTTTTTGCCATTCACATCAAACTAAGTGGATTCTGGAAGATCTTTTCTAAACTTCTCTCAAAATACGCGTACTTGAAAAAGTCACGTCAACGGGCTTCCCGTCTTTTGCCGCAATCCCACGCTAATGAGTCTACTACCTGGCAAGACAGAGCCTTTTCCTCGAACCGGACACCAGTTTGCAATCGCTGCACTAGGATCTACCGTCGCTTCGAGAAATTTAAACGAGAATTATCCGTACACAAATTTCTGATCAATACTCACTATGGTACGGAGATAGTCTGTTGTTAGGCTTAGCTATCAGCTGTAATCTAGATGTATCTCCTGCAACAATTGTATGTTGCAAACGCACTTTTACCATTTCGTTGGCTCGGAAAAAGGGCCAACTCCACTTGGTTGTGAATTGTAGATAACCGTGTTGGTGACTGTTTTGGAAGTTATGCGTCCACAAAGGTAATTATTAGTAAGATATTTTCTAAATTGTGCAAATAGCGTCATTGATGTTTGCTAGTTGGTATGGCACTTCATGGAACTTTGAATGGCGTTACACCAACATATATTTTATCAGACCTTATTTTAATTAGGCATTCATATGTCTTGCCGGGTAGACGCTATTCAAAAGAGTGATAAAGCGCAATGGAAATGGCAAACCTAAAAGCGCGAGCGAGCTGCTTTGTAGAAAGCAACTTCGAAATAGTTTCCGTAGTAGGCAAAAAGCTTCATTTTACCCGTATATTGTTCTGGATAGAAGAAACCACCAGCATACAGCGGTTGCATCTTTTCCTTGCGTAGTTTAATGTTCTATGCTTATGTCGAGTATCAATTGTATTTAATTTACCGTAAATTATTGTTAGTCTATTTGTGTCTACGATATATATTAGATATTCTGACAAATTTAGCACAAGCTGTGCTCTATTATCTAAGTATTAATTACAGGAGCCTTAAATAAAAATAGCTATAATCCCTCACACACTCACTCGATTTGCAGACTTGAGTTTAAATTATAATAGATAAAAATCAAAAAGCGAAACGGTAGTATATATACATAAAGAATATACACAAAAGAAGCAAATTCTTTTCAAACCGACAATTACTTGTTGCACCTTTGATTTGTAGTATTCACGAAAGCCGGCAAAGAAGTGCTTCTAACAGCACAATCGTAGCTCTTGACCTAGCGTTGTCAGCCACGATGCATGATTGGTAATCGTTGCTAAAAGCATCGAATTGTATTATTTCTAAGCGAAATGATTTGACACCCCTGCTTTCAATAGCCATAGACAAATCCACTTGTTTATTGTATTTATTTACTGTGCGGAATTTAAAGCATTCCGCCGTAACCGGAATCATAAAAAGGAAGTGAAGGCATCTCTTCAAGTGTATGCTAAAACGTGATCTGCTATCAACCGTTGTTTTACGTGGCGTTATAAAAAGAAAAACAGTGTACGCCACAAATGTTGATATTGCTAACTTTATAGCAATATATGAAAGTTGTGCAATAGCATATCTTACCAATGCGACATATATATGCTCGTATAACGTAAATTCATGCATAGCTAAAAAAATTGAAAACAGACTCTCCTCACACCTCAGACAGCATCGGTTTTCGATGCGGCGAGCTCTCCAAAGGCGCTGCCGTAAGCCGGCGTATTTTTGCCTAGGCACATAAGAGGGCGCAGGAGAAGTTAGCTGTTGTCCGGTGCAAACCCTCGTTGTCTTGTTATAGTTGTTGTTTAGTGGCGGGAGGCATTTTGATCACCAGTCATCATTCTCGTTATTGGCCGCGATTGCTCTTTCCAGAAAGGCTCGACTTTGACGTAGGCTGTGGTCCTTTCGCATGGCCGCTACGAAAAGCTGCTTGATTCGGTGTGGCGCGTTCCGGAATGAGTGGCAGTCGTGGTAGACAGACACGCGGGATCATTGGACTGCACGTGAATCTGACGTCGCGCGCTTCGCTGTCTCGAGAAGACGACTGCCTGCACGGCTTCGGACCATCATGCTCAACCGACGTGGATTGGGAAAACGGCGGTGACCACGTAGTGTCATATGGTTCGGTTTTAACTCGGATCATGCCTGGGTAGTTTTCACGAGCAGCAAAACCTATAGCCGACTTCTCTGTTTTGGCTGGTATTGGTGTCGGTGTGGCTCTCGGTGGAGCTGCGGACGCTGGCTCGCCTGCAATTTGCATTTACAGCTTCGTTTAATTTAATTAGTAATGCATTTACAAGCGTTTCGTTACTCCAATAAACGCTTATGTCGACAATAGGCGCAAATGAAAGTAGTTGGCAGTGTTCGTCCAGAACTATCAGGTCTTCGGACAGAACACCAGGGAGAGCAAGTATGTCTACTCGCTGACGGATGTCTTGTCCAAGCAAGGCTTCAAATTATCTGATAAATCTGCAGGAGGTGGAGTCATATTAATACTAACATCTACTTGACCTTTTTTCCAGAAATTGGATCGGTTACAAATGCTCTCGTACAGCTGCTAGCACAAACGCGCAAGCACTTTAGTCTGGTACGAATAATACTGAGATGTGTTACAGAACCAAGCGCTGCAGCATTCACAATATCAATTGCTGACTTTAATAAAAGCTTTATGGATTAAACTCATACTCATG
Organism: Dermanyssus gallinae; assembly: GCA_003439945.1. Classification (NCBI taxonomy): domain Eukaryota; kingdom Metazoa; phylum Arthropoda; class Arachnida; order Mesostigmata; family Dermanyssidae; genus Dermanyssus; species Dermanyssus gallinae. The sequence goes on along the minus strand of QVRM01002527.1, from coordinate 201,250 downwards.
TTCACTTTGATGTTGGTCCACCCGACACAACGGCGAATGACTCAACGTTATGCTAAATTTTTAAAAGCAAGCTTGCAAATCTCCATAGAAGCTAGCACCTTAGAGGTTTACCTCAATAATGTCGCCTATACACGCACCAGTATCCCAAGACTGGGCAGAAACACGAGCGGGTGAGCTACGCAGGTGCACGAAGCGCACGTTGGCGCAAGCCTGCAGTTCGCTGATGTCTTTCTACGTGATAGCCCTGAGCGGCCCAAATACAGAAAAGAAGCTTGGAGGTAAACACCCTCTCCTTGAGGACATTAGCAGGGGGTATATAGAAGCAATGCACGGCCAGGCTATAGAAGATTATAAACGTGTGGCGGACCTCCTCTGTGCAGATACTGTGTGCAGTGTGATCATTTGCATTTGCTAGCTATAAAGTCCGGCGTAGATAGCTCACGACGCCCACGACGTCTAAAAAAATATGCTGAAAATAACGCATTTTTAACAAATCTATTCATATTCTATGTCTCTCGATGTTATACAAAATGCCTCAAATCCACTCCTTTGTGGAAAAAAAATGGTTAGATTCGGTCCATGACATGCGCGCTAATCCTAACGCGAATGGCGGCAAAACTAGCCTTGACGCTGAATAAGAATGTAAATTAGCCACAATAAGGCTACCCGAGCTCAATGTAGCAGTAAACGGTGGGCTTGAGGCGACAGTCGACGCAGCTTGGACATTAGTAGTGGCGGAGGAGCCAAAACTTGGGGGGTGGTGAAATTGAATCTCTATACAACGTCTAGTACCTGCATGACTCGGTGGGCCATCCGATGTATTGAAGCTGCGCCATTTGAGGCATTCCAACAACAAGGACTCTATTTCTTAATGTAGATTTTCTCTTAGACTCGTAGACTCTATCTCGTATTGTAGAATTGCGAAATTATCACTGCTGGTAGATCTCAAGACGAAAGAATAGTTGTGGGAGTAGACGTGATCCGAGAGACTCCTCCGGCAAGGCAGCTGGAAAAGGACTATCTGGGCCAGCTGCCGGCCCCGACAGATAGAAGACGAATCCCTCAAGCCCTTGTTGGCAAGCGAAACTTCCTGAACCCATGAAACCATTTTTTCAGGCGATGTGGTGCAGGTGGCACTGTGTCCTTGGAGACACAGATCTGCTATTGCCACGATTTATGTATTTATCAACGGTGTTCCAAACTATTTCGAGAGCGATATAGGGGATTGTAAAGCACGTTAAAGCATTTTTCAATTAAGCCACGGTGTCGGAGAAGTCTTGTTTTGGATTGAGAGTGAAATTACTAAAAAGTATGACGCTGGTGTTGTTCCCCGATATAGGAAACCAAATAGCGATTGAGAGACATGATCGCATAAGAAAACCGGTTTTCCTATAGAGAAACTAAGCACACAGTCGTGTTCATGTGAACATTCTGGTTTCACCGAAGCACACACGATATCGACTAGAAAATGCGACGAATCCTTAAAATTTGAAGTCCTTAAGTTTTCCGACGGGCATGTTGAGATTGAGTGCATGCATGAATCACCTAGAGTGATTTATCTGATGGAATAAGTTATTTATGTATGCACTTGATCTCGACAGCCCTGTCGGAAATACTTAACAACTCTGCAAGCACTGCTCGGATCGCCAGAAGTTTGGTACCAAAACGATCACGACGTATTTTGGATGCGTTCGTTTTAAGTGTTGTAAAAAGTCGCAGGTTGATGATTTTGAGGTACTGAACGTGAACACTACTTCAATTTTTGCGACTTCTCTTCTCAACTACCATGCCGACTTGCCAATTTATCCCCGGCTGAGTTGCAGGCATATGATATCACCTGCAGTGTGTAGAGGCAACGCCGCTTCACAGTTGAGAATCTGGGATAAGTAAATATTTTACCCTTGCTAAAACCGATACAACACGCTCGAACCTAATAATAATAAATTAAGGCATTGATATTGAGAGCCCACGTTTTAACAGTTCTTAGCCGATTTGACCTTTTTTGACCCTGCTCTGTTCTCGTTTACAACATGGTTGCCATCTCGACAACGCTTGCATAGCTATCTGTGGTTGTAATGCATGCCACAAAACGATTGGCGGGGCCACTTATAGTGTTCGTTGCAATAGGTATGATCTATTGCATCATGCCTACCTGAGCCAACGATGCTTTTCGCGCCGGTTCCCGAAGTGTGCTCGTATCTACTGGCAGCGACGGTAACAGAAGCAGATGGACGGAACTTCTCGCTTTTGACGTCTGTGATGTTATTCCCTTCTGGAGACGACCTTTAATCAAGAAGCACAAAGTCCACGTTAGCCAATCAATGTGTCGCTACATTTATTTTCTTAGATAGTTTTGCACTCTTTCCAGAAGCACATATTTATATGTACTCTTCATCAGACTGAACTGTCGGCTTGGCCAGTGACGACAACGAACCAGCCACTCTACAATACCTGAAATGTATGGCCTCGCTCTGGGATATCAGCGTTCTAATATATACAGTGAGTAAGGTTCTAAATGACAACGCACACTATAAATTAAGAGGACAACTTGAGCACAACGTTGTGTGCAGCCTTCATTAATTACTGCAAAGGGCTGCAAGTTGGCCATTGGGCAATACCTAGTGTCTTTTGAATAAAATGATTAGATCGAATATTATATGTTATCGATTTTTCTGTCTTCTACGCGACACATGCACACCCACACCCATAAACAAATGCGAGACCTAATATCGGCGTATGCGATTTTAGTTAAAAACACAAAATCAATCATTATAAATTCTTATAACGCAACGTACTTCAGTGCCGCCAACGTTTATAATTACAGATTAATTACAGACACGATTGCTTGTTTGTTAGTAGTGCTACAACAGTAGTTGGTGTAACGGTGTTTGGTTGTCGTCGCTTTTACAAGGTGTACGTGTTTGCAGTTAACGCAGAAACGTATTCTCTTCTGTAATCAAACAAGTTGTATAAACATTGTTTTTTGTACGTTCTATATATACAATTATATGCACGATATATGTGTGTTTTATGCGACTACAACTAGAAAGTTTTGAAGAATTGTTTTAAAAAACAATACAGGCGATGGTAGGGTTTTACAGGTAAGCTCATTTTGGCTGTCGGCGCAAGTTTCTACGACGGTTTTCTAACTCATTTGAAATGCCGGTTGTCTTCGAGCTATAATTAACGTTCCTCTAAATTTTCTCGTTGTCAAATATCTAAAAAGATTACCTTGACAATGTTAGACAGTAGATCTACCTTGCCCACATAGCTACTTGATTGTACGTTACAATACATGTGATTAAATTTGCCAATCGTCTCATCGAGAAGCCGGGAAAGAAACTGAAAATATTGAATATATAATGATGCGTTATCTGCTTACTTCTAACATAACGCAGTTAACAGCTAAACGTAAGTCAGGCGAGTCTAGTATTGTCTGATTTTAACTATAGAGAGACCAATCTGTCTTATGTTGAGGGATAGACCTTTATTCATTCTAAGTACCGTCGGAGACTATAAATATACTCTTTCTATAGAGCTTTTAATAGCCCACACAATTTATGTTGTCAACTGTATATAAAAAATATATATATACATATATATATGAGGCGCACAATTGAGAGCAATATGACTACGAGTTGTTAGGGATACGACAAATTGACCGTTGTGGTTTTTTTTCTTGGATATTCAATCGATTCACTGGTTACGCTGCCGGGTCGTGTACTTGTGAGAGTATGGGAACACACGGTCACAATTATCTGCTGAATGCAATTGGACCAGACTGTGAGTAGTGCCAGCTGGCCTGTACTTTGCTTGTAACTTTGCTTATCTAAGCAAAGTTACTACACGACTTATGCTGCATGTAGGTCATTCCAGCACACGCTGTGAAAGCTGTGCGCGCTTTACTCTAACGTTGTAGGGTGGATACATGCGTGAAAAGTGTATGGCGAACTCAAAGCGCGTAGCAAGTTCGATCGCAGCGGATGACACAACATCACATTGTAAACGCTTTTTTTTATCATTAACGGGCAACTAGCCGAGCACTTATGCAGTCTCGAATAAAACGTATAGGTTCTGCCAAACGTTGGCTCAAGGCTCAAATGTAAAATGCATTCTGAAAACACCCTTGGACACTACGTATGTACAGAAACACACAATCATAGACTCACACGCACACTCGTGGCGGCCAAAATCATCACTAGAAGGAAATGTTATTATGTACCGGGCAGGCCTACATGCGGGATCAGGCTTAGTCAGATTTAGGTGCACGTATAGAATCTCCCACACAAGAGGTAGAATGGTCAACAGAACATTAGGAGAACACGAGGAGACGAAGAAGACCTTCAAGTTTCGCCAGTTTTCGCCAACACACTTGGTCCTTGGTCCTTCAACGCCGCTGCCGCTCGCTTGTTGAACAATTTTTATTTTAATTAGCCTGCTTAAGCCCGGTTCTCCACTGGGCAAAGCGGGCGATCCGGGGCCATAACTGACCCCAACGACTCGCTTCATCTTCCAATAGTACTTTCAATTGAATAGAACCTCGGCATAAAGGAGCTGGCTGTGTGTTAGCGACACTTCACTTATCATCAGTTTAACGCTTACCATGGTCCGTGGTATCATTGGCAGACGTAGCATAGCTACTTGGCTATATCGTCATAAAATTCTTAGCAAACTACCGCTGACAATACAGTGCTTAGATGTAGTTAAAGCAATTAGTCTTCAAAAGCGGCCCATTTTTTGCTTTTATCTCTAGATATGCATAGCGACTGCTTGCGGTACGGTGTCATCATTACGCTCTCTAATTCTCATCACACCCCAGAATTGTCTAAACTAAGAAATAACAAAAATACTAGATTATGATTGCAAATAACGTGCTAATAAAATCGTGGTAATTTACGCACAAATCTGCGACTGGTACAACACAACACCTTTTATCAGAACAGGCAGGTGTAACGATTGATCTGCCACGATTGCTGACGGTCAGATTTACAATAAAACATGCAACCCTAAAGATAACTATTCTAACCGTAGATCCGGGGCACCACATTTTCCTTAGTTTCTTTCGGCTACACAGAAATCGCTTCGTTCATTAAACCACTTATGGCCAGAGCTTAACTCGTGCTTACCGAAAAAGAAAATCGGGAGATTCGGAATCGGATTGACCAGGCTCCTGCTTAATATGTGCGAGATTTCGTATCCAAGACGTCCTCTCATCTCTGGAAATATAACAGTATTGTTCTTTGATAGAATAATATATAGATTTACAACAGTGGTTTGAGACAGCCGACATCTATCTACTGGTGCAAAACAAAGTAAATATTTATTTATGGGGTAGAACCGTAGCGGTTGCTATAATTATTTGTCATAGAATGCAAACTTGTTTAAAGCACAGATATATATATATATATATATATATATATATATATATATATATATATATATATATATACGACAATTATACAGTATTATGTTATTGCGACATGGATAAAGGGAATAAATAAATATTTTAGGGTTTGGTGTTAGTTTCGTAAATGCTATTAGCACTGCAAATAATAATTGCATAATACTTTAGCATAACAACTGCAATAAATAATCAGAGAGATGGATTCAACCCCTTAGCTTATCGAAAGCAATTAAAATGACGTTCCATTTGCACTGAGCGAACAAACTCATCGTATCCTCAGTACGCACCCCTCACTGAAGCCTGATATATTAGAATAAGCACCTCAACCCAAGTACTTACCATACAGACAATATTAGCCCCACTGAAAAAGTTATACTGTGCTCAATTAAGATTTCAAGTACATGATGCTCGATACACAAATCCACTGCGCACAAACTATGGTTCGATGAGCAATGCAAAACCATAAAATACACCATCTGTCGTTACACGGAGATTAGCTCGGACAGACGACAATGACTCGCTAATATAAAACGAAGTTTAAACAAGTAAACAAGAAAATATGTAAACATATACCATCATTCGGCGCGTGACACACGCTCAACAAGTGCTTCAAAACCATGGTTATTCCTCCCAAAAAGACCCACTCTACCAAATCCACTTATGAATGGCAGTAAATGAATACTTCATTTCACACGAATGGTGGCGACTTCACAATAGCCCCAAAATACTTAATTTCACACGAATGGTGGCGACTTCACAATAGCCCCAAGAGAGAATACCAAAGATTACTGATCGTTTACAGAAGAAAATATCACACAAATAAAAACATATATAAAAAATAGGAAAATCTGCGGGCCTCGACCAAATTGTGTATGAACATATTAAAACAACAATAAATATTCTGTGTCTGCCATTAACTAATCGGTACAACGTATGCCAAAGCAGCAGCACAATACCGGACACAACGGGAAAACATATTTTGTAGCTAATCTGCTAAAAGAAGTGTGAAACAACCAATTATTGCGGCGTCCAACCAATTGTTGCGATGCACTAATTAATCTCTTTCATAAAATCCTAACTTCACTTATCAAACGTCTTTACGACATTGTAGGCCCAAATGTATTATGCGAACAAAATGGATTTCTATCTATATCTGACACTATTGCCTATCTTTAAGACCACGTAGAAAGCCGCCAAGATCAAAAAGGGACCACGTATGCCGCCATCATCATTTTTTAAACTACGCTTGACTTAGAAGGAACAAACTCTTTGCAGTGCTTGGTAACTTGGGATATATATATATATATATATGTGTGTGTGATGATGATGACGTGTAACATTGAGCAGTAAATTTAATAACAACTTGGCAGCCAGAAAAGTCCGAAAGCCGACTCGACGCAACTAAAACTTACTGTGAGGAAAGCGCAGCCTTGGGGTCTGGGGCGAAAGCCTTCGCCTGCCTAATGCGCTCGGCTGTATAGTTTTCTTTCGATAGTTTGCTTTGAACAGCGGTCCTAGTACTGAAAGCAGAAAGCAAACACGTAAATAAATAACAAAAGAAGAAGGACAAGCGTAAAAATTCCATACATTATATATGACTGAATCTAGGTTTACTGTTAGTGGTACGTTTTTATAAGAAGAAGATGCTGTCGCTATTACTCAATACGACTGGACGTGTGCTAGCGTGCTAACTACACGTATGAAGAACCCTATGAGGCTTAGATTATTTTGCTTATATTGCACGAGTTGCTTACAATGCTTGTGAACGAGATATCAGGATATGCATTTCAGTAAGCATACGAGTTTCTCTTCTGTTTTTCTTTTCTCTGACAGGCAAGCAACGGTAACTGGCTCATGCTACTTACTAAGTTCTAGCCGTTAGAAGAATCTCTAACGATGCTGATGCATCACACATTTAAATTAGATTTGCTTTCTCCTGGCATCCCGCTTGAACTGTTAATAATTCAACATCAACGTAAACATATTATTATTGCGGTTGTTTGAGTAGGGAATTATATAAATATAAAACGCAACATTCAACAAGGTAGTGCAGCATTTGTTCGAATACATCGTTGAACTGGGTTTACCTTACTTAACTAGAGAACCCGTGGCTACAGGTTCGCGTGGAAACAATTGATTACTTCGCAATGCTAAGTGTACGTAAAAAAAAGAATCCTTTTAGTACTAGCATTGCGAAGTACACTAGGCCGACTCTAAGCCAAGATTTAACGTCCATGGGACTGCTTTTCGCATTGCTTCATAGACGGACCCCCATAAATACAAATGTGCAACTGTGGGGCTTCGAACCCGCGCACCTATGTGTCTCCTCCGGTCGCGAAGCGCAGACGCATGCCACCAACGCCACCGGGCTCGACGCTAGTGTAGTAAACAAACAATATATAAATATATATATATTATTATTTTTTTTTTATGGCCAGCGCGTGACAGAACTCTGTCTAGCCGGCAAGTTTCATTCCACAAGCCGACGAAAATCTACCCACACAAGAGCGTTGTCTTTCTGCTGTTGCTGCTGCTGCTGGTGTAATTGGCGAAACTGCGGTTGCTGTTGATTGTTGTTGTTCTTGTTGTCGTTGACGATGTTGTTGTAGAGTGCTGCCGCAAGGATCAAAGCGAGCGGCTGCTTCAGCAGCAGTGGCGGCGGGGGTGCCGTCTGCGCCAGCTGCACCTGAAGTAGACGTTCCGGGTAGCGAGTGTGGTTGAAGCGTCGTGCTGGAGTGGTTCCTGCTTCATACTTTTGCCAGCAGAGTTAAGCCCGCTCGTGCCACGATGAGACCGTCCACCGTTGAAAAGAGGGACCACTAGGCCACTGGCCAGTTCCAGCTCTGTGCAGGGGAGACGCGCGTACCCAAACGAAAATAGTCACAGGAATATATATATATATATATATATATATATATACATATAATTATTCATTTATCTAGCCAATTGGTAACTACAATCACAACGTAACACTGTGGTCTGCTTTTACGTAATTCAAGATATTAGGGTGGCTCCGACAGTTTCCGTGCACTCAAGTAGGCGGTAGCTAGCGCGATATTTAAGAAGCTGTTTTCAGGTCGACGTCGCGTAGATTGCCTAACAATGACATTGCGGTCGCATAGCTTTCGTGTTTATTCTGTCAACATGCCCACAAAATGAGAGCCTGGAGGTTAGGAGGACCACCTGCATACTTAACGTAATGATCCCTAGCAGCGTGTAATCCACCTCTACTGAAACGTGTCACTTTCGTTTTCTCTGTGTTGATTGTAACTTCGTTGCTTGCACGTTGTCGTTTCACTGAGGTAGAACTGCAGGTAATCTGGGGATTTTGCATGGATGACTAGGTCATCTGCATAGAATACGTGTGGGACTGTAAGATCCGCAGCAAAAACTAATCCGCCGTGCGCTCGCCTCCATCAGGGTCGTTATATATATATATATATATATATATATATATATATATATAAAATATTGTGATGATTTATTAATCATTTACAATACGTTTGCACACTCGGCAGTGCTATATATATATATATATATATATATATAAAGTTAGTTCTAGCAGGTAACACAAAGGTCTGTTTGGTTTCAAAAGAAAGCTAAATGTTATGGTTTTAAGCAGGCACTTGCCAAAAACAATTGTATTCCTCGCTTTAAATTGGCATTTTGAAATAAATTATTGTAAAGGGACTTCCTCGCTCGCTCTAGCGAGAAAAAGAGAAAGAGAAGAGTTGAGAAAGTAGGAGAAAAACTTACTGTTCGAATGGCCTTTGCCTGTGAAGGCCTGTCCTGTGAGTCGACTGGCTCGCGTTTGATTGTCATTCGCAAGCCGTTTGAGCTTGAGGTCATCGTTGGCCTTAAACCAGAAATATATATATATATATATATATATATATATATACGGGGGTCTAAGTAACCCTACAAACATTTTGAGCAATAGGTGATATAGCAAAGCGTGACATCTGTCTCTTACATATGCCCACGCGTATATGTGTATTTATATATACGCGTAAGTCTACGTATATGACAGATCTCACGCATTCTTATATAACCTGGTTGCGCAAAATGCTTGCAGGGTGACTCAACGATCAATACATGTGTTTTAGAAGCTCGCTTTTAGGACAAGAAATCGGTTCATGAAGTGAATGACTCGTCACGAGCCGAGAAGTACTCCCGACATAAAAAAAAACTAGTAACCGTATACAATATCGTTATCGTGCATGGTCAAACTAACTTGCACAAGCCCAAGCAATGTGTTTTTCTTTGGTAAGAATGAGAAAGCTACCGCCGAACGCAACTAAGTGATTGAGAAATCTTGTTTGGTCTGGCCCACATTGCTTGGTCACATATCATATGTATGTGTTTTTTGCGAAATCGACCGCTTTGTATAAAAACCTTGGCATTGAGCGGAGGTGGCTCTCTACGTTACGGCTTTACCTCAAACAACAGACACCGAGACGATGCTGTGAAACCACAGGCTAGCCCCTGGAACAGGGCCGTAAGCGAAAAAGTGTTCTCAGTTGCCTTCGCATTTCATAAATCTTTGAATTTTGGCAACTTACATCTTATAATCATTATAATCATTTTCATATCATACGTGCCATCACTGTTGGACGGGTAATGCCAATTACGGTTTCCTTTAAAAAACGTATTGATGATCTCCATCTTTGTGCTTAATTTCTTGTATGATTTATATTGGCCATGACTGGTTGTAGTTTGCTCCGGAATCTACGGTATCAGAATTGGAAATCATAGGAGCCTTGATTGGCATTTAGCTAACTTACGTTAATGTTTGTTGATCGGCGGCTGAATCTGATTCCGCGGGTGTTTCGGCAATTTCATCTTCTTCGCTATCAGAAATCATTCGGGTCGGTTCGGGCCTGCAAGTTGTACTTACAAAAGTGACAATTTTTCTAAGCAGAGCCCCTGAAGTCGCCAGTATAGCAATCTGATCTACAATACACAAGGCATGGGGCATGGTAGTGCACTGTATCCGCATTGAGACATCTGTGCCTACGTCAGCCTGTGATCAACCACCATCTTTTGAGCATCTGTGCTCCCTCCCATGTTTTGGTCATAGCTCATTTTGCACAGTATACAGGTGGTGTAGTAAGCGCCATGCATGTAAACAGTGCTGACTTTCTAGACGTTTTGCCAAGCGGCTCACGATAGCCATAGAGACTTCTATCTAAAGGGCCTAATTATTGCTATCACCTTTTCGGGCTGACCCTCAGCCAATATTTAACGTCCACATGACTGTTTTTGAATTGCTATGTGGTCTCCTGCGGTCGCGAGGCGCACGCGAACAAACCACGCTACCAGTGCTATATCTGCTACTGAGACCGGTCCATACACGTGCTTATATATATATATATATATATAACACGATATATATAGTGTCATGCACTAGGTAAATTTGCATTACAATTCGCTACCATTGTAGTTTCCGCTGTGTGACTTACTTGTAAATTGTTTCTTTGTTTCTTAAATAATCTAATACATCGACTTTTAACCGATCTATCTGTGAACAGCGGGATCTATTCATATGCTCATAATTTCGGACCTACCGTTTGACGTCTGCGCGAGTTAAATGGCCCAGATCGTCCAAATCTTCGACTGGCGTCTCAGGAACTTCTTCCACAGAACTGCCCGTAGGGTCGATTTCATTTGGTTGGGAAGTCTCCTCCGCGCATGCAGCCATCCTGCAGCTGGAAAAAGCCTCCTCAATATCCTTCTCGAGACTTGAAAGTCCCGTACGTCCAGTAGAACGATACCCTGCCACTGAAGGAAATGCTCTGCCGGACAATTGGGCAGATCTCCTGTCATTTGGTTGCAGAACGGCGCCGACGGTGTCCTGGTTTTGGGGTCGAAAGCCCTTTCGAAGCAACGTCGGTGGTCTTCTGTGGTCAGTGCTTGGTTGTACTACCTTAAAACAGTTACAGAAATAAATTCAGGACAATTAGAATTAGAAATATGGTCGACGAAAATGTACCAACTCTGATTTTTACAAAAAGAATAATTTCGAACAGATGCCAATAGCTCTTTACTGCTAAATATACTAAACATACTAAAATCGTTTGTGTTCTAGTTTATGTATTCGAGAATATAATGTTCCACTAAAGGCGAGCGCATTGGTTACATTAGAGAAGACTATTTTTAGAAAACAAGAAAATAGACACGTTTTCTGTACGCAAAACACTGTTGCGTAATTACTAATGCTTGTTTGCCCACAACCTCTGGTCCTTGCGCTGATCGGGGCCCAAGCAAAAAAACAATGATAAAATATTTTTATTCCAGCACAACGTAGGCTTAACTGTTAACTAGCGATTTAAAGCGAACGCATATATATATATGTAATAACCCTGCATATATATGAAAATATATATACATATATCTATATGTATATATATTTACATATATATGCAGGGTCTTCCAAAATTTGTCCAACAAGCTTTGGGGTCTAGTAAAACTCGGCGAAAAAATACTTTTTCCCAATAGAGCAAGGGGACGGAAATGCACTTTGGAGTGGGAAATTACCAAACGTAGTTGTATCATGCTTTTTATCTTGACATGCAACTATCTTGACCCAGTCATCCCATCGACAAACCAATCATTTCTGCGTGTTCGAAAGTTTAAATTGCATTTTACGTTAGCTTAAAGCAGAACAAATGCTGTATTAAGAATAATTCTCAAGAACTTAAATTCTTTGCACTTCTTATAAATTGGCTTTCACGCTAAATTACCCATTTCCGCCCCTTGTTTCATTGCAAAAAAAAAACATTTTTTAAATTAAAATAATTTTTTTTTGTGGCGAAAATGACGCCCAACGAGGAGAAGTGTTAGATAAATACAGGCGTAAACTTTAGTCGAAGTGCATCGTGTTCGTCTTGTCTAACAAGTTTCTCTTCTCGTTGGAACTTCCTGGCCCCTGCTAAACAACTAGGTCGCGAGCATACACAAGAGTCTCTACTTGCGGGTACCGTTTTATCATCATACGTCATCAAACCTCACCAATAACACAACAACAAACACAACAGCTATGGACTGAGATGGTTATTTTTGGCGACAATAGCGAATCTAATCTGACTCGATGCGAAACCCCCGTCAAGAATAATATCCTCTTCTTGAAGTTTTGTCTGCAACCTCGGCAGGGAGCTGGCCGGAACCGGTCAGCCAGGGCCGCGTAGGCCATCGTACTTCATCTGCCCCCTACCTGTGCGGAGTGCGGAACGTGTAGCAGTGTTTTTGCCGGTTCGTCTCGCATCGGTTCGATTGCGCCGACGACCTCATGTGCTTCGGAGCGTTGCGTCCTCTCGGAGGTTGGCCCAGCGGTGTTTTCCCTCAAAACGCCGCTTGTGGCCGACGATGATGTTCGCGACTTCGGAGCGTCGGCAGCGGCGGTCATCGTTGCTTCTGGCGAAAAGGCGGCGTAGCTCTGCTGCTTTGCCCTGGAGGCGGACAGCCACCTTTTCAAGGGGTGGCGGCTACACTCGGAGTTTGCCTGTTCAGATTGCGTCGGCAGACCGGTTTGTTTCGTCACCGGGCTTGGCTTAGGTCTTGTCGTGCCAAGGTAGGTACTGGCCGACGTTGTAATCTCCTGCGACTGGCCTTCATCGTCTTTGTCACCATTACCGCCGTTTTCATCGTTGTCGTCGTCATGGATGAGCTGTTGTGCGTCGCTGCCTAACCTATCCTTGCTCGTTGTTGGAGCGCACTGGAAAGCGAAGTGCAAGTTACAAATTGTTATCCATATAGGGAGAGGTAATTGCCACATTTTTTTTAATTCCCGATAAATTAGCTTTAGAGAAAACGTCGACAAACACCCTATACTTTGAAGTCCTATTTTACTTTTTATTTTTTGTTGAAAGTCAGAGACGTCGCAGCGGATTCTGTCGGCCCTAACCGCTTACAGAACGGTCAAGTAGTCACGGGAGCATATCATTCCATAGTTCTCAAACGTTTCGACAAAGTTTTATCAAACGTTTTATCTGTACATGTACACAACCCGTAGATAAAGGAAAACCCGTAGATAAAGGGAAAGACGTTTATGGTAGTTTTTGCCTGAATCACGAGCCCCGAAATAACTAGGCGGCTCGTTCAAGCCAGCGGAAGGTCAGAGCTGTCCCAGCCGGCCTAAGGGTAATTCTGAGGTTTTCCTCACCTCCCCGACGTATGGAAGATCGCTTTGTAACTGCAAGCCAACAGATTGCAAAACATCTTGAGGAATCGATGGCGAGGAAAAACAGCTTTTGTCGTCGTAGAGTCTCGGGGTTACAACCTTTTTTAATTGTAGCCGATCCCGGGTAGAAGGCTCCCGACTTTCTGACGTACCGGTACTGTTTGTTTGCGCGTAGAGGTTGACCTTTGAACCTGGGCGCACTGTCTCCTGAGGCGGTGGCGGTGCTTTGCTAAGTGGCACATCTACCGAAATCGATTTACTTAAGGGACAAGTCTGAAAGGTTATAGATGACACAGTTGAACAAACTTCACAGTTGAATCGTATAACACTAGGTACTCCTATTCTAAGTTTTGTCGAGGAGTATTTCATATATATATATATATATATATATATATAGCGTCTAAAATTGATCCACATTGTTATCCTTATAAAGACCTCCTTCACACCGAATACTACTATAGCTGATGGGCCACATACAAAGCTAGGAAGAGGCACGTTGCCTTTAAACTCAATTCTGACCTAACTGAAGCGATGGCGTAGCACTTCTGTATTCGGGATAGACGCCTGTTCTATTTTTCAAAGTTGGCATACCACCACGTTCTATCTGAGTTAGGTGTCTTAGAAGCTATCCAGCCATCATTGATACTAAATTTGGCATGCATAATCTGAAGCAATAAGGCCATTCACTAGGCATTTTTAGACAAATATTCTGATATCAAGGTAATATACACCAAACGAATATGCTACTCTCAATTTTCAGGCCAGTGCATTTACTACGGTACTTTTTTTGTGGAGGAGGGTGGTTGAATGTTGGTCCGCCAAGACCCCTACCCACTAGACACACCTCTCCCTTGAGCTTCACTCTCTAATGGCCCAGATATCCATAGAAAAGTAGTATGGGCCATTAGGAGAAGTAGCGAGCGCCTAACGAATCATTTGGCCGAGGTCACTGACGGATTCCCCCACCGGTCCGACGTGCTTGTCCCAACACATGCGACCCCGTCTGATTACAAGCCACGTCATCTGTTGATGTGTAAGCGCTATCCGTTCTCTTCTGTACCTGCCGGTTTTCTTTTTCATCACTGCAGTAGCCATTTCCTCGCCCAGCTTCCATGCTGATGCTGTGCTGCATATGTACACCATAAAACATTTTCATGTTACTTCTCGGCGGGTCTGGTTGTTCCGACTCCTTGTTTTTCTTCTTCTCTGGACCGTTTCAATCTTAGCAGCGCTATGGCAGTTGTCCTTGCCTGCCCTCGTCCATTGCACTTCAGGAGATTTACGCAGGTTTTTGAGGGAGCTTTCCCTATGCGAAAGAGATAGGTTTGAAAGTCACCGTGGCCAGTGAGACACTGCGTAAGGAAAAGTAAATTTCCCCTGCCGGGCGGTCTATCCACTTTTTGATGTCCGGTATGAGCAAACGAAGTGAATGGCCCGGTAAGCCTAAAAGTATGGCGTTCCATTTTTCTTGCCACAATCTTATCGTTGTTTCCCTCTCAACTTCTTTGCCGTCGCCAACACTCCCGCGGCCAGTATGAATTTGGGGGGATCTTGCCTGTTCTGTTACTTGCTTGATCTCCTGGCCCGCCACCATCAGTTTTATGCTGCATGGCTTCGCCCTTTTCTGGAGCCAGCTGTAGCCCAGCTCTGTCCATCCATCTCTTTGTCGACCGGAAGACCATGTTTGCCTTTAACTCTAACTCAGCCTCTTTTTTTTATTTTGCTTGAGTAATAACGGCCAAGTCAGTAGGCGTACGCAAGGCGTAGGCAATCAACTCTACTCCCTGTGGGAGATCTTTCTGTCCCAAGACGTTGTCATATGTTATGTTCCAGAGCAAGGGGCCCAGGATTGACCCTTGCGGAACTCCTGCTGTCATAATTATATCCACCGTGCCGTTAAAAACTCTTCTGTCATCCAAGTACCCCCGAGACGGCCCTCACAAGAATCAGAGGGACCGCTTTTCACACCAGGGTTTCTAAAATATCTTTCCACGTCAGACTGTTGAACTCGTTCTTGACATCCAGAAGGAGAGCCACAAGAAGTTTCCGTTGGTATATAGGTAAACTGTGCAGCAAGTCAGCTTTGGTTGTTATCATGTTACTACTAAGTTATTTACTACGGTACTACTATATATATATATATATATATATATATATATATAATATATATATATATATATATATATATATATTACGCTACAACTATGCTTGGCATCCATACATAGCAATGGGAATTAATCTCTAATAACGTGATTTTGATATCACCTGCAGAATAGCTATATAGAGACTGCTTCACTTTTAAAAGTTACTCGAAGTAAATCCGTTAGCGTAAGCACAAATAAACGGTTGATATCGGTAATTAAGTCCAAATCTTTAAGGGCAGGACTGCTTTATAGCCATCACAATAGTATGGAGTGTTATAGATATCTAGTCACCATCTCGTCATGGTGTAGCACACATTAATTTGAACCTGAATTGCACATTGCATGGTTGAGCAAGAAGAAACTACGTTTTATGGGTCGTACCTACCAAGGCAAGCCTAAGTACTCTGGCTCACTTTATATATAAAAACAACATATAACCGAGCAAGATGGCTTAGTAGCAAAGCCTTTGCCTTGCATTCGGGAGGATTAGGTTCGAGACCCAGACCGGCCACTCTTAAATTGGTTTGCATGGTTTCCAATTTAGACAAGGTAAATGCCGAAGTGGATTAAAATTAGCCATTGCATAAAAAACGTACACGGGCAATAGCTTTACGAAAAAAAAAATATATATATATATAAAAATCTACACTATCCGTAAATGTAGGAAATACGTCGGTTTTCCTCACCTCCCCGACGTGTGGAAGGTTGCTTCGTAACTGCAAGCCAACTGATTGCGAAACATCTTGAAGAGTCGATGGCGAGGGGAAATAGCTTTCGCCGTGGTAGAGTCTCGAAGTTACAACCTTTCCTAATTGTAGCCGTTCCCGGGTCGAACTCTCCCGACGTTCTGACGTACCGGTACCTCCTGTCCGCGCGAAGAGCTTGACCTTTAAAGCTGGGCGCGCTGTCTCCTGGGGTAGCGGCACTTTGCTAAGTGGCACATCTACCGAAATCGATTTACTCAAGGGATGAGTCTGAAAGGTTATAGATGACACAGTTAAACATACTTCACTGATGACTCGTACAACACCAATCACATTCCCTGTAACACAAAAGTTTAATAATAAATAAATATCAGTGACATCTATATATATATATATATATAATTGACCGCATGTGCTATCCTATTAAAGATACATATATACTGTGAAAGGTCCTTCGGACCGCATAGTGTGATGGGCCACATACAACGCCGAGAAGACGCACACAATTTTCTCAATCTATTCTGATCAACTTGAAAGAATCACGTATTACTTCTGGATTCGGGATAGATTCCTCTTCTATTTTCCAAAGTTGGCGTACTACCACGTTCCATCTAAGTTAAGTGCCTTGAAAGCAATTCAGCCGCCATTGATACTCAATTTGGGAATGCAAAATTTGAAGCAATGAGGATCTTCACTAGCTTACTTTGCTTAACCATGAATTTTTAGACAAATATCGCATTCTTATCTGAAGCTATAATACACCAAAAATATATGCTACGCTCAATTTTCAGACCCATGCAAATCATAAATAATATAATACATACAGGAATATTGTAATAGTTATAACGCCCACAACTATTTTTGCTCCCCATGCATATCAATAGGACTAAGTCTCTAACACAGTAAATTCGACATCACCTGGGGATCAGCTATATAGAGACAGGTTCACTTTTAACACGTATCTCTAAACAGGCCTGTAATCGTAAGTAGGAAGGAATGGTTGAAATCAATATATAAACCTAAATCTTTAAGGGCAGAACCGCTTTATGGCCATCATGATACTATTGTGTGTTGTAGCTATCTAGTTACTATCAGGCTACCTTGTCGTGGTGTAGCATACATTTCAGTAAACTTGAATCGCACAATACATGGTTAATGTAAGATGAAGGGTTTTGTGGCGTACAGTGGCCGGTAGTTATTACCTACCGCGGCACACCTAAATGCCCTGTCCCACTTTATATATAAAGGCAAGAATCAAATACACATATATATATATATATATATATATATATATATATATCTCATTTGTTTTGCTTACCTGAATTTGTTGAGCTTGTTTATTCATCTCGAGGCTCGAACACGATTCAGTTCGGCCAGCTGCCGTGGTGGATGCCGGCTGGTTTGAAAGAGTATTTCGAAGCTGGTCCTTGTCGGACACTCGAACAACGCAGGTTCTCTGGCTTTGGTGTAATTGACGATCTTCTCCAGCCGTTGCTTGCCCAGTTGCCTCACCAAGTGAAGCCCAAGAGTCTTCGTTTGGCGGCTTTTCGACAACGGCAGGCGTCTGACGTTGAGTACCGGTCACAACGGCTCAGCGACACTCGGCAGTCCTCCTGAAAACCGCCAGTTTCCGCCAAATTTGAGCCAGTGCGGAGAGTTGCTTCACGTGATCGCTTGCTCTCAGATTTCCCTAAATTCTGAATAACACGCAGCATCATAGACTCATCCTGCATCGTTAAGGAATTACTTTTGCGCTAGTTCTCTCTTTCTCTCTCTCTCTCTCTCTCTCTCTCTGTATCCACCAACTGTCTCTGCCGCAAAATCTATATCCACTACTGTCCTGTGCCGCTTTTCTCATCAGGGTTTCTAAAATCTCTTTCCACGGCAGACTGTTGAACTCGTTCTTGACATCCAGAAGGAGAGCCACAAGAAGTTTCCGTTTGTATATAGGTAAACTGTGCAGCAAGTCAGCTTTGGTTGTTATTATGTTACTACTATGTTATTTACTACGGTATTATATATATATATATATATATATATATATATACATACATACATATGTTAACGCCTACAACTATACTTGGCATCCATACATAGCAATGGGAATTAATCTCTAATAACGTGAATTTGATATCACCTGCAGATCAGCTATATAGAGACTGGTTCACTTTTAAAGCGTTACTCTAAGTTAACCTGTTAGCGTAAGCACAAAGAAATTGTTGATATTGGTAAATAAGCCTGAAGCTTTAATGGCATACTGCTTTATGGCCATCACAATACTACTGGGTGTTATAGATATCTAGTCACCATCAGGCTATCTCGTCATGGTGTAGCACACCTTAATTTAAACTTGAACTGCGCATTGCATGGTTGAGTAAGAAGAAACTGCGTTTTGTGGATCGTACCTACCACGGCAAGCCTAACTACTCTTGCCCACTTTATATATATATATATATATATATATATATATTTACCTATACATCTACACAACCCGTAAATGTAGGAACAACGTTGGTTTTCCTCACCTCCCCGACGTGTGAAAGATTGCTTCGTAACTGCAAGCCAACAGATTGCGAAACATCTTGAAGAGTCGATGGCGAGGGGAAATGGCTTTCGCCGTGGCAGAGTCTCGAAGTTACAACCTTTCCTAATTGTAGCCGTTCCCGGGTCGAACTCTCTCGACGTTCTGGCGTACCGGTACCTCCTGTCCGCGCGAAGAGCTTGACCTTTAAAGCTGGGCGCGCTGTCTCCTGAGGTAGCGGCACTTTGCTAAGTGGCACATCTACCGAAATCGATTTACTTAAGGGATGAGTCTGAAAGGTTTTAGATGACACAGTTAAACATACTTCACTGATGACTTGTACAACACTAGAAACCTGTACGAAACGTTGTAAACAGCTATCCCATAGTGAACGTGACGACGAACTACATCAGCCCTGGGTCCAAGCCTGGTGTCGACCACCTGGACAAGATGCCAAGCACCGCCGTGGCGCTACCACGTTGTACAAGGTCTCAAAGGCAAATGGTCGAAAATCTATAGTTTCCAATCGATGCATTCTTCCGACACATAATTCGCTCCGCCTGCGAAACACCTGCGAATGACCATTGAAGGGGCTAAATACGCTAATATATATATATTTATATATATCGCTGTAACACTTAAATGTCATTTTAATAAATATATATATATATATATATATATATATATATATATATATAGCGCATTTAGCACCTTCAATCTAATAAGTTTAATAATAAATAAATATCAGTAACTTATGTATATATATGTATATATAATTGACCACATGTGCTATCCTATTAAAGATACATATATACTGTGAAAGGTCCTTCGGACCGAACAGTGTGATGGACCACATTCAACGCCGAAAAGACGCACACGGTGTTTTCACTATATTCTGATCAACCTGAAAGGACGACATATTACTTCTGTATTCGGGATAGACTCCTCTTCTATTTTCCAAAGTTGGCATAGTACTACGTTCCATCTAAGTGAAGTGTATTGAAAGCAATTCAGCCGCCATTGATACTCAATTTGGGCATGCAAAATCTGAAGCAATGGCGATCTTCACTAGGTTACTTTGCTTAACCGTGAATTTTTAGACGAATATCGCATTCTGGTCTGAAGCTATAATACATCAAAAATATATGCTACGCTCAATTTTCAGACCCATGCAAATCATGAATAATATAATACATATAGGAATATTGTAATAGTTATAACGCCCACAACTATACTTGCTCTCTATGCATATCAATGGGACTAAGTCTCTAACACAGTGAATTTGATATCATTGAGGAGGCGCATATAGAGACAGGTTCACTTTAAACACTTACTTTAAATAGGCCTGCTACCGTAAGTAGGAAGAAACGGTCGAAATCGAAATATAAACCTGAATCTTTAAGGGCAGAAGCGCTTTATAGCCATCATGATACTATTGGGTGTTATAGCTATCTAGTTACTATCAGGCTTGATAGCGCTCTCATGGGGCTGATACCAATGATTCGCGACCGTCATAGCAGTGCCATTGTGGATGCCCGGCATCGGCTATAGTACATACTCTTGGGCTTTTGAGTGCTTTTTAATTGGTGGGCCTCACGCAGTACCAGTGTACCCGAGAGCGGACTCTTACCATTGTCTCGCCGTTGTAGAGTGAGCGGACGATCTTTCCCCGTGAGAGTATGCTTGCTCTTTAGGGCCAGTCAAGTCCCGCTGCGCTCATCCACTCTGACGTCAGGTAAACAGCTTTTTAATATTTAGTTCCAAGGGCCCGCACAGTCAGCACGACTGCTGTTCTGGTGCTGGCAGGGTCGATCCCCTGGAATCTCAAGGCACTTTAAAGAAAGCGATTATGGGAAATAGGTGCTCCTACCCAGACGGAAAAAGACAGTGAAAGAAACGACACAATTAAGACATGGCAGGAGGAGTGGGACGCCATCCCCCCGAGGGTCCAGGAGGATCCATGCGCGTATTGCTTGCCAGATATCGAGGCATGGATAGAGAGGCCTGGGGGAGACCTCACGTATCATCTCACCTAAATCCTCACAGGACACGGAAACTTTAACTCGTCCAAGAGGCACATGAGAACACTCCAAGTCACACACTGCTACAGTGCTCGGCCTGAGAGGCTGCGCAGTTAAGGGCAAGCAGACTCGTCCGAGACAAATGGACCAGGAAGGGAGACCCACCCCACGAGGTCAGCGATCCACCTCGGTCCAGCTTTATAAAGTTTACAGAATACATCGTCTCCAGTGGCAGACCTGGAAACTGGGAGCAGCTATGGAAAAAGAAGTCCTCCAGGAAAAACAAGAAAAGTGCAAAGAAAGACAGACACAACTGCTGCTTCAACCCGAAAACATCTATAGAGAAGTGCAGCTCGAAGAAAACGAGCTTGCAGGTGTTAGACAAGTGCTGGATCCTCTGGGCGACCCCCAGTCAATTGATCTGAAAGGGCGCTCGCCACTTCTCCTGATAGTCCATAGTACTGCTTTATGAAGATCTGGTCTATCAGAGAGAGAAGCTTAAGGGGGGAGGTGCGTTTAGTGGGTATGGGTCTCAACGGACTAACATCCAACCGTTGGGGTCGAGTCCCACACTGCTAGAGATCACTCGTAGCGATAGTGCGCAACTGCATTTAATACCTCCTCCAAAGAAACCTTGCCGTGGTGTAGCATACATTTCAGTAAACTTGAATCGCACAATACATGGTTAATGTAAGATAAAGGGTTTTGTGGCGTACAATGGCCGGTGGTTATTACCTACCGCGGTAAACCTAAGTACCCTGTCCCACTTTATATATAAAGACAAAAATCAAATATATATATATAAATATATATATATATATATATATATATATATATATATATATATATATATATATATATATATATATATAATAATATATATAAATATATAATTTGTTTGCTAACCTGCATTTGTTGAGCTTGTTTATCCATCTCGAGGCTCGAACACGATTCAGTTCGGCCAGCTGCCGTGGTGGATGCCGGCTGGTTTGAAAGAGTATTTTGAAGCTGGTCCTTGTCGGACACTCGAACAACGCAGGTTCTCTGGTTTTGGTGTAATTGACGATCTTCTCCAGCCGTTGCTTGCCCAGTTGCCTCACCAAGTGAAGCCCAAGAGTCTTCGTTTGGCGTCTTTTCCACAACTGCGGCGTCTGACGTTGAGTACCGGTCACAACGGCTCAGCGACACTCGGCAGTCCTCCTGAGAACCGCTAGTTTCCGCCAAATTTGAGCCAGTGCGGAGAGTTGCTTCACGTGATCGCTTGCTCTCAGATTTCCCTAAATTCTGAAAAACACGCAGCATCATAGACTCATCCTGCATCGTTAAGGAATTACCTTTGCGCTAGTTTCTCTCTCTCTCTCTCTCTGTGTATCCACCAACTGTTCTCTGCCGCAAAATCTATATCCACTACTGGCCTGTGCCGTTGTTTCGTCCACTGCCTTCTGCTCCTGTTAGGCTTGCAGATTCAAAGTTCTATACAACTCTAATGTAATATATAAATAAATGTGTATTTAACAGCAATTCGACCTTATTATCAGAGAAAGTGTGAACAGTGTACCGTACATAGTCTTATATATATATATATATATATATATATATATATATATTCATCAGCAAATTATTATGCATACATACAATACATATATACGTACACCTAAAATGTTATGTCTCCTTTGATGTTAAATAAACATTATTTTCACTATATAAGAGTATATATATATATATATATATATATATATATATACATATATATATACAAACAGTTACTGAGTTCGGTTAAAATGTATATATAAAAAAATATATTTATATATAATGAGCATCGTTCAATTAAAATTGGATCAACAACGGGTCTAGAACTGGAGACACATCGATATATCACAACCGTGATTAGCGCATAGACCAGCCGTAGACCACGTTTCTAGTGAATAATAGCATAAGCAAGGCAAGCCAGCAATGAGAAGCAATTCAGCCAGGCCACCCTGGATACCAGACAGAATTAATACTCCCTGACCCCAAAGAACAGTAAAGGCTTCAACGGGCGCACTCCCTACCCACTCACGCAACTGAAGTTCCTTAACATGCCAAGCACTGCCTTATAGAGGCACTTCTCGAGGAAGAATAAGTCCTGCGCTACGGAGCCTATGTAGGAATTATCGATAACTTGGACGCCACAGACTGGGAGATGTTTCTTTGTCGGCATACATAAACGTTGATCAACAGTATTTCCGCTTCATTGAACATATGCAATTTCTTCAAAGTATCCACGCCCGTAAACGTACACTAGAAAAGTTTAGAAAAGATCAACGGCCACATCAAATTGCTTGCGGAACAATCAGGCTGTCACAACGACTGCTTTGAATTGCCAGATATCGGCATTTTCGGCCCTCGACGCATTGAAATTATACCTCACTGCGATTTCAAGCCCATCGGAGGTGGATAATAATCCAGAATTAAAAACAACCTCTATAAAAAAATATTTTAACATTACAGAAAATTTGGAATCAAAAATAACCAACTAATGCTAAAGTTTTAATTGTGTAAACAAGGTGTGTTACCGATAACCTTGTATGCAAGAAAAAAGAACGACTATTTCAACAGTATGTTTGAGCGCAGAGTACTACCACTAGAACGAGAAGTGCTACAAATATGCAAGCCAAGGCCACGACCAAACCCTAGTGAAATATATACATATATATATATATATGGGTGAACAAAATAGGACAAACTTAGTCTACCATATAGTATTTGTATCGCTGTACTGGCTAGGCAATAGGCAGGGTGCGCAACGCAGAAGACAATGATTGCCTACCACCATTTAGAGAGGCACTATAATCACGTTCGACGTCGTCGATTGATTGTCAACTGCACTGGTCGTGCCTTAAGCTGCTCTCTACCTTGGTGTGACCACCAACCTTATCGGCGACGGGCAAACTATCGGTCAGTCTCTTTCCTGCACGAGCTTCGAAGTTGCTGAAGTTGCCTCGTGCTGCCGACGTCAACAAGTTACGCCGTGAGGTGCTTAAATCAATGGCAACAGGGGATTCCTGGGATTCCTCGATGTTTTCAGGTAGTTTCGTCCCGCGTGCGTAGATGTGATCATTGCGGGGTCTGCGCGCAGATCGCTCGACACCCGTCTGTGCATCCTGGCCAGTCGTCGTGGGGCGGGAAACCTTCACAACTGATGATGACTTAGAGGTTGTCGTCGAGGTGATAACTTCGTCGGAACTCTGCAGAAAGTCCTCGAAGTCTTGATCAGCTAAAGCTTTCTTGGCCGTGGGCGCATCATCGCGTACCTGAAGTAGTTGAAGTGTATATATGTCAGGCGTTCAACCAGCGCAGTATATGGTCACACTTAGTCCTTGATTAACGTAGATTGCAAGTTATTCTACTGAAAACCAAGCAAGCTCCCCAAGATGAGATAGTGAGCCGCGACTGTTCTGCCATATAGATCTACGTTGCGCCACCTTTACTTAAACGAACATGTATTGACCGCGCCAAACGAAGTAAAATGACAAGTAATTATACCGTCTCCCCCCCCCCCTACCCTGGTATGTTGTTAATCACCCGTCTAGGCATCACGGTGATGGTCCCAACTCAACGAGAGTTAGTGATGAATCCTATCTTGTTTTAGAGGGTAGGTCTTTAAAGGGCACAGACCAACGATCCTATTGTACCTGCTCACTGTGTCCTGTTTGTGCGCGTTTGTCGGAACGCCGAATGTCCTTCGACGAAGTCGCCCGCGTTCTGCTCCCCACGTTCACGTGTGTCTGTACAGGTTCAGGACGTGCGCTAACCTCACACAAGGCCGCTGTTGTTGTTGTTGTCGGCGATCTGACGGCGATCGGTGGAAGGGGTGGCACTTCCCGCGACTTCACCGGCTCGGGCGGTGGACATCGTCCTTTGAATGGTCTCCATGAACAGGGGACTTCATTCGACGAGCGCTTATCAAACATCAGCGCCTGGACATTGCGCACAATCATCAATGTGCCCGAATGGCAACGCGGCAAAAGTTGCGGCTGGTTAGCTCATATTTCATTTCTGTTAGTTAGAGTTGTGTTGTGTAGTAAAGAAACGAAATTGGCTGACCGCGCTGGTAATGAATCTTCTCGCCCTGGCGCCGAGCCCGTGTAACGACAGACTCTACCGGGGCTAACACAAAACACCATATGCATCTGGCCCTGGTAACGTATTGTGCCTATATATATATATATGATCTATATATATCATTATCATATTTATTTCACTCATATTGAGTGCGCATATGACCATGTCAAAGATCTGTATACGACCTTTCGGTACCAGTACGTGTACTCGTATTCATGTATCGTCGTATATATGATCTATATATATATATATGACCATGTCAAAGGTCATTGCGACCTTTCGGTACTAGCACGTGTAAACGACTGAAAGAAGAACGAAAACGTTGAAACGGGACTATAAAATAGAAACAGCCCCTCAAAGACAAAAGGCAGGGACATTTCATTGATGCCTACCTTTTGTCGATTAAGGATGTGTATCCTTTCCATACGTTCCACGCGAAGCTTCTGCAGTCTCTCTTTTTCAATCTTTGTAATGCTTCTTCCATTTGGCTTGCGGCCACAGGTGAAGGACAGCCACTCGACTGGGTAACACCGATACTTGAATGTCGTCTGATGCCAAATGAGGTTATGGTTAATGAATCTAGTGCTAGTAAAGTACTACGTTAGATGCGTATATATATTTATATTATATATATATATATATATATATATATATATATATATATATATATATATATATATATATATACACGTATATGCAGCGGCATGCTTGCACCTTTCTCGTATTTACTCAGGCATGTCATGCGTTTGCACCTTTCATCGAGTTAATCAAAACCCTTCCTGTAGCACAGCACGTGATGAATTCCACAAATTGTGCGGCAAATATAGGCTGTTAGATGCTTGCTTGTTATCAGTGCTACTCACCAATCTGTTTTCCGTAGCGCTGGGGCTCCATGGATCCCCACATATATTTTCCCCAACTTTTTACTCCACTTAGCCATATAGCTCTTAAAAGCCCCCTACTGTGTCTGTGTATCAGCTGTAAGCAGTAGCTCCATTCAAGTAAACAAACTATTCTGCATGGCAGCCCCAGTACTCTTTTAGAAAAAGGGACATTCACTATGATTCTTAGCTCTTCTTACCCAGTTTCTCCGAGACAAGTAGAATCCCGTTTGTTGTATTTTTGGTATGTGCATACTTCAAGGTTTTCTTTTAGAAAAGCCGGTCGCAGTCTGTGGTTTGGAAAGACAAGCACGTAATACTAGGCAAACACAAAAGATGGTAATATACAAAGATAGAACGACAAGTCTAGCAGACATAAATCTTCGTAGCAATACAGTCACTGTATACCTCCGTTTGCAAGCTTTTTGTTAGCCAAGTATCGTCGAGCTAACCAAGAACAAAATCCAGGCGGCTATTTCTCACAAACTTTCTCACAAACAAAGCAAGTTCTCGTGTCACCAGGGTCATACCCGCACCCAACCAGCAGTGTGCATGCATTATTATGTTTCTCTTAATCCCGTAGTGGACGTACCTAACGCTGTAAGATCGAACTTTGAAAAACGAAGAAAAAATTTGGACTAATCGACAGGCTAACCTTTCAAACGAATTTTTGAATGAATAAACGAAATAAAAACAACGATGAATACACTCTATGGCCAATAAAAGACACACTCTAAATTAAGAATGGTATTTAAAAACCTGCCTTTTATGTTTTCTTGTTGTGTTATCTTCAACCTCTCTAAATGAACGTGGCAATGACAGCATCGACCAACCAATGTTCAAGTGGGATGTACGTGTGTGTATACATGCATATTTTTTTTTTTTTTCAATTTCAATTTGAGGTTTATTCACGGAACCGCAATTTCACAATGCTTAAGTTCTCGTATATAAAAATATTTAAAATGTGCATTACAAAAATGTGTGTAAAAAGTGTGCATGCAAAATGTGTAACATCACTATTATCTATTTCATACTATAATATGTCTCGTTCCATACGAAACTAGCAATTGAAGTTGCTAAACACTTCTCCCGTTCACACAATTTCAACCTATTGACGGGAAACTAGTTTTGACTAGAGTTTTTGCTTGTTACCCTATTTTTCACCTCGCGTTTAAATGATATATATATATATATATATATACATATTTATATATATATATATATATATATAAGTACGTGTTCTCTAAGATGAAGATGTGCAGTGCCGAGTGCAGATGTATCCACAAAACGTCTAGTGTGTAACCAACCCCACAATATGCTTGAGGACGTTTGCGGCGACCGGCTGGCCTTCGCTGAGGCTGTGACATTTTTCGTTGCAACGGTTTGATTCCATTCCTGATCGGCGGCAGATGTAGGCTAGGAATAGCCACGTTAGCATCAAGTTGAAATCGAACCTGAAACACATGCAATAGTTACAACCGAGCCCGGTTCCAGCCTAATGTTGGATAAACAAGAGCACCTCATGTAAATAGCATAGAGAACAACAGAGTCACTCGACATGGCGCAAGAAATGTTGAAACCCTTGGCAGCAACATATACATATATATATATATATATATATATATATATATATATATATATATATAACTATATATATTGCAAACCTTGGTCGCGTACACCACGACGTCGGTTACTCTTGACTCGCACGGTGTGTTACGAAGCGTTAGTTTGCGGCTGCGGTCACAGCCGCAGGTGGTGGACGTCGAAATCGGATCAGATTGAAGAAGCGGTAGTCCGCAACGGATCGTCCTTCGAACATAACTAATGAGGTTAGCCAGCGAGGCCAGTGGCCCAGTGAACAGCCAACGCAGACATTGTCGACATAGATATATCTGACTGTGTCATTCGGTCTATCGATGCCACTCTTCGACTCTGCGCTTATCTCCTTCTTTTTCGGTTAACGTGTCATGACATCGCTGATTACAAGACATAAACACACACAACATCTTTATTGTCTTATTTAAAGAGATTCCGTAAGGCTAATAATGCCCGTGTACGGTTTTTTCATGTCATGGCTAATTTTTAATCCACTCCGGCATTTACCTTGTCTCGATTGGAAACCATGCAAACCAGTTTAAGAGTGGCCGGTTTGGGTCTCGAACCCAGTCCGCCCGGATGCAAGGCACAGGCTTTGCCACTAAGCCATCTTGCTTGGTTGGAAATAACGGAATGGCCGTCTTCTTCTTTGCCGTCCTCTTTTACCGCATGGAAATGAAATCGCTAACGTTAGCTAAATAAATCACCCAATCACTGCGAGCGGCGCCGCGTGTCTCGAAAACGTGTCTCGTCCTGTCCTATACTGAGCGAGAAAATTCGTCACGTTCTGTTCTACTCCGGTCGGTCTTCACTGCGGCTGTGGCAGCGGAAGCAAGCGGGATCTAATTCGATAGGATTGCGCAATTTGCCTCGTCATGTCGTGTGCGGCTTACTCTATGTACGTGAACTTGACAAATTACACGTGTTTTTTGTCACGTTTTTCGAGATACGCTTTGGCTCGTACATTTTATACTCCACTCGTAATACAGTCATGACAAGCCTACTAGGTGGCAATAGAGTCACATGACAAGCCTACTAGGTAATCGTGCATTACTTGATACATTAGTACTAGTGCTGATTGCACATACGCTGGTGAAATATGTTTTTATTTTCCAGCGTCGGCGCAATCAAATAGTTGGCGAGTTTAGCCTCTCCTGTTTTGTCCTCGCTTTTGTGCGACTAGGCATTGTTGCTATCCTGTCGCTGCTGTTGTTGTTCTTGTTGCTGTCCAGCAAAGGTGACGACATCTCTGAGGTGTGAGCAAAATATGCGTGTTTGCCCGCATGCCTATTCATTCAGTAGAGTAGAGAGGGTGTATTTTATTTTGCATTCACCCAGACTAAACGTTTCGCACATGTTGTGTTTAGATTCGGCTAGTGTACCCTGCGGCAAATGATAAAACCATGCTTTCTTCTTATCATTGACAGGAGGAGGTTCGATGGCTACCACAATCGCCGAGCTGCTACTGAGAAGCACACGAGGCCACTTCCTAAGCTTGTATCGACGGCTTATAGCTGTGGTGCAGCAATGCTTTGTGCTCTCGGATGATCGGTTGTGCTCAACCTTATCGCGTTCGGGAACCTCGTTGAGAAGCAAGCGTATGTAAATGCATACTTGAG
Organism: Dermanyssus gallinae; assembly: GCA_003439945.1. NCBI lineage: Eukaryota > Metazoa > Arthropoda > Arachnida > Mesostigmata > Dermanyssidae > Dermanyssus > Dermanyssus gallinae. Next base: position 172,077 of record QVRM01002527.1, on the reverse strand, counting down.
TTCGCCAACTATACAAATATGACTCGTATATCCCCCAATTTAGCCCCACTGGCTTGGTGGGCCGAGCTGACTGAAGTAAAGTACTTCTACTTTGGCCGGGTCAGTGCCACATAGCGTTAAATGGACAGGACGGTCCAAAACTAAACAGCTAAAACGCAGCTGTTTCTACTTTATGAGAGCAACGATAATTTTAAGAACTTCGCCGGGTGCTTTTAATTTATCATTTGTTAAATTGCCACAAAATCTCCAAATAATTTTACAATGTTGGACATCTGCCGCATCAAGGTACGCTCAGTAGGAATTGATTATACAATATTTTATTTATATTATACAATACAACAAAAGCAGACAGGCCAATAAAGTCGCAATTAAGTGAAACTTTTATATATGCAACGTTTGAGAATTGATACATTTTCTCTTCGTTGGGCAATCTGTCAGATATATATATATATATATATATATATATATATAAGCGGGAGTTTGGAAAAGAGCTGTTTTTTTAATGTGTGAGCTTTAGTTTTCAGATTTACGTAAATGTCCAGAATATTTTTAGTTTATATATTTGTAAGTGAAACGCTTGCCACAAAAACCTTATATGAGGTTTGGCTTTTTTTTGTCATTTCTGCAAGCAGACACAGATGGTAAGAGTAACCAAGAGTAACCGAACTAGCCTCCGAACTAAACTCCGGCGAGTTATGGTATCTCCTATAAACAAACAGCTTCGGCTGTACATAGGGCTTAAAATACACATAAGTCAATAAGATAAACTGGCCGGAATTCGACAAACAAACCGTCTTCCTCTGCTTGGCGACGGCTGCGCTCAATCTTGCTAAGTCTCGTTGTGCCACAAGAATAGACTTCAGGACAGGACTTTTCTGACGTTGTTGCTGTGGCAGGCTTGTAGAGGCTCCCCGAAAATTGTCTGGTTCATTACGACTTTCCAAGGGAAACACCGTAGCCATTATTTCTCTCTCGTGTGCGATTTCTCCTAAAAAGAAACAGTTTGCCGGCAGCATTGAATGAGAAATATAGAGGTGACCATTTATATATAGGGTAACGACTAATCGCAAAGCAAGTAACACGGGAACGCTGTGCTGTTCTATGTAGACTTATCTATGCTAACAATTTGATTTTAGATAATATCCATTTATATTAAAACAAATAGCCCAATGGGGCTTGCCGAGTGGGCGCAGACGCATGCTATGTATCTTCTTTTCTGTATATACATCAATGATAAAAAAATATTTTTAATTTGCGTTAATGCACTAGCGAAGGACCATGAAAGCTAAATATCCCAAAATCGTATCGTTAGTTTAGCATCCACTGCAATGCCGTTATCATCTCTATTTGTTGTATCTTAGTCGAACGCACACGCACAATTTAACATCTGCTGTCCATACTTTTTCGAACTATTGTGTCTCATGAGGTAAAGTTCATCCACTTTACTATTGAGCGTCGGCAGCCCCATGCTGAGTTACACATGGGGCAACATTTCGGCGTGTCCATGCATAACATCATGCTAGTACCGGTAAACCAGGTAAGGGGAATTGTCTCAAAAGTTGTTCAATAGATACAAACGTGTTTCCCATGGTAATAAAACGAGTCTGTTCTACGCACGCTATGCCAATTTGAGCATAGCATTCTAGTAGCTCTTCCATCTTCGTGTTTAGTGCGCTATATTCGCTAGATAGATCCTAATCAATTCCAGGACTAGTTATCGAAGAATGGCGTCTGAGTAGAAAAAAAAAACATTCACATCGTCTAGAGAATTGCGAAACTACTAATTCGCGGGGCCAATAGATCACCTTGGCATTCGTCTTTTTGACTTATTTTTAACGCTTTTCGTAACTTTAAAATCACGTACGAGCTTGTAAGGTTTATTCGAGGTCCACCTGCATCTGCTTGCCATTGGCAACTTCTTGCAAAGCTATCTGTGTGAAAGTGGACACTAAATCATATGCTGGAATCAAGCAGAAACCATTCGCGATCTGCTCTTTCGTCGTTACTACAAACCAGACAACGGCTCATGGGCTACGCAAGATTGCCCTTTGCATTCAGCATTAGAAATGTATGCACATATAAAGCAGAAGATCTTTATAAAGCTGTAAACTTATAACACAAACAAGAACTAGGTCAACAGCTATCATGTTTGAGACGCATCATATCGGGACTGCAGAAACTGTTGGCGATTTGCGACATTTTTACTCGAACCACTGACATTTAAGCGTTATTAAGTTTACTAGATACTTGGATAGAGTCGATTTAGCGGGTAGTAGAGATGCAAACTTCGAGAGGATAAGCTCTATAAGCGCTCTGAACTGTTAACTGTTTAAACCTGCATACTGAACTCTAGTATGCATATACATACATATCTGCATGTGGGAGGCAGTAGAAAGCCTATTCCGGCATACTACGGTTTAGCATACAACGTTTTGCAAACAGGGCAGCATGCCGTATATATGCACATATCTATACCTATGTGTAAGGCAGGAAAAAAGATGTGAGTTACTGTGCGGCGCGTGTCTAAAACAGAACGTATTATACTTTTCCGGCGGGCGCTCAGGCTCTATGCTGTTCGTTGAGCTGTGACGTGATCGACATACGCACTCAGGCAAACGGAAACAGCAAGCGGAACGCTCATAATGAGATTTGGAGCGCTGTCAATAATTCACAGTCTCAGTAACCCTACCTCAGGCTCGCTTACCAAATAAGATTGGCGCTGGATGAAGGCGTTTACGCAGGTTGCAGACAGAAACACGAAAATTCCATTTAGAAGTTTGTTGCATCCGTAAGCACCCAAATGCCTGACGACCTACGGGAAGCCGCTCGTCCCCCTGTACGGCTTGACGGGATCACCCCCGGCTTGGACAGCGGCCAACAGGAAAAAAGTCACATATACCACAAGCGAATGGCCACATACATAATTACCTCTCATTCGCCTTCAACAGCAAAGCCAGAGAGGAGCATTAGACACCACTTAGCCTTACCTGGGGATGTGTCTTCTAGTTTCTTCTTTTAATGATAGGGGTACACCATGGTAAGAAAGACTGTATTTAACGAAGACCCCAAATACAACAACGACGACGGCAGCAGCAGGCAGCAACAACAACAAATAACTATAATCAATTATAACAATAAAAATAATAAACAACAACATTGAAAGAACAACAACAATAAATACGATTGACAAAGTAAGACCCACGGCAAAAGTAAGCAGTCTGGAATAGAGAACAAGACAGATAATTTACAAAAATAATAAGTTCCAATGCAAGAAAAGTCTCAGAAAGGACTGAATTTCCCGCAGGATCAAAATGAGCCTGTGAATCTAGAAACATTTGAGCCGTTACTCTCAATATGGGTCGATGAGCAACTAATGCTTAGAAACATATATTTTCTAGAATCAGAACCTGGAAACGCTCTTGTGATCGCACTGCAGACGAATTTTGACGAAATTCCCCCGCCGCGCTGATCCGGGCCTCGAAGTTGAGTTCTGTACCAGGCGAGCCTCACTACGACTGCCCCTGACCTTGTATGCATGTACATTTGCAGTAGGATCGTTTCAAGTATGCAGGTGCACACGCCTTTACCTTTTAGCGCAATCGACCAACAGCCAACAAAGCTTGTAGGTTTGATTGATCTTAACTTGACCTCAATAGAATCCAACAACCTCTTTATGTCCAGTTAAGCATGTGGATGACGGAACTTGGCGAGGCCATCACAATAACATATCTTGTATACTGTGTGTATTTGCTCGTCGAATCAACCGTGTCTCAGATATTCTGTATGTAGTTTCCGTGTATATAGGATTGCGTAAGTTTCGGGTAGTGAAATTGACTAATATGATATTCTGATTTAGGTTGCAAGTGAGTTTACATTTAAAAATAGTTCGCGCATATATATATATATATATATATATATATATAGTAAGACGATATTTTTTCTCAAGACTTTTTAGCGTCCTCGCGAGAATGTGCAAAGACTGCCGATGCGTCTGACAATTCGTCGCGTGATACGTTGCACATTCCTACGAGCAGAGCCCACAGCAGCATTAACCCCCATCTGACGAAATCCATAGGTGGAACCGGCCAGGTGGTGGTGGCCCCTAGGTGCAATGTAACTTGTGCACGTCGAGCTCGGTGGCGTATTGCATTCTCGTGCGCCTTGCGACCGGAGGAGACACACGGAAGATGCACGGATTCAACCCCAACCGTTGCACATTTAAATTGATTGGGGTCCGTCTTAGGAAGCAATGCAAGAGCGGCTCCCTTCACGTTGGATGTTGGCTGAGAGTCAGCCCGAAAAAGTTACCCTGCCTACACGTGACGGCTACTGCAGGTCATTCTTTGCCATATGTTTCTGGTGAGGTGCACAATTACATTAACGACCTCTTCTATCACTTCTGCCAGGTGATTTTGCCATTTCCCCAAAATCAGCCGGAAAGGCTCAGTGATTTGTGGCTTCAGTCTGATTCGAATTGTTTCCACAGCTGGCCTACAGCCTATTAGCAGTTATACCTCGTATCATGTTTGAGCATATATCTAGGTGCATCTCATATCATCGAGTTTGACACTTGCGACCCTACCAATGTCACGAGTCACCATTGGTACAGTTCTCAGCTCAAGGAGTCGCACTGCAATATCCAGAGACAGTCTTCGAACATCTCCCAGCCCTGTCCGGTACCTGACCGCGATGTGCTGTGGAAAGGTCGCTTCCATAGAGTGGACCCTGTGACCCAACTCTAGTAAGCAGTTAACGAACTCTAACGGTTGGACACTACAGATCATTTTATCTGCCACAGCCAATCGATCTCATCGGCGAAACCTGATCGCTTTTGTCTTCCGTGAATTTAGCTGTGCGATATTTGCTCATGACATTAACTCCTTCTGTATGATGTCTACACTAGGAACAGGCGCAAGCTCTTCCCCACAAATTCTGTAGAGAGACCGTAGCCCTTAGAAGATCCGTAGCCCAAGCTGTCGTAAAAGTACGGATAGACCTTAAGACACACGACATTATCAGAAGGGTTCTTCTAGGAAGCGGGATGGATACCTTTCACGTCTCAGCCTTTAGAGGCTTCTTGTCGGTGGGTGCGGCAAGAATCGATGGGCTAGCTATATCTTTTGATAGATGTCTAAATTGGAATTTACAAGTTTACGTTCGACGGCATCCTTAAATCTGCGGCATAGACTTGTGAGTCAAGAAGGACTTGACAAAGCGTATACAGAACAATAGAAAAGGCCCTTGGTAGAGGTAGTTTTTGGACAATGACGTCACTAACAATGTGCAGGGGGGGATGCGGCGTCTATAGTTGGAAAAATAAAATAATGATAGTAATTGCATGCCTCTTATCAGGTTACAAACATAAGTGCCTAAATTAAAAGCGAAGCATAGGATATAAAAAACAATGTAAACAAAGTACATATCACTTCGGGCGCATAGTGTGCGTAAAGTAACCGTATGAGGCTGTACATAGCGCAATGCACCATTGTTATTTAGTTAACCGACGTAATTTCACTAATGCTTCTCTGCACAATGCCTACGATATCTCGCAGCCACGCATATGAACACATGCACTCACAATGCGTATCGCAGCTAGTAAGTTTGTCGTGTATTCTTAAATACAGACGAAATAGGAAATATATAACGCAACGGATCTTCGGCACAAATACGCATCTACACATGCAAAATATAAAACGTGGTGTCACGATCTGCAAAAATAAGTTGAATGCATTTATATTGCAACGCATATATATATATACGAAATCCTAAAAATACACAATATTACATCAAGCTAAAATCTCTAAGCAAAGAATCGAGCGCATTAGAGCGCATTGGGGCTGGTTAGAATTGCAGTGTTAGGACTTCGAGCTAGTACATAAATCATAACGAATATGTTTTATGTGGGTGAATCCTCTGCCACAACTATGGCTACCTAACAACTTACGGCAGATCGAAGACGCAAAAGTATCCTTGTGCTGGCTTGTTTATCTTCTGAGAGGATTACGGCTTTCGAGTTTGATCACGGTATGGCACTTGGTGAACGGCGAGACCATATTCACTAGGTGTCTAGCTTGCTCGACTAAAGCAGCACAGCAAAAAGGTCGCCAAAATAACAAGGTCAAAAGAAGGTCAAAATACGATCACGACAAAGTCCAACAAGATTCAACAAATCTAACGGATCGGCACACATTAGATGCACATCTGTTCGCCGTATGCTATCGTTGGCGTTCGCCTGTCACTTCACGTTGCGAACGAAAGCGTTTGTGGTAAACAGGATTGGATCGTTCAAAAGTGGATAGCCAAGGATGACGCTACAGACCTGCATATGATCTTCCGCTGAGAGAGAGATTGAGACAAGGCACAAACCTGACACATTCACGCTTTTCGTCGTATTTACAATGTCGGGTATATTTTCAATATACCGTAGCAGGACGTCCTATGCTGGGCGGGAGACCTTCTAGGGTTTCTTCTTCGGCAATAATAATAATAATAATAATAATAATAATAATAATAATAATAATAATAATAATAATAATAATAATAATAATAATAATAATCTCCTATCAGGATAGGAGCTCCAATTTGCGAACCTTTTTTTGCGCAGCATGCGGAAATGGGGTCGATGCCCACGGTCTACACCCACTAAGCTGTCCAAGAAGCTCTGGAAGGATTTCACGGCACATGGAGTTAACTGAAATCATCAAATAGCCCTTAGGAAGGCCAGGTCGCCAGCAAAACTAGAACCTCGTTGGAACCTCACAACTGTACTCTGATAACACAATTACGAAATTCATAATAATAATAAATATTTATTATTATTAGTATATATATATATATATATATATATATATATATATATATACAAAATAGATTACTATGAATATACACATATATATTTCGTGTGTGTTTTTATTTTTTTTTATTTATTTCTTCAACTGATACGATGACGAGTAGGTTCATGGTTCGTTTTTTAGAATCTCTTCTAACCCAGATAATACAAGTCTGGCTCCATCTTATTATTTCTTTAAACTACAGAAATAGGCTTCAGCCACAAATTCATCAAATAAAACGAATTTATTTAAGCTACAGACAGGTGGTATATATATATATATATATATATATATATATATATATATATATATATATATATATATATATATTCATAGTTAAATTGTATATATATGTAAAACGTATATAAAAAACAATATATATATATATATATATATATATATATATATATACACAATTTGGCTCCACAATGATATCTCGGTATACGACCAGAAAGTAACATACAAGTGACACTACCACATATTAAATTTCAGGTGAGAACTACGCTCAGATTACGTCTGCACATGTAAACATAAAGAAACACGGATCATGTATTGTTGCCAAGCATTCATTCAAAGAAGTGCACATCTGCGCAAATTAAAACCGAAACTCATTGAATGAAGGTACGTGACATAGCTGAGCTCATAGGCATTTCAGTAGGCAGGGTGAATAATACTATACGGCACAAAAAATAAACAATGAGAATGCTGTGTGCAAGGTGGGTGCCGCGATAGGTGATCCTTGATTAAAGACACACACGAAATGACTGTTCGCTGCAGTGTGTGCCAAAATGCCAAAACGCAATCCACAGGATTTTCGGCGTGGATTGGTGGCCATAGGCGTGACTTAGATCCGCTACTACACGATAGACTCCAAACAACAGCTGAATGTGCGCCGACCCAATGAAGACGCTTTAGATCACAATTCCATAGTCGCAGAGGCGAAATTGCACAAATTAAGGTTGCTGCAATAACCCGATAAAAAGAAATATTATCGCCGCTGTGACTGAATGCGTGTTTTGAAAGGCTTAAGATGTTTTTCTCTCTACAATATCTACTAAAATTTGAAACAACGCTGGGCTAAACGTGTAGAGCTCTAATAAGACTAACTCAAAAAAAAAATTCTGCTTTTTATGGATGGAAGATGTATATATATACATCTTTCATCATTATATATATATATATATATATATATATATATATATTGAACGATCCTTAAATGACGGCTCGATTCCTGAGATGCTTAAGACTGCAATCGTTTGCCCTGTACATAAAAAAGGCGACAAATCTCGGGTTGAAAATAAGCGTAACGTATCACTAACCTGTACACCATCGAAGCTTTTTGAAAGCGTTATTGCGGACGCTATAGTATCAAAATGCTAATAGTCAGAGTTTAATCTGCAAGGAACAGTTTGCCTATCGCCCGGGAAGGTCAACTGTCTTACAACTACTGATGTGCGAGAAGGATTTTGGAGAAATGTTGAATTCTGGAGATTGTTTTGATGTGTTGTACTTTGATTTTAAATCAGCGTTTGAGTCAACAACTCACTCTAAGCTTATCAAATGCATCTCAATGCACGGTGTTGGACCAAGAATCCTAAGGTGGATTGAGTGTTTCCTCACTAACAGAAGTTTCACAGTAAAAGTGCACAAAAGCTTTTCATTACCTGCTAAAGTCACGTCTGGTTGTCCGCAAGGCACAATACTAGGCTGTCTATGTTACATCTTGTACACAAACTCGTTATCGTCTGTAATTCCAAATGAGGTCTCACTTAAGGTCTATGCTGATGACGTCAAGATCTATGGTCGTTCGAATTCAGTAAGAGACTGCGAACTGGTACAAAGATGTATAAACGATTTCTATGACTGGACACAACGTTTAGACCTGAAACTGTCAATTCCGAAATGCAAAACAATGCATTTTGACCGAAAAAATCAAAGATTTGTTTATAAAATTAATAATTGCCCCCTCGAAAGTGTGAACGCTATGAAAGATCTGGGAATTGTTATGACCCCTGATTTAAAATTCTCAGAACAAAGTAGAGAGGTGGCACTGAAAGCGACGAGAAGGTGTAATTGGATTCTCAGATCCTTTGTTCTAAGAGACGCTGAATTGTATATGCAACTATTTAATATCTATGTCAAACCAGTACTGACGTACATGACGTGCATGGTTTCCAAGCAACGAGAAGGATCGACAATTATTGCAGAATGTTTTAAAGAAATTTGTTGATAACGTTGCATTTCGTTGCGGTGTGCCACGAAAGAACAGACACGTAGAGGACATAGTTAATGTTTTTAAAGAACTGGACCAAAAATGCTTACAAAAGGTCATACAAAATTAAGAATTATGTTGTCAAATGTTCAACTGTAGACATTCGCATACGCGATCTAAGGTTCGCTACGAATCGAAATGCATAGCGAAAAAGGAAATTGTAACGTCCCTGTTTCCTTGGAGAGCAACCCGAACCAATGCATGAATGTTGTGATTTTCTTGCAATGTACATTTTCCCTTTATTGTAAATAAACCGCGTATTATGATATGATATATATATGCATATATATATATATATACTATATATATATATATATATATATATATATATATATATATATATATATATATATATATATATATATATAGAGAGAGAGAGAGAGAGAGAGAGAGAGAGCGAGAGAGCGCTTAAGGGAGGAGTAAACTTACGCATGTAAATGCAGATGTCACTAATATAGTAATTGCCCTTCGTTTTTTATTTATATCAATTTGATTAGTATATGTGGCTTATTGTATTGTAGTTTTTGGAAAACCTGTATTTGTTCAATGCGCCCATAACGTGGGTTAACGTTTTAGTTAGTCTGGACTATAGCGTGGTACGTATGTCGAGCATATGTCGAGTATATATATATATATATATATGAGGATGATATACAACATCCACGCAACCCTTACTTGCTAACTATTTAATGAAGACATGTGTGTTTCCCGTTCTTACGCACCGGCAAGAATATGGCTAGCTGTCAGAGGTGGGTGGCCACGCTCTATAGCTTAGCATAGTCTTGCCCCCGATAAAAAGGGAGAGGGAAGCACGTTGAGTCATTTGCACGACAACGCACAAGAAAGAGAGCATCAAAACAAGTTGAACACCTCCATCATCGCGCATAACCATGACGATAACGATGATGATGATGATGATGATGCAAACCGATCAATAAGCTATCAGCTGGTTCAGACTGAACCGAGAGTTCGAGTTTCGAAGCGTGCTCAAATCGAACAACTCTTCTCGTCGCTGTGATGAGGGTTCGCCGCGATCGTCGTGCTCGATTCTATCGTGACCTGCACGTGACCACCTCACTTCTAGCGCGACTCACATTGGCCCTCGTGTGGCACACGGTTCATAGCTCAATCCTGCAGTTATAACCGCGGCGCTCAACGGCGCCACCACGGTCGAATCAGATGGAAACGTCGATTTGCCCTACCTATCGTCGCCTGGAGAGTTGGCGGCAGATATCGACGGCGCCGGCCAGGTTCCGACTGGCGCCGAAGCGCCGCTGCAGCAGGACCAGGAAGCGTCACAGTCGCCTGAAGGGGAAGGCGATGCGTACACGGTGATCGAGGACCAGGAACAAGCTGGCAACGACAGTTCAACGGGGTCGGCTCAAGACGTCGGCAGGGAACACGACGCCACAACTTCTCCTAGCATGACAGGTAGAGTAGTACTTATGAACTGTGTGTTGCATGCTATATGCTTACTTACATCACGTATCCTTTGGTCGTAGTGCCTAGTGTGCCACTAGGCTATGTGCGACTTCTATCACTGATGAGGCCAGAAAGCCATTTTTGTGGTAAAGTGGCAAACGGAAAACTCACATTGGCCGGTTTCTTCCATTGGTGGAAGTGATCTACAGTTGGTGGTTGATGCATGCTTGTGTTCCCCGGGGGGAAGGGTATGATCGTATGATGGAAATTGAGAAGGATCTGGATCCACTCAAAGTATCAGGTTTCTTTAAGACCTGTTGAAAATACTCCAGCACTCACGGATGAATCGAAGGTACGCCGAACACAAGTATATCTTAAACGTATATTCTAAACAGGCGCTAAAGTAATTTAATGAAATGCACTTGATTTCCTGACTGCACTGGACAAACATTATTATTTTTATCGCCGTTAATTCCCGTAGCGGCGCCGTGCTTATATTGGCGTTGAAATAATAATTAATAAATAATAATTAAAAACAAACTTAATTTAGAGAATTAAAAATGAGAGGATGCTGGGATCCAGAGAAACATGTGAAGCCGCCTTGTTGTGCGAGAGCCTCAGGGCTACACGCCAGGTTATAACCGTAAATCTAATTTAAGAACCCGGAATGGCGGAATAATGGCGGAAATGCCATTCCGCTCCTGGTAACAGACATAGTGTGCTCATCATTGAACAAACATATTTTCTTGTTGCTTTCTTCGCACGTCTCCTAAATTCGCACTTTTATGATAAACTGTTTGCTTTAAACATTTGCATTTCGACAGGGTCAAGTCCTCATATACACGGTGCGCGTTCGCATTTTTCTGAACTTGCCAACGTTCTACATAAATCCGTCAACCTTTTATTATTAGTGTTATTGTTATTCTGTTGATCAGTGGTGCCATTTCCAACGGCAGTTAAGCACGCGCGGAATTCACTCGCGAGTTGTTTCAAATATATAATTATAGTTCTAGTCTCGGAAAATCAAGCGGCCAGCTTTGGCTATGAATATTTCACTGATAGCGGTCAAGTCACTTGCCCTATTCTATCGTTGTCCTTTAACAAATCAAACGAGTCGGCCTTAAGCCGTGGGGCCACTGATGTTTTGGCCTATTTCAATTTCCAATTTTCCAACAGTTGTCTAATTAATATATTTTTGCCTATTTTACTGTCGTCTCAGCGAGCTAACTAATGGACAAATGGTTAGCAATCGAACTAACAACAGCAGCGAGTTTGTAAATTAGTAGAACTAAAATTGTTTTTGCACAACCGTACACAAATATTTGAGTGGTTCTCTACATGCGGCGTAACCTACATGTTTCAGAGGTATCTGTAGTGACGACGGTGGACTACCATACTCGTGTCGTGACGTCTAATAGTACCGAGCTGTTTCCTGCCGTCGCTGTCAGCCCAACAGCACGGCCTACAAGGATGAAACCACAACGTTGAAAAATGACAGCGATTATGGTATTCAATTACAATGAAAAATATATGAGACATATGGTTCTTTGATAATGATGCTAATAATAATAATAATTGAACAAGGGTTTAGTATTAATAATATGTAAAGATGTCACAATTACTAGAATACTAATTATATAATATGTACAATATTTCCGTTGTTATTATTGTACACTTTCATTTCTTGAGTCTCGGTGACCACTCTACATCATCTCGGCGTTGCCTCTCTGTAGTTCCAATGACACCCTCTAATATAATAATAATAATAATAATAATAATAATAATAATAATAATAATAATAATAATAATAATAATAATAATAATAATAATAATAATAATAATAATAATAATAATAATAATAATAATAATAATTGATGAAGCCAACGCGTTGCTTGTCACGGCTACAGTGATGAATCTGTTGTACATGCTCATTTGTCCCGTTGCTACAAGAGCTGCACTCTATTTAGCGGATCCCGGTGAAGGTGAAAGCGCGTTGTCAATACGGACCGTCTGCTATTGCTGTAGTCAGTGCTTTAACAATACAATTTCATCGAAACATACCTCGGTTCGACATTTCATTTACACTTAATTAGGACTGTCTATGTAGAATGCGCCGATTAATTCGTGCTGCTTGAGCACTTCGAAAACAATATGATGGACCGCTGGCGCTCTTCTTTTTGAAAGGCACAAATTGTATCGTTTTTTTTTTAATGTTTGCCGGCATTGAGACATTCGTTTATAAGAGCGTGACGCCTAGAGGCCCATGGTTAAAGCAAAACACCGGTCTAACACCGTTGCGAAAGCAGGTCACGCTTAGAAGTCTGTGTATCTAATGGCGTTTCATGAGGAGCACTAAGAACTTCTTCCATCAGAAAAAACATTTGGAGGGCCACTTTGAGTATGTTTTTCATAAAAAAGCGAGAAGTTTTGAAAGGGATATGATTTTTTCTATGACTGCAAGCCCCTTTATTATAAGCACAGGTTGCCTTCGTTCCCTACAGTTCAAGCATCAGCAACGACGCCCGATGTTACCTCGGTCGCGGTAGATCCCGCTATGGTGTCGGAGCAGCATTTAGATGCCGCTCCACCCACGAATCCGACAAGAACTTTAGCCGCAGCAACAGCAGAAGCGGGGGCGGCTGGGCTAACGGAAGATCCGGCAGAAACAATCATCTCGACGGCATCGTGGAACCCAACTCATAGGCCAACAGGATCTTCAGCTGTCCTTCAAATGGTACCTGCCTCGACAGTCGGGTGCACCAACAGTTGAACCGAGGCCGCCAAGCGTTGAAGCGGAATCTTTCGAGTCTTCCGAGTCGAGCATAGAGGTGCCTAGCGTAGAGGTGCCTAGCACAGACGTGGCGCAGATGAAGCCGACCTGCCTTCACGACGACCCGAACGTCTAGCAGCGATTTAACGCATCCGCTATGGACCGATGAGCTCGCCACGATGCCTGCCACGGCTAACGATGATCATCTAATAATGACCACCGACGATACCGCTGATCCGATCACTACCACTACGAGGCAGACCATTGCTACGGCCACCGTAATCACGAGCACTGGAGCTACCACGACCACGATGGTGGCATCCGACGGCGCGACGGCATCAAGGCGTCTGCCGGCCAATACCAGCCACGCCACAGACGCAGCTAACCTGTCTAGTGGGTCTGAAATAACGACGGTGGAAGGGACGACTGCTAGCAGTCACTCCAGCCCGCCTTCGACGCCGGACAACCAAGCACCGATAGCTACACAACGAAGTCGTGGTGGTAGTGATTCCCATCTTGAGTTGGAGGCGACTCCAAGTACACCGGGTCAGTTCACTGTGGACAGCACTTCAGTAGTACGTGACGAAGTGATGACCGTTCAGGTCAACAATACGCCTGCTGAAAGTAGTAGTTTACAGCAGAGTCAAGATGCGAAAGCTGCCGAAGCCTCGACGGTTTCAGTCGTCGCAACAAAACCTCACACGAAACGCCAGCCTTCAAGTGATACCGGCGGTGACGCCTCAATACCGGAACAAGTCCACTTAGCGCACGCGGAAACATCTACAAATGCTGAGGGGATAATGTCTGTCATCTTCGAGTCACCAGTCAGTATATCCGATCCCAGTCAATTCAAAGCTACGGAATCACATCTACAGTCGTCTTCGCCTAATGATGATTTTAGTACAATGGGACCCATTGTACCGACAAAGGTGTCCGAACAACGTGTCCACCAAACAACGCAGCCGCCAGAATCAAGTCCTGAAGCAAATATGATGAACTCAACTAGTGACCCGAGTAGGTGTGCAGTGAATAATGATTGCAACCGAAAGACTTCTAAGTCTAGTAATTCAAATGGATCAACAAGTGAAACTTTGAACTTCCAACATTTACGCTCGAATCACTCTGAACAAGCTAGTGATGATTTCGCTAACAATCGTGCTCCAAAACGTGCTCACGAAAACAGTACAATCGAGCTACAGGACTTCTTAACCGGTGTTGGAGCAAATAATTCGGTAAGTGCAGTAACTGTGGGGTCTGTTGTAAAGCCCCTGCCAACTTCGCCGCCAGACATGATGCTTCACACGTACGTTTCTACAGAAACACCGTCTCCACATTTGCGTCAACAGTCAGCAACAACCTCGGTGCTCCGCCCTGAAAATCAGCCGAGCTCTTTGGGAACTCAAAACGGTGAGGATCAACGCTCATCTAACCCACACCCCCCGACATGTGTTGCTCGCCACATCACCTAAGCCAGCATATGCAGGTACAACGTTCTCTACTGCACAGCCTCCTGTCCCACTCACAAACACCTTCAAGATCCGCCCAAACCCTCCGAGGAAGCCGCAAGAGGAGCAGACGTTTACCTCAACTACACTCTCGAATGTACCACAGCAAACAGTTCGTCATGACCAACCCTCCGCGACAACTTTAGTTCCCGAGCAGCACAAGAAGCCCACTGTTTTCCAGAAGAAATCACCTTCGATCTCAGGATCGAACGGGGTTGCAACTGGTACGATGCCAACCAAACCCGAGGCCGTGACAAAACCCCCGAAAGGGCACTCCGATAAGTTGTCTAATGGCGCCATTCGAAGGGTAAATATGCACAGCAGAGAATCGAAAACTGCATGTTGTAAGAGTAATTGTTGCGGCTAGAGCGCGAGCAGTCAAAGGAAAGTTTTCCACGAGTTCAGAGACAGAAAAGTATCTGTAGTCAACGGTCCATTTCTTAGAAATCAAAATTCGAAATGGACGCATTCCAGTGACAAACGACCTCTTACCTTTCAGCGTCTAATGTGGTAATTAACAAAAACGCCACTTGCTTGGCTAACACACAACTTAAAATAAGGCTAGATGTTTTCCTATACGACGGTAAATCATGAGAGCTCTACACCTCATATAGAAGTGCATTAGATAATAAAACGAGTTCATAAAAATTAATATTGGATAGCTTAAAATAAATATAAGGCAAAAGAGTATGCAGACAATATTCAAGACTTAGCAATGCTTCCAAGTAGCACTGTTTCCGTGTAACGTCAGGTTGGCATCGTTAAGCTCTTCTGCTACAAACAACAGCTCCCGTTGTGATACCTTACATATTACGAGTGTTAGATACAATAAGCACAAATATTCAACGTTTTCTCTAAACTTCCTACATATTAGCCCTAAGTCTCTCAGATTGCTGTGTTCTGTGCGGATTGTGTTTTTTGCGATGCGACATCATAAACACAACTGTATATATATATATATATATATATATATATATATATATATATACATATATATATATATATATATATATATATATATATATATATATATATATATATATATATACATATACATTACAGTTTTGTGTGTATAAGGAAGTCGTGATTCACCTGATAAAGGTGTTCAATAAGGCTTCGTATATATATATATATATATATATATATATATATGCAAGATTTCTCAGTGCCTGTACTTTTTTGTATAACACGTTCATTTGGCAACTGTGCGTCCAGCTTCCTAAGCGGCCAATTACAGCAGGATGGCGTACGTCAAAACCCCACTTGCCCGTACTTCACTGGGGGGTGCACATGCCAAAGCTCAGCCTGCATCAGTCGTTGAGGCGGTTTTCGCATGACCACCTTTTGTTTGGCAACTATACTTCGGGTCAAAACCAAGCTCCGCACAGCGACGCTCAACATGCCCGCCAGGTTTGGTAAAACCAGTGTCTATATATTCAATTTCAAGTAAATATCAAACGTGGTTTATTCACGGAACGCACACACACTTAAGTGCTTGATACATAAAAATAATTGAACAAATAATGTATATATGTATATAGGTGTGTGTGTGTGATCAGTGTAAAGCAGTCTTAAAAATCCGTCAAGTTCGGAATCGCACTCAAGGTGTTTTCGCTTTGCCTAGTATAACATATATAGCACAGTACCAGGAATCAATCAATACCAGTTACAATCAATTTAAATGCGAAGGATATAGATATAAACACAAACTTCAGTTCGTTAGTATCGTTTAGGACTTTATATATTGTCATATAATATATTGTCTATTGTTGTTCACATACATTGGAAAGCAAATAGATCAAATCAGTGTACATGAAATGTATTGCTTAATGTCATGCATTTGGATTGGCGTTTATCTCACGTGCACGATGTATACTGGATAATATTGTTTAGGACGTTATATAGTATTATTGAACATATTATCTATTTTTGTTTACATATAATGGAAAGCTTCGTGATCAAGTCAGCGTACATGAAATATATATCATCTTGATTTCATACATTTGGATGCTTCCCGTGCGTTTGAAAAAGTTTACCACGAAAGGAGATGTGCGCACTTCTAATCAGTGTCCTTAACTGGTGCAGAACATTTCTTCGAGATCGGCGATTTGTAATAAAAGTTAGGGTTTGCCGACCCTCTTGAATCCCCTCTTGAGTAGTTCATAAATCTTCGACTGGTCTGCTATTTTGAACAATATACGTACTGGATTTTAACAACCACATTGACGGTGGAGTGACGTATAATCTATACGTCGACGATTTGGAGATAGATAATAAGGGCACCGCTGGTGTCATGCCTATAAGTACTGCGACAGATTAAATCTGCTGCTAGTTATAGCATTGCAGGGTGCAGCTTGTCTAACAGTATGCATAGACATTATGCTCTCCGAGACAGCCGATAAAACCCATTTAATTACAACCAGTCGGGTTTACAAGTTGTACTACTAACCGGATGAAATTTGATCAAATAAGCGAATTTTATTAAGGCTCGCATTTGTCGCAAAAATATATATCACATAATTAAATTATGACAAATCGCAGTTGGCATGGTGACCGGATTAACGATCCAGCAAACAAAATTAGCCAATACCCGATGGGGTGTCGTACGGTTGAATGCCGGCCTATCTAATTGAGTGGTAAAGTCTCCGCATACGATGGGGTCGGGAGCACCTCACAGAATCCGTTGCGTACTTTACAACTAAAACAGGAGTAGATATCGTCTACATACCGTCTATATCGGCGGGGCTGCCGGTATATATTTCTATATGTGAACGCAGTTTTTTGACCATGGGCAGAGGGACAGACTAGAACGTCAGGCAGTACCTGCTACTCCCCTCATTTAAAAGAATACTGTGTATCATACAGGAAGGATTCTGAAGGAGACTATTTAAAAGTTCTGTAATTGGTGTCAAAGTTTAGTCTGTTCACAGCAGCCCAATAAAGGCAATATATATATATATATATATATATATATATATATATATATATATATATATATATTGTTTTTTTGTGATCGTCAGGACCGCCATTTAAAAGAGCAAACTGTTCAATAATTTATACATCATATTTACTTTTTCTCCCTCGCCTTTAATGGGCCAATATATATATATATATATATAGAAGGTTTTCGTCCTTGTTGTCATGGCCGCTGCTTTGAAAGCAAACTAGCACACATTTTGACAGGTGTTCCGTGCCGCTCTGCATGCGTTCGTTGGTATTGTACGGCTTACTCGTCGTTTCGTTGCAGCTCGTCCGGACGATGAAGGGCGTTCTCCATCAGCTACTGCTACCAGCACAAGAATTGTCGTCGTCGCCGTCGTCAAAATTTTCGTGCCGGCAACAGCGCGCCTCGCTTGAACGCTGCGTGCAGAGCTGTCACGTCACCTTCCCGTCGTGCAGCGAGCCCCGGCACCAGCTGCGCCACATTGAAGTCATTACGTGTCCAAGGTTTGCCTGAATGTTTGTGCATGTGTCGCATATGATCGCTTTCCTAGCGCGTTAGTTGATACACGACCGTTTACGACTCTGAGAGCCGTTCATAATAACGCCAGGACAAGGCAATCTTCACACTGCGCGCCTATGAGCTCATGTCACATTTTGTAGGCTGTCTATTGCGTCGAGCCTGGTGGCGTGGTACATTCGTGAAGTCACATAGGTGCCCGGGTTCGATCCCGACCGTTGCACATTTGAATTTATGAGGTTTTCTCAGATTGGTAACACAATAGAGAGGGCACGCCTTATGTGTTCATAGTATGCAATGTCGACGCTGACGTAGTAATTGGCAGGCGCCATTCTCAATTATGGATTCTGGTACCCAGCATATGTGTGCACTTCAAACGTCTGAAAGCCCAGAATGGGGGGGGGGGGCGGGGGTTGGATGGTGATGCACCATCTCTTTTTATTGAGACATCTGTGCTCCCCGTTTTTTTTCGATCATGGTCGATTTTTAATCCACTCCGCCATTTACCTTGTTTAAATTGGGAACCATAAAAACCAGTTTAGGAGTGGCCGGTCTGGGTCTCGAACCCAGACCTTCCCAAATGCAAGGTCAAGGATTTTGCCACTGAGCCATCTCACGCTCGGTGCACTGACGACGTTATTAGATGAACATTACGAGCAAAAACACTTAAGAACCAAAGAAAACAATTATATATATACATGTACCCTGCGTATGCTCTAGGATTAAGTCGGCGTGCTTCGGGCCATACCGCACTGCGCTAGACGAGTGCACCACCGCGGCGGAGTGTCCATCCCAGAAGCTGTGCTGTCTCGTCGACTGCCGGAGGCAGTGTATCAGCGGTACTCGGCAGCTAATCACGGCTCTCGACGACCATGAAGGCCAGGACGGCAGAAACGACAACCACACTGACGAACCCATAGATACCGTGACTAGCCCACTCTCGGCAACACCTCATTCGAGGGCTTGAGCGACTCCAAGAAGCAACAACGGACCGACCACCTTCAACTGGATTTCTTCACGACTAACCCCCGACTAACCGCTTAACGCGATCAAACTTAAAATTAACTACAATGTTTAAGAAAAGTTCGTACTAAAGAAAGACTATTCTGAATTGTTTCTTGCCGTAAGCTCCCTGGATCGCTTAATGGCGACTATAATAGTAAATATGTTTTTTAATATAAAATAAATACTACAATGTTAATATACATTGTCATTTTAATATAAAAATAAATATTAAAATGTTAAGAGACAATATTTCACTATGGGGAGTATTTTAAATCTGAAAAAAAGCAGATAAAACTGCGAATTTTAATGTAAGTACTTTGTAAATAAATATATAGTCGCTGTTAGTTTTGCCCTTATTGTTAAACAAATGTTATCAATAATATCAATCAAAGCCTCTACATTTGTTTTACACGACCGTATAGTGTCTTGAGAAGGGAGAGAATTTCACACTTATTTTGCAAACAAATAACGTGCCTTGGCGAGTTAGAGCAAGAGATGTGTCAGGAGAATAACATGAGTAGCCAAGTGCAATCAGACAGCAAGCAAGCGAAGAAAGTACGAACAGTACAAAGTGTCGTGCGTTTTGCAAGTATGTTTCTTTCTACAAAAGAGAAGACGCCCACATACAAAAACTTTTTATGGTACTCAACCATACTTAGATTTGGAATCTGACAGGCTTGGGGTGCAGAAACGCTCCAAGGTTTTCCCTTTAGCTATATTATTTCATGAACCATAACGATATACAGAGGACATTTTTCCATTTAACTCCACTACAGGCTACTGTGGCAGCCTGCGATGAGCGGACTGCTGAGACTACTGGGAAGATTTGCCGGAACAACTAATATATATATATATATATATATATATATGATTTATTCCCTGTGTCGTCAATGTTGTATATAAAATACTCAGAGGTATCATCAATCGACGCATGGTACCTATCGTATACTCTGCCAAGTGCGTCCTATAGTGGAGAAAAATGGAAACATCTCCGTAAAATTATTCGATCAAGAAGGGCTTTCGATTACGGTATTGGCCTTACTGTGGCAAGCGATATACTGCACGAACAAGAGAGCAAGGCGTTCGAGCTGTCCGCACATGGTACAGAAGAACACTCATGGTAAATGCTACTAACTGCGCTTCTTATTCGCGCAGATGGTGTAGACGGGCTGATGTTCGGTCTGCCCGTGGTGCTAACTACTCTAGAAATACAATCATGATGCAATAATTCAGGAAATTATTCATCATTGCATCGTAATAATTACGTCTGCAACAACGAAACGCGGCACGTACTGCACAAAAAAAGACTTTGTTTTAAGACGCGTACTACTACTACATCGCAATCAGCATAGAGCAAACGCTCTAAATAAATATAGCTCAATAAAGATAGCATATATATATATATATATATATATATATATATATATATATATATATATATATATATATAATATAAATATATATACAAGCGTCCACAACAGGGTAACGAGAGACACAGCTAGTATTCGGAATGGGCGCAAAGTACGCTGCTTTCGTAAGTTCGACCGGGTTGGGGCCCTTACGAATTAAAGTTGTGTTTATTGTTTTCAACATGGGTTCAACAATAGTTTGCACCGCATTTCATGTGCGCGCCAAGAAAATGAAACTGCGTTGGACTTCTTTTATCTTCATTGTTTGCCCTACCTACAGAGAATTTTACGTTATTACACCAGGCCACTTAGAAACTGGACGGCCCTGCAAATAAGTTTTAAAGCCTAGGAGAATTGTGTATTGAAAAATAAACAACACATCACGATAATGATGATTGAAAATGATTATTTTCTCTAAATATTTGTATCGTCCCAGCTTTAAAACTTATTATCAGCATCCTCATAAGCCCCAGCAAACTCATTCAAATCAGCACACGAGTATCTTCAGTGTTAAGCACATATGGTTTATTTACAAGTGGCCTATACAAGTGTACACGGACTAGTACTAGCTATTATTACCAGCACGTACTAACAAAAATCTGATGGCTTCAAATGACGTATTCGCATCTGTACAGCGAGATAGTTTACTCATCCTTCGTATTCGAAAATGTACAGCAAGAGAATTTACTCTTCCTTGAGATTCCCAGTTGCCCGGAAGGACAAATCAGGATAAGCTGCTGGTGTCTTGTAATAAGCCGCGCATCTAGCATGATTCGAAAACACCCTCGAAATTTTACCCTCAGCCCTGTCCACAAATCGCTTGACGAGATGCTTGCCGCTCAAGGTAACGTTGTCTGGCCTCGTCGAATTTCTTTCCCACGCAGCGTTTAGCAAACAACTCCTTCCAGTCTCTCGGTGCTCTCCTTTTGCGAGCCGCGGGCTCTGCCTCGTGAGGCTTTGACGTCGCGTCATTGCTTTTCGGCTTCGAAGGCTCTTCGGGTTCAGTTCTGGACTTCGTTGCAACGTTTTTCACACCACCAGGCTGAGCGCCATCGTCGTCAGAATCCGACGACTCACTGCTGCCGTCGTTGAAAAATTAATTAGAAAATACCTGTTAGTAATTAAAAATAATAGCACATAAACATATACTCGCATCGAAGCGTATGTCTCACCAACTCTAGTAACAGGGGTGGACATATATATGACATAGGAGACTACTGGGACCATCTTAATGTTACACATACAAGAAAGCAATCGGCATGTCTTTGTCACAACGGCAATTTGGATCTGCAGAAACTATACCTCATTTCAGTCCGACAAGCAGTCGGTGATCGACACGTCTTATAAATATATACATAATAGTGTTTGAGTGATTGTGCACCTGTTTACAGTAGTAACCAGCAACATTCAACTGCTATTCATTCTGCTCTCAACTGCTATATCACTCACACGATCCCTGATGATACTATCATACACATGCCTCACACAAATGGAGCACATTTATATCTTCTCCTTCAGCATAAAAAGAAACAATTTTTCGAAACGGTTCTTCGGCGTCTCTAGCTCGAGTATTGATGGCGTTCGATAAACAAATCTATTTCTAAGCCATGCCTAACCAAGTAGAGTGAAGACCTGTAGATTGATATTGTCTAACCTGGAATCATCGTCGTCGTCGTCATCATTCAGCTTATTGGTCGATTTGGTAGGAAGTTTCTGACTCGATGAATGCGCTTCGTCGCCCTCGGAGTCGTCACTGGCCTCTTTGCGGCGCCGGTATGTGCGACGACCTGCCAGACCGTTTCGTTTTGCTGAAAGAGGCAACTCTATGGGCTTAGATTTTAATTCAAACTATAAACGGAAGCTCCTCTTCTGTGACCAGATAGACCTATCGCCTAAGTATATATATATATATATATATATATATATGTATATATATATATATATATATATATATATATATATACATGGTGTTCAAAACGTATCGCGACTTTTGTGTTTTTTCAAAAATTATTCATTTATTCATGAATATCTATTTTGTCCCCTTCAAAGTAATCCCCATGAGATATTATACACTTGTGCCAACGGTTTTTCCAATCTTCGAAGCACTTCAAAAAACCATTTTTTTTATCTTGTTCAGCTTCTCCTTCGATGCCGTCTTTATCTCGTCAAGCGTAGCGTAACGTCGTCCTTTCATGGGCCTCTTCAGTTTAGGGAACAAGAAAAAGTCACAGGGGGCCAGATCAGGGGAATACGGTGGCTGCGGCATCATTAGTGTGTTGTTTTTGGCCAAAAACTCGCGCACAAGCAACGATGTGTGAGCAGGGGCGTTATCGTGGTGCAAAAGCCAATTTTTGTTCTTCCACAAATCCGGGCGTTTCTGGCGAATTGCTTCGCGCAAATTGCGCATAACTTGCAGGTAATATTCCTTATTGACCGTTCTACCCTGTGGCAAGAACTCATGATGCACCACGCCCCTGCAATCGAAGAAAACTGTCAGCAAAACTTTCACATTCGACCGAACTTGGCGCGCTTTTTTTCGGTCTTGGTTCGTGCGGCAGCTTCCATTGAGATGATTGAGCTTTGGTTTCCACGTCATAACCATAAACCCACGATTCGTCACCAGTTATGACCCTCTGGAGCAAATTTGGGTCGTCGCGGACAGAGTCCAACATCTCATTAGCAATGTTCATGCGATGCTGTTTTTGGTCGCAATTGAGCAATTTTGGTACGAATTTCGCGGCGACCCGTCTCATGCCCAAATCACTGATAAAAATCGAATGGCACGAGCCAATCCATATGTTTAGGTCCTCAGCAACTTCTCTAACGGTGATTCGACGATTGGCCAATACCATTTTCTCCACTTCATTAATTTTTTCGTCTGTTGTTGAAGTGCTCGGGCGTCCGGCACGCTCTTCGTCGTTCACATCTTCTCGGCCTTCTGAGAACATTTTGTACCACCGATAAACGTTGCTTCGGTCCAAGGTAGCTTCTCCGTATGCCACAGTCAACATTCGGAATGCATCCGCGCACTTAATTTCGTTTTTCACACAAAATTTGATACAGGTTCTTTGATCCATTTTTTTGAATAGGTAAAAATCGAAGACGATCCAAAACACGTACAAGCAAAGCAGCTGTCAACAATTAAGTGAACATTCAAAATGGCCGAGCTTGTCGGCATAAGTGAGAGACATGAGTACCAACATAACGCCACAAAAAATCGAAATTCGAATATACGTAACCCGCGAAAATTCAAAAGTCGCGATACGTTTTGAACACACCGTGTATATATATATATATATATATATATATATATATATATATATATATATATAGTATATATATATATATATATATATATATATATTATATATATATATATATATATATATATATATCTCTAAGTGAGTGTCACAAGAATTTTAACAATGGGGCTTGAACTCTTCAAGTCATCACTCTTGACCTATCTGGTGTAGCAGCTGCTAAATAGCAGAAGCATCTTTACGCCATCTGCTACAATATAACCCATGTTCTTTGTAGACAGAACATTTCGTGTACACCTACATCCATGTGAACACTCTTACTTTGAATATAAAAACAAATCCCCACAAAAATTACTAAGATCACGTGTAAGAAAAATAATGGTGAACATGGACAACACCAAATAGCGTTTAATAATGCAGTTGTGCAAGCTTCCAGACAAACCTATTTGTTGTTTGATGCTCGACTTCTCAGCGCCCTGATTGTCTTCTTCTTCGCTGTCACTACTGGAAGTCTGTAGGAAATCTGAATCTGCATCGGGATTTTCATCGGTGGTTAAATTCGATTTCTTTGACGCGATGTCCTTGGCTTGAGAGTCCTCGACTGTAGATTTTTCATGCGAGGTACGTTCGCTCCTAACCTTTGAGGTGCCCGGCGGGACCTCAGTGCCGCTAATGTCTGCCTTGCTTGGAATCGTACCATCTGGAACTTTTTCTTCACCACACTGCTGCTTGAGAAGATGGCGGTAGAAGCCCGACAGGTCCTGTTGTTTCGTCACGTCCATCATATCTGCAAATCGATACAATATCGATATTTACAATAGAATAAAGGAATAATCTTGCAAAAAACGTTTTCCCCGCTTTAAGAAACAGCTTCCCGTTCATTACTTTTGCTAATGAAACTTCATCGGAGAGAATACCTGTATTAATACCGTAACAGACGTTTGACTTTGCATATCCAAAACTGCTGCAACAATTCGATGATAATAATTATAACCTACGCTAAATCACCATAATCCAATAATTAATAATATTATATTAGTTGATACGTTCGTCTTTTTGGGGTTTACATAAGGCATAACGGTAAACACTCGTTAACGGTGCTTAATCGTGATCTTTGGTTTTACGACTGAGGTAAATACATATGGTACAAATGGCTGGACGCTGTTAGCTGCTGAATTATCTATTGATGATTAATAATATTAGGTATCTGGGCGGAACGCTGAGTCGAGCGTTGCTCACGGACTCACCTTCCAGCTGTTCTCTCCGCTTCGCTTCAGCCTCCTCGCGCTGCATCTCTTCAAGCTTCTGCTTGTACGCCGCTGTAATAAATGACTCCTTGTCGCCAAACAGGTCTTTTTCCTCCTCCCGTTCGCGTTGAATCTTTCGCTGTGTCCGCCGGTCGTCCTCGCATTTACGCGCGGCTGCATTCTTCAACAGGTTCTCGATGTAACGCGGCTATAATAGTGTCATGTAAAGCGGGAATATAACTACAGTAAGATAGCATCCGTGGATCAAACACCCACGCAAATACGTGGCCATCTTTCCCACACTCACAATATCGAGGCTATTACAATCCGAGCAGTGGCGTTATGTACGTTGTATTTGTACGCTCTATGACTCTACCACTGAGTCACCTTGGTTGGTGACTCCCAAGGGGGAAATATATATATATATATATATATATATATAAATTTATTTTTCAATATAATGAATGGCTGAAATGGTTTACTTAGTGGTCGTAGCGAAGTTACTAAGAGATGCTATACCGATGTGGTTAAACGTCTGTCGTCCTCCAAAATAAGAATGAA
The DNA here is from genome assembly GCA_003439945.1 of Dermanyssus gallinae. Classification (NCBI taxonomy): domain Eukaryota; kingdom Metazoa; phylum Arthropoda; class Arachnida; order Mesostigmata; family Dermanyssidae; genus Dermanyssus; species Dermanyssus gallinae. Next base: position 146,336 of record QVRM01002527.1, on the reverse strand, counting down.
TTCCAACTCCATGTTTACTCCCTTGCTACGGTACCGCATGAACCGCACAGCAAATGTGTGGGGAGGACGTTCCCGAATAGACGAATTTAGCCTTGATTATCGCATATTTGAACGTCAATTATGTAAAACTATATCGTTCCACAGCGACCCAAACGCAAGACCAAACGACAGCGAACGGTGAAAACGTAAATATGGAAAAGCTCATATTTCAAGACATAATTAACAGTAATTTCCTTTTTTTAAGACACAATAAAACCGTTTTTTTCATTTTTCCTTTGAACTGTCTGGATGTTTAACTTCTCAATCGAACAATCTATTTTCTTGCAATAGCACATTTTGACAAACGACGTCCGGCTGGCCACATCGGTTTAACACTCAGTCGTAATTTCACTCTCACTTTTATGCAGAGCATTTCCTCCGATTATTTAATTCAACAAAATTTTTAACAAATTCTACAATACTTAGTGACCTTGAAACATCATTAGAAAGTCAATATAATTCCATAACTTTATGCTGGCCCTCGTGCAAATTGTGTACCTTTCTGTCGTTCGAAACCACATTGTTTGCGATATCCTGTGCTTCTTTCTTAGTCTTCATTTCATCAAAAACGTTGTCGTATTCGAAGACATTTGCGTCCTCTTGCAGGGCCTTTTGCATCATCAACTGCAAACGTCGACATTTTTTAATTAAAAACATTTCATTAGAAATGGCTTGGAGAATACCGTTCGTCAATCAAATTACTTAAATCTCGCAGATAGCGCAATACGCCCATGACTTCCTCGATATATAGCGCCAAAGACCCTAATGGTTTAATATCGCGTGGACATCGGACGTCGAAAGTACCGTTGGCTTTTATTTATTTACTTTCAAGACGACACAAGCAAACGTGTTTCTCGCGGAGTTTGAAGAGGAAACTTTGTTCACGGAAAAAACTGGTCAGAAGATTCTTCAAGGACAGCGGAGTAACGATTGTGCCGAAAACAAAATATCTAAAGAACTAGATGTATTTTACCTACTGCCTTGTAAATATCATATTTTGCCAATGCCTAGCAAGCCCCTCCTAAGCGTACCAAAAAGCTGCTCATGTACTCTCGTCCAGTGTTCTAGAAACTACAGGAGAACTTTGATAGACACTTTTTAGAACATTTGCCCATTGTTCCAAAATATGACAGACAAGCAGGGGTGAAGCAACAAAATGAACTCAACGATAAAAGCTGCAAACCTGCACATAACGCGGTAGTAAGTGACGTTTTGAGAATATCTACAACTTGCCGGAGTTCAACTTAAACGAAACACATGGCTTCCACAGTCCTTGATGTAAAGTACTTTGAAAATGGGCACTGACAGAATGTTTGTTTTACAAAATATTCAAAACAGTACAGCAGCAACACACCAAGGTCCAGCAAAATGCATGAATAAAGTATTAGGTAACGCGGAAATTGTAAAGAAAAACCATGCACTCTCAGACCCATGCTGACGCTATGCTTTACTAGGTGCTTTATGATAAATGCGTCCTTAGCGTAGAAGACGACGTAGTAGTAGTTTGCAGATGAATATCTGTTAGGTTTCGGTTCTAATTCAAAAGGAAGTTCCAAGCCTGTACCTGAACATCAAGTATTATATGTTATGGTTAAGACAGCTACTATTTTGAAACCAGCGGCGTGAGGCGGTGTATGAGTGGTACAATATCGATGAACGGACAAATGCCCACAGAGGTTGCTATCTATACCTGTGTCTGAACTCTAGAGAGGTTTCTCATCGATTCCTTCTTGATCATATCCTCGATGTTGCTCTTGTCGTGTTCATCATCGCTGTCATCACCGAATACGTTCGAGGCGCCCATCTTGCTCTGGTTGCCTGTCGTTACCTTGGAGCTCTTCCGCAAGATAAGGCCATACCTGCAAACGTCAAGTCAATTCGTATTTTAGAATCACGCTCTCATGCGTGTCATACCTTGATTGTTCAGCATGATGCAAGTATAACGATACCAATCAGAAAATAAATCTACTCTATTACCTAGCGTTTCGTCGTCGATTAAATGTATGTCAATAAAAGTCGAAATACTCGATATAAAGTAACCAAGACATTATATATATATATAAATACATTCAATTCAATTTCGATTATAGGTAGACATGTAGAATTTGTGCCTGCGGTCTGCACCCATACGCCTAATACCCATAAAATCTACCGCAATATATAATTGTGTTATATAACTTGTTGGCGGGACGTATTGGTGGCATAATAACCGATGACTCTGCCACCAGGACTAGCTCGTTCGACCCTGGCGCGAGGCATACATTTCAGAGCAATATTTTGTACAATTTACAGATTCTCTGGGTTAGGGTTATAATAGATGAATTGTGTGCAACTGTTCGCCTCGTAGAACAGTCTTCGGCTTGGGACGTTAACAGTTAAAATTGCGAGCGACACACACTCCGTCATGTCAGTGTGGTAACAAAAGTTAAACGAATCGCCGAATTCGCGACGCATATCGTGGAGCATATAGGTGGCTTAGTGGCAAAGCCTTTGCCTTGCATTCGGGAGGACTGGGTTCGGTACCCAGGCCGGCCACTCTTAAATTGGTTTGCATGGTTTCCAATTTAGACAAGGTAAATGCCGGAGTGGAGTAAACTTAGCCATGACATGAAAAATCCGTACACGGGCAATTGCCTTACGGAAAAAAAAAAAAGTACAGAAAAAGTACAACATATCTGTCGTTCGCATCACATGATCAATTAGTAGCATAGTAGAGCAAAAACAACCATTGCATACGGCGACCACTTCACCGACGTCAAGAAACGTAAAAATACTTTTCCGTTGAAAGGGGGCCATTCACGGCACAGCTCACTTTTTGGGTGCTGCCATGTTCGTTTGAGTTCGCCGAACGGACCGAAATTTCCACCGATTACAACGACCGACAAAACAGGCTTTCTATTCCGTAGTTCGAACGATGAGCAAATCTTCTGCGCTGCTTCAGCATGCGCTTACTGCAGGCGAATAAAAAAAAACAACTCTGATTCGAGCGGCCACTCAATCGCACAGCTGAGCTTCGTTTGTTTGAAAACAACACGTCTGCTTCTCGGCTGATGCTGCTGGGGACTGGATGTAGTGATCTTTGCCTACTTATCGATTGAGACCCTGTAGACTGTGGCTCACCACAATTATTAAAATTATAACCGACAGCTTTTCATTACTATTGACCCCAAATGCGTTTCACAGTCGAAAAGCACTTCACCATATATATATATATATATATATATATATATATATATATATATATATATAACACAAATTTTTTGCTGTACTTTTGCACTTAACCAATTGTCTCGGCAAACATCTTTAACTAGTAGAATCGTTTTTGGACTACATTTGTCGCGATACACGTTAGTAGGCTCGCAGAATTGTCAGAAAAGACGTTTGGTCTTTGAGATTAGCCGTGCAATAAGAAAGCCAGTAAGTTATCTGCCTATTCTAACTTCAAGCTAATGCATTCGCTTATATGTTAGCAAATCAGCGTAACTGATGTTTAAAATAAACTTTATTTTACAATAAAAAAATAATAAAAAAACGGATGTTTATGAATTTGACCTGAAAATGGCCAAACTTGTCACGCAGAGGACATATATTATGCACGCATCCCACGACACAGGCACGCTGGCGGGACAGTGTGATATTTTGGCCGTGCATGTGACCATCCCGGCTATGACATCCGTGGCAGTGAACGGACTCTCTGTAAAGAAGAAACGCTGCGTTAGTTAACGGTGGTGGCTTTCGAAATGGAGGGGTACACACCAGATGTGTTTCTTTTTCTCTCTCTCTCTCTCTGTTATAGACCTGTATATAACTGTATGCCGGGCCGTGACTGTAACGCAACCTATATTGTGTCGCGGGGGTGTTCTGCCCCCGCTGGTATGTGAGGCGAGTCGTGGGTTCGATCCCGACACGACGCATAATAGGTAGTCGGCAAATACCTTTAAAATAGGTTAAGGAAAAATAAACGGATTTTTTTTTTATTAACACATTCAACCACACACACACTGCCACAACAACAACGGAAGGTTAGAAGCAGTTAGCAAGCTTAGTTAAGCAAAGCAGAAATACTGCCTTCTTGGTCTTCGCTGATTTCGTCAAAGTGTTGTGCATGTCAACACTTCGACGTTGCTTTGTAACCGCCAGTCTGTAAATGCAAGAGAGTACGCAAGATACTCGTAGAGAAATAGATAGATAGATGAAAATAAAACTCGTCGATTAATTCACGCTGGTTTTTGGCAGGCGGCGTGGCATTGGCTTTTTCTGGCCCGCATGCGGCCGGTTTGCATCTCTCCTCGGCACAAGGTCAGCAAAATTTAAAAATCGGCGCGCAAATATGGACTCTGTTGGCGCGACATGTGGTTGGTTCCAATTCAAGCGGTGCGCCAGTGAGGAGGAAAGAGTCCCCATTGTTCTCTCTCGATTATTATTATTAGATCATGGCCCGAATTGAGAAAACATGCGCTCGTCAGCTGTGGTTCACCGATCAGGCGTCGGGTCTCTCAACATTAGCGCTCATTAAGAAAATCGGTATTTTTTTATATGTCTACCATTGTTTAGGAGCTGACATCTCGCCGGTACCCAGCTGAACATGCGGCACGGCGACCAGCTAACTCCTCTAAGGATACACCGATACTAATAAAGTGAGTATTTCCTTTTAAAAATGTGTGTGCACTTTATATATATATACATATAAATATATATATATATATATATATATAGATATAGATATGCTGCCGCTCTAAGCGCGTCTGATATAATGATATGTGTATTTAAGTATATATGTCACACAAATAATAAATCGATCATATATATATATATTTATATCTTGTACGTCTCTATTGTCTATTCTATAGCTGCGTGAGTGCATAACTGAACCATATGAGTAAGCTTATATATATATATATATATATATATATATATATATATATATATATATATATATAGAGTGATGATTTATTAATCATTTACGAGCACTGGCGAGTGTACAAACGTATTGTAAATGATTAATAAATCATCACAACATTTTCTATATTTGTATATCTTATTTGTATTGCGTATCGTCAGCTTTGCATGAACACATCGCTTGAAATGCGCTGTGTGCATGTGTATCGGGGATGAACACGCAGAATATCGCCCTATAAGCTATCCTGCTTCAATTTCTTTAAACATTATTTTTGAATAAAGCCTACAGTCTGGGGCAACTGACACAACTGTACCTGTACTGATCTGGTTTGTTGTTATAGCCTGCCAAAATGAAAAAAAAATTGTCCACTGTACCACCACTTGTCGACCGAGAGAGGAAGATAAATATAGACCGATATGCCAAAAAAAAAGGAAGCGACAGGGAGATAGAAGAGAGCAGCGCCCAGTGATGAACTACTAGAAACATCGTTTTTATTAATCTTTAGCCAGCAACGTTCATAAGCGTTGTTCATAAACAGATGATCTGAACCGCTAACGTAGCACGTCATCTCCTCATCACGATAGCACGTCAGCTCCTCACGGCTCCTCTCCTCTCGTCGCGTGAGGAGACGACGTGCCGCTCATCCTATAACATCCTTCTTTTTTTTTTTTTTTATTAATAGGTTACAACCATTTCTCAAAGGAACCGCTTGCGCTTTACTTCGATGCCTATAACATCCTCCTCCTACTACTACTAAAGTAAAGTTTTCGGGCTGACCCTCAGCCAAGATTTAACGTCCACGGAACTGTTTTTCACATTGCTTCATAGACGGACCCCCATAAATACAAATGTGCAGCGGTGGGGTTCGAACCCGCGCACCTATGTGTCTCCTCCGGTTGCGAGGCGGAGACTTAATCCACTACGCCACCGGGCTCGACCCTCAACAGCCGTCAACATACAGCCCCTATAATTCACTTCAATTTCAATTCAAACAAGGTTTATTTACGGAACTGCATACATTCACATGCTTAAGTTCTCGTTATGAAAAGTGGTACAAGGGTTTGGGGATAAAAAGAGAGAAAAAAGAAGATAATATATGCTCATCATTAGCATTACTCGCACTAGAATTGCGCTAACCGGGACCGTCGGATGCTAGCCAATCAACCAATCAAACCCGGCGGCCTGGCTGGACTGTCTGGTTCGTGTTCGTCGTCACGTAGTCCATCCAGCTGGCCGGCGGCATCTCTCCGGCATTTCCCCTCGCCACCCGTCCGCCCGGGTAGCGCCTTCTCGCCTCCAGCATTGTTCGCAAAGGTTTACGCGCGCGCCTCTGCTCGAGCGAGCAGTACTTCAAGTTCTACTACTTCTAGTACTTTTCTTTTTTTGGGGGGGGTGAGAGGGAAAAAGGCTTTACGTACACCCAAAGCTGCTTCTACGAATACTACACTGCGCTGCTGCTGCTACGATGTATGAAAAGCAGGTGTTGCTGCAGCTGTACCGCTGTACTAATACAGAACGTACGAAGTGACAGAGACAGAGAAACGGTTGATTCGGTTGCCTGCCGCCAGGATGGTTCTTGACGATGTTGACGTTGTCATTGCATGGCTTGTCTTTTTCTATAGGGAGAGTGTCAACGTTTGCTCCAGAAACTGCTGCCGCTACTGCGGCTATTGTGCGCTTATTGCTTGGTTGTGGTTGTTGACGTTGCTTTGGTTGTTGTGGTTGTTGATGTTGTTGTTTTTTGTTGTGTTGCAGCTTTGAACGATACTAGCCTTGTTGTTGTTGTTGAAGTTTTGCGCTCATCCACTAATGGCATTGCAAATTACCGCAATTGTTTAGTCCGCCTGTTGTTATGATTATCATGTTGTTGTTGTTGTTGCTATTGTTATTATTGTTGTTCTGAGTATTACACATGTTGTTTTACTTTGTACTAATATGACTAGTATTACTATTGTTTTGATTTTTATTACTCATATCTGCTGCTGCTGAATTGCTCAACTCGTCGTCATACTCATGTTGTTTCTGCTGTGTCGATCCGATGTCGCTTGCAGGTGGAGGCGGGGGCTCTCACGAGGTAGGCGTTAACAGCGAGCGGGTATCAAGTCAGGTCCTGCACGAGACTGTCTTGACAAAGTAAGTGTGTGCCTGCTGCCGGTATCGCTGTTGTTGTGTCTCAACAGCTGTGTCCCGCTGTCCCGGCTCGACCGGTCGGAATACAACAGCCTCGGCCGGCTCAACGGCCTGATGGCTGCACATTCGGCGGTCGTTCTGGGCGGTGGCATCTCGGGCCTGGCGACGGCCTACTATCTCACCAGGCTTCCCGCCCTCAAGCGGATCATTCTTATTGACAAACGAGCCCGCCTTGGCGGCTGGATTCAGAGCACCCGGTGAGCTGGTGTAGTATACCTGTACATATTCAGACTAATAATGAAGCCTTGTTCAAATTATTTTTATATTATTATTATTAATATTATTATTATTATTATTATTATTCTATATTTACATATTAGTACCTGTGATGCATGTACATAATGAGAATTAATAATAAATTCTTGTTCAACAAAGAAAATATGATTATTATTATACCCATTGTTGGGTATAATAAAAGTTAGGTGCGAAGGAGTGCGATGTCCACACGGTGCGCCATCCGCCATATGTGCGATGTCGTCAAGACGAAAGGTTGACCTACCGGCATGGTGGTACGGTCGCTTACAGTTCAGTCAGACCCGTAGATGCGCGATGGGTAATCGGATGGATGCACTCGTACTCTTCACGCTTTCGTTTTAAAGTTTGTTTCCTTTGGTAGTATTGTCGAAACGGATGTCTTCTCCCTACGCGCCGAAGAGTTGGAATCTGCCATTTTTATGGTGATGGTCATGTATATATAATTGTGATGTCTGTCGTCCCTGTACAGGTATCCATGTGGAACAGTTGACGAACACGGACCGCACAGTATCCGGACGGCCGGAATTCAGGGTGCGAACACACTGAAACTGGTGAGATGGGGTTGCCCTGATTCAAAGTCGCTGATAATAAGAACACTGATAATTAAAAAAAATATAATCATAATAATAATGTATTATATGTTACTATATAGATATTAGTGTTTATGTGTTGTAATTGATGATACGGTGGATGTAGCTTAAATGTATATAGTTGCCTCGCTATGCCTGTTGTAATGAGTATGCAAGCGTGATTGTTGCTATACTATATTGTGTTTAATACACTTTAGCCCGTACTATGATATTCAATAAGGTTGGTGCAATAGTTATTGCCGTTTTGGTATACACTCGTTTCGGAGGCTTGCAGCGCTCTCTAGGCAATCAGTATGAAAAAGAATGCTATATATATGATAGATCGGGCCTTACTGCATCGGCCGGTAGATTCCGCTTTAACACCAGAATCTTAGTTTGCTTTTTGACAAGGCAGTGAAATGGTGAATGTATAAGTGTAAATTTGTAGTCTTTTTGCGGTAGGTGTTGCGAAAAGATTCCAACTCTGCTGGAGCTTGTTCAAATATATTCACCATCTTCGTAAACGTCTCAGTGTATACGAGGGTGGATTGGCAAGTTCTAGTACTTTGAATTTGGAAAGTTAAAATGAAACCACCACGGTTTTCCAGTTTGTTTTGCTTAGAAGCATCGTTCAAACCAAATTTCGCCAATCGGCGGCGGCGGTTTGAGTTTGGTTCAAAGAAGTGAAGAAAATAAGGTTCGGCGATATTAAGGAAGCCGAAAATAGAGAAGCAACGAATCGGGATCCATTTCTGTATTAGAAACCAGATAATATGTTCGTAAGTGCTGGAAATGTTACGATATGCTTATGGTGATTAAGCAGTATCTCACGAAACACTGTGTGTACGTGGTACCGTCAATTTTGCGACGAACGTGGAGAGACCGAAGATAACCCCTGTTCGGGAAGGCCTTTGACGTGAAGAACAGAAGAAAACGTTGAGAAAGTTCGTGATATCGTACTCATATAAGATATATCTTATGAATGAATTATAATAGTCTTCACCGATATTTTACCCGTTAGAAGACTGGCAAATTCGTTTCATAGATGTTAGATTTCCAGCAAATGGAAGCCCACCGTGAATGTCCGAATTGAACCTTCGAGTGGTAGCAAAAGACCCTGGATTGCTTCAGAGAGTAATTAGAGAAGACGAATCTTGGGTATATGGTTACGACATCGAGTCCGAAGTCCAATCCTCCCAGTGGTGCCTCCAAGAAGAGAGTCGATTGAAGAAATTCAGACAGAGCAGATCCAACAACAAGGCCCTTTTGACTGTTTTTGCCAACTGCAAGGGAATTATTTTCCACGAATTTGTACTACCTGGTTTAAACCGTTACTGATTTTGGATTATTTGATGAAAATTTAAATCTCAAGATTTCCGCAAACTCTTTATTCGGTGGACCTGGCTCCGTGCGACTTTGCCTGTTTCCATAGATAAAAAAAATTAAACAGACAACGTTTCGCAACTATATGAAAAATCAACTATATGAAATTTCAGGAGCAACTCAACTCGATTTCCAAAGACGCGCTTCAAAAATGTTTTGAAGAATGAAAAAAGGTGGTTTTTGAAGTTTGAAGGAACAAAACCACTTTGGAAGATCAAATAAAGGCGCTCTTTATAAATATATGTATATAAATACTTTCGATCCGTCCCCGAATATAAATTCCGTTTTTGCGGATGTTAAAGCTGGCCAGGCAACCATTGTGAGGAGTATAAACTTGAGAAAAAAAGTTGAGATAGGTTCTAAGCTCTGTAAGTGGGTTCCTCACAAACTAAGTGACGTCAACAATTTGAAGCCATTGTGCGTCTGCACTTCTATCGTCAATCGCCATCGTTGAGCTTTGACCTTGGATTGTTTGGTATGTGCTGCGGTTCTGTACCTGTAGTGAAAAATGGGTCTTCTACGCACATGTAAACAAGCAAAGATTCTGCTCCGAGGGCGCAGCTAGATTCTAGAGTCTACTCAACCGAAACGTTCACTCAATAAGGTTATGTTGTGTTGTTGGTGGGATATCAGAAGCATCGTTCGTTTCAAACTTCTGAGAAGAAACCAGGCGAGCAACAAGGACCTCTACTGCTATTAACTCCAACTCGTGACAGGGGTAATCTGTCACCATGACCACGCCCGACTCCATGTAAGTAACACTAGCCTTTAAAATGTGCGACCTGCGCTAGGAAATTTTTCAGCACGCGCCAAAAACGCACGTCTTTCGAGAACGTCCAAAATGAGGTGCAACAATCATTCGTCTCCAAGAAACAAAACATTTACAAAAGAGGGAAGATTGAAAAGCTGGTCGATCAATGGCAAGGCGCCATTGAAAGAGGGTGGAGATGGGGCTTGATGATTAAGTAAATACGCATGTTCTTTTAAATTCGTGTGTTTACTTTAGGCAAAAAACGGCAAGAGCTTTTGCATCAACTTAACATATTCTCTAGCTGCTTCTGTCTGTCTCTTTGACAACAAAGTTTTCAAACTCGTAATTTAATTCGAGACAAAACGATTAGTGATAAGTTTTGTTTTATTAAACTGTCTTACTTGGCTAGATGACAGTGGGCGAGTGCATACAGCTGCCTCTAAAATGATTTTTGAATGAAGGCGTTACAGGTAGACATTGATCTATCGAGGTCGTGTGCGAAAAAGGAATTCTGATTCGATTCGAATACTCTACCCCTTATTTAAGCAAAATTAAGCGACACTTTGCTCAAGCAAGGGGTATTTTGAAGTGTCCCCAATTAACGGCAGATTTCAGTTAGCCAAAGTTTTGATTCGACATATAACATAGCATTTCTGCCAAGGCTTTCATGCGGCATCCAACATGGCAATGCCGGTGTTGTTGCCGACGTTGCATGGTGTTAGAAGCTTGCGCATAACTCGCGTCTGATCGGATTGGTAGGCTAACTCCATGGACCGCCGAGGTAGACGGGACATGTAATTGGAATACGTGCGGTGATGACAATTATTTTCTCCCATTTTGTGGTTGTAATATTAATTGCAGATTGAAGATCTCCATCTGGATTCCGAGATTCTGCCAGCATCCCCGGATGCTGTCCGAGCTAGGCTGATCTTCTACAATGGCGCTCTCCATTGGCTTCCTAATTCTCTAAAAGATCTGGTCTTCATACGCAGACCTTTCTCGAAACCGCTTTTGCTGACTGTCATAAAAGAGGCCTGGACACCAAGGTCTGAGGTCCAAGATGAAAGTTTATACAGCTTCTTTCAACGGCGATTCAGTGACGAAGTAAGTCTTTTTTTAGAACATACTTCTAAATCAAGTTATATATATATATATATATATATATATATATATATGAGCAGCTATGTAGTGCTAACGACATAGTAAATGAAAGCTCGCTAGTGCTGAATATATATCTAGATTTCGTGCTAGGCGTGTTTACACTTAGAAACCGCAACGACATAGATAGTAGCGATGTAACACGAGCTGTAACAACGCCGTCGTGTGCATGTGTTTGTGTGAAACTTGGTGTAGGTCGCCAAGTTTCTGGTCGATCCAATGTGTCGCGGCATCTGCGGTGGCGATGCAAAGGAAATCAGCGTTCGGTCTTTGCTTCCAATGGCCTACAATGCTGAGGCGTTTCACGGCTCTGTTGTACGCGGCATGGGTAAACGTAAGTTGTTTTTTTCTCTTCTTCACCATTTTACAGCAAACGCTCGCTCTCGGCCTTAATCTCAAAGCTATTTTAGGAGAATGGTGCATCTATATGCGTCTCGAAAAGAAGAGATGATACTGGAATTGGAACAGAATTGCAGGTATGCTTAAGTGACGAATAATGATAGGAAATGCTCTTTGCATTTCCTATCATTATTTATCACTTCGGCTTAACAAGCCCCGGTTGCTTCTACAGATGAGCATGTGTCCGCTACCATCCCCGGTTAGCATTAATGGTATTGACGGAGTTGGTGATCTCGGGTCATCTTTTCTTAGCGAATGAAGGAAGAGCAGGAGACGAAAAACGGTCCGTTTAGTATTGTACTCTACTATGTGGCACTATGTAGAAATGCAAGCCTCTCTGTTTAGGTGGGCAGAAGAGCAGTCAAATTCGATATTTGAAGACTTGTTTCAGTTAATCAACCGGGAGAGCATAGCGCACTGGCAGCGCGGTCTCGGAAGGAGAACTGGGGCGTCTTCTCATTCCGACAGGGTCTTCAGACGCTCGTTGATGGTCTCGTAGATGCTATAGAATCTGATCGCCGGGTGACGATCTTTGAAAACGAAGACAACGTCCGCCTATCAGAGGAAAATGGCCGTTTTACCGTGGAGTATGCTGAAGGCACTACCGAAGCTCACCACCTCTTTGCTTGCATACCCGCTAAAGGTTAGGCTACTGTCGCACAGATGAGCTATTTATTTCGAACCTATACATTTTTTTGTTTTGTATAACTTGTATAAAGTTATTTTCGTGCAATTGTGCAGAATTCCGGATATCATCTCACCTTTACGTGGATCGGCCAGTTAGAGATATTATTTTGGTGGGTACATCAAGAGCCAGTGTACTTGCATGGCTGTGAGATTTACCCCAGATTTACCTCAACATCGTGTTCACTGTGGTCACATATTCAGTACAATCCTATTTCATAAAATTTCACTCATCCGTACTGCGTGCAGCTTGTACAAGGCCTTCTTACAGGCCGGATTCAATTTCTTGGAATAAGCGTTTCAATATTATTTTAACTAATAATAAATCTATCTTAGTTGAACACATGCAGGTATCTTCAAACGTATATTCTTTTGGAACTATTCGCTATAGTTTGCGAGAGAGTTGCGAGAGCAATACAATGTTACCGGAGGTTATGTGTACTTGGCGTGTACGGTAATTACGAACAACTATCTCATACCATAATAGCATTGGACTAAAATCAAATTTTAAAACAAGGCAATTCCAACACCAAGCAATGTCCGCACTGGATGACCAACTGGGGTTTTGTGGCGTATGATTCTTCCTGAGTGGAGGAAAAGAGATAAACGCAAATTTATAGCATCTTTACTGACTATCTCGCAAAGTGCCTATATATATATATATTTTTTTAATACTTATATATATATATATATATAATAACGTGTTGTGCATTTGTGTACCTGCAGCCCTTTCTCGACTGATGTCTCGTGTTGAGCCGCGGATATCATCTGCTCTTTTGGAGATTCCACTGGTCCACCTCGTTTCGTGTACTCTTGAGTTCCCGGGCTCCCTGCTGTCGCACAAGGCGTTCGGCTACCTCGTACCATCATCGCAGAAGTCACGCGTCCTGGGCATGATTTTTGATACGGCTTGCTTCCCTCGGCACGACGGACAATTTTCGAAAAAGACTCGCGTAACGGTAAGACAACTAAACAGCGACTAATTACTTACTGTATATTTTTGCGTTATTTTTTATCAAGAAGGTCGTAGCTAGTTATTACATACTCGTACATAGCAGCTGTGGTTATTGTTGGCTTCACGTATATCTAATAGATGTCGGGTACACAGGATATGTACGCTTTCGGCCTTTGCGCCTCATAGCATATAGTCGCAGCGTATAGCTACCATTCTCGCCATTTTTGTTGCGTTTTATTGTTATGTTTGTCATTGTCTGCAGTCAGTATAATTGTTACTGTTACCATTGTAGTCAACGCCGTTATTGTGTTTGTGTCCGTCTCGTATCCTCAGTGTCTAATGGGAGGCAGATGGTTTGGAACGATCTTTGGTGATATTAAGACCGTCGACCCTAAAACGTTCACGGACGCGGCAATTGAAGCTTGCGAAGAACATCTCGGAATCACCCAGAAGCCCGTCCGACACCTCACGAATGTCTTACCGGTATGATTTAGCATTTTTTTTAAATCACATAACCGCAGCAACTATTTACAACTTATATGAGCCCGATATAGATGCTTGCATTTTAAGAGGACGGAACTGAGATACACCTATTGGAGTCTCCATAAACTAGGTTCTAGTTGTATCGCATATATCCATACGGCTTGCCTTATTGTGTTAGAGTGGCTTACTCAGTCAGAGCTTGAAGTGATATAATAATGTGCTCTTAATGTTCCTATATTTGGGCTTTATGGCAGTCTTTGTTTTACTAGTGCCTCTTGTATTAGATGTCGTCTGGGTTTGTTGACTTTACTTATAACATTCCATTATTCATAAGGGTGCAACTGGGCTTTACTGGGTGGACGTGGGTTAAGATATTTTCGTCAAGAGTTGGGCTGACCAAAACTGCGAAGAGTTTCCCCTGAACCGGCATCTCCGGGGCTCCTTGCAGTGCCTTACGTGCTGCTGACGTAGTGTCTTCATTGAAGGGATGTCGTTTGTTTTGCAGAACTGCATCCCCCAATACCAGGTGGGACACTACGCCACTATTCAAAAGCTAAAGGAGCTGATCACGGAGAACAACCTGCAGATGAGCTTACTTGGCTCGTCATACGAGGGACTCTCAGTCAACGACTGCATCTACAATGCTAAGCTGGCCGTTGAACGATATGCAGAATCGCAGGACTTTCACTAGAGATATCTTTAATTTTAGACACTTGTTCTAATAATAACAAAAGCATTTGCATTTTTATAAAAACCAATGGATTTTTCATTTATTAACGTATTATGTATATATCATGCGGCGTGTGCGAATAGTGGTCGTGCAATGCCGCTTTTTATCATGATGCTTAACTGCTACTAAAATATTGCCCGAGATTAGAGAACAACCAATACCGCGCCTGTGCAGACTTATAAAAAGAACAGAATACTATTTTAATTAAAAAAGAATGTACAATTGTTTAATTTGCACTACTCACTCTACAGAATATTTCTGAAGATTATCGTTCCTAAAATGTCCTTCTCAATTACCGCCGCCGTCAACAGGTGACGGCTACAGTCAGGCTACTACGTTTGAGGTACTTACTATTCGTCTCTAAGCAGTGATCTAGTGATTATATTTTGTCTGCTGTACCGACGGCCTGTAGATTGCTGCCTCATGAAGTGCCTCACCTCAACAAAACTCTGCGTGTGAGAAAATGTGTGATACCTGTATATCTATTTATCACGTTTAATGGAGTGCCAATTTGTTAATAAATATGACATTTAAAAAGCGTCCTAAACCTAGAGTTCTGTGAAGAAATTAAAGGTTCAACTTGGGCGGGATACGGATAGAGCCTACGACTTAAGTTGCCATGTAGGGCTCATCTGCCTGCTGCAGCCAAGGAGGACGACGTCCGTATGAAGGTTCAAAGCAGCAATGACGCTCTTGATTCAACCCCCTCCCCCCGCCTGAGTGACTTGAGCCTGAATCGGGCCATATAAAGGTTATACTAACAAGCAATTCTCGTTCTTTTTTAGTTCGGCCAACTTGTTTAAATCTCTTAACCGCGCGCACGCTCTCAGCGGCCTCCGTGGGATCCTGCAGTGCCGTCATTTTCAGCGGCAGTTTTATTGCGGCCTTCTAAAGCCTTAATTATTTGATTATAGTAGATCTCTACATCAGCACGTACTTTTTATATGAGAGGTTTTGGAGAACGCAGTTCACAAATCCACTAAACCGTGGGTTCGTCCTCCACCCCCTCACGCGCGAGGGTTCTTTTTGTTTGCCTTGGAGTTTCTCCAATAGTAATCGCACGGCCTTCTGTAATCGGTATTCTTTGTTTATTTGAAACGTGGTTTTTGGTATTGTTGACCGCGCCGAATACTTCAGTTATTTTGTCAGTCGTCCATGTCGTCGATTATGTATACGAATATATCTTCATCACCAATGTGTTCCCTACACTAAGCGTTATAGGTCCGGGCTCTTGCGGCGTTGGCTTCCGTGGGCAAGTTCGTTTTCGAAGACTATTACAGCTACTTTATTTCTTGATATGCCCTACGGCTTATTTTGAAGGCGAATCAAATGTTCGTTTCAATTAAACAGAATTGACTTCGGACTCGATTTTGCTCATTCTTACTGCAATATTTTACCTAATTTATTAAGAACACTGTCTTATTTTAAATATGAACTGTTTTGCAATCGTGCAGCTCAAATTCTCTTTCAATGCTCTTTGGTTTCGATTAAACCGACCAGAATATAGTCGAAGAACATCCTCCATTCAAAAAACCAATATTATTGCGTCGATTTTCTGCTGCTATAAAAGTTATGTTTTGCGGTAGCCCGAGTGTATTTCACAAACCTAGGCAGTTGATTTATTTTAATCCTTAACTCAACATATGTATATGGGGATGGGGCCGTTTACCTTGAGCACTGCTAAAATTAGATGC
The DNA here is from genome assembly GCA_003439945.1 of Dermanyssus gallinae. Taxonomy (NCBI): domain Eukaryota; kingdom Metazoa; phylum Arthropoda; class Arachnida; order Mesostigmata; family Dermanyssidae; genus Dermanyssus; species Dermanyssus gallinae. The sequence goes on along the minus strand of QVRM01002527.1, from coordinate 130,146 downwards.
GCCGAGTCGGAGTGGTCTAGTGCCGTGGTGCGCTGGTCACGAATACCATCTGCGATCCCAATTGTTGACCGATTATTTTTCAGAGGTGTCTAAACTATACTGCTGAAAGTTAGCAATCCTGCTGCCACAAGAACTGTTAGAGAAACCCTAGCTTTGTCAATTTGCCCGTACCTCGGTGCATTAAAAAATTGCACGCCTCGTGCAAATTCGATTCCAAGTTTGTAGAAGACGGAGGATAGTCTATATTTAAAAATAGTCTGAGTAGACAAGACATTTTCGTTTTAATGCAAAGACGGACGGTTATGTGTGCGAAACTCTCTGTAATCTGGTTTGCTCGTTGTTAGTTGCCGTGAACCCAGAACGTGGCCCAGTAAAGATTATTTTGGTGCATTATATTTAGCTCTGTGATGCAAACCCCCGAAGCCAGGTAGATTTGACGTGCAATAGCGTTCTCAACGTGTGGGGGCACAACAAAACCACGCACGCAACTTGTCGGTAGGCTTCGAGGGGAACTTAAATTCAAACGGGTGCTCAATGACAGTATAGTTGCACAGTGTAAACATAAATATAGATAATACAGTATATACAGTATGCCTGGTAGACAACGTGGTATATGTGAAATATCTTAGGTGTAGAAGTTTTCTCGTGGGCCTGTGAAAAAGATTTTAAGATCCCAGTACGCGCCCGAAATGAATCAACTTTATGTAAGCGAATAGGTACTCTGACTTGCGGTACATCTTATAGTCTTCGGAATTGTGAACTTTGGGGAAACTACTTTTGAGGCGAAACCGGGTACCGAAGTTGTCGCTACTAGTAGGGACGCCAGCAGTTTCATGAAGGTTGCACATATTCTTCCCTACTCCAACTCCGGAAAAAGCTCGGGAAGACCGGTACGGACAAGATAGCCAAAATACGGTGAGAATCCACAAGCCGCAACGCTTATGAAAGACTTGGGTGTATTGATTTGTACTAGTTTAAAATATAGCGCACATATAACGGAAATCGTCGCCCGCGCATCCAGAAAAGTTAACTGAATTATGAGGACGTTTGTACTCTCTGACGCTAGGCTCTACGTCAGTCTCTACAAACAGTATGTGTTACCAATGATACTGTACGCGTTTCCTATTTGGAACACAGGCCTTCCGAGAGACAGGAAGCTCATCTCCACCATACACATCAGAATTCTTAAAACGCGTCGGATACAGTTGCAATATTGACCCTAAGGAGATCGAATGTGATCCAATTTTACAGAGTTTAGGAAACAACGATACCAAAGTGTTCGACAAAATCTGTCAGAACGAGAAAAGACTGAATTTTTTTTTCAATAAGATTGTAATACCAACACGTAGTAGCGCAAATTTATACGCAAAAGCCTCCGCAGGGAAAGTCTTAGTAAATAGCCTTTTTGCGTGGCGCAGTAGCCACCAAGCTCGCAACTGTAACAATCTATCTGGAAGTAATTACCCCCTTTTCGGGGTGCGTTTAATGAAATGAGCAAAGCAAGGAGCAAGATATGAAAGAGAATAAATCCGCCACAGAACGGGCTGTCTCAGCAGATTTCCTCGATTGGGGCAGATGCAGACAAGCCGGCAGGGCTTGTTATTGAGCTTCTCGGGCTGAAGGGCAACTCCACATACTGCAGGTAGACAGGACAACAGCTGTTCAGGGCGTTGTCGGTCGTAGACCCCATGATAGAAGAGACGGAGATTAACATCGCACTGAAAACGGCGCCGGGCGTGCAGGTATTTTCCCACACCAGAAACTGAGGGCGCGCGAGCCAATACAGGAGAATTCCCCGAGGAGGTTTCTAATATAACACTCGATGAGGTGGGGCACGCTCCGAAACGCAGTTCAGTGATTTGTAGTAATGCTTGCCTGCTGGGCCGGGGGGGGGGGGACATGACTGGTTTTATGTGGGTTGGAGCCTCACACTACCGACCCACACTTGCCGTTGAAGACAATCCTGCAGTGGTGACCGTGCGTTTTGCATTTTCCATTTAGTTCTCTCAAAAAACAAAAAAAAGGACCTAGGGACGCCCGGCGCGGGGAATAGTCTCAGGGACCAATGGAATTACCAATAGCCTTCTACTAACTGTTCGGTTACATTCATGATGATCAGCTCTATATCCATGTGCTACGTTCTAATCTTGTATGTTTTCGTAGGCCTTAAAGGTCTAGCCACATTATGAACCGCTTTTTCGCCGGATTGCAGCTTGCAGCGTTTTGCCCTACCTCGCTTGATCATCTCGCAGGTGTACAATGAACTACTTGTGCAAGATTGAGGTCAAGTGCTTATCTTCCACTCACAGGCGTGGGTACTTCGGCGACTGCAAAAAACCCAAAATTGAATGTATTTCTCATATTCCGGTCGGAAAAACTCCGCTTTTTTCGCATGTTTTGTCATTCGTTGCATATACATCGTATGAAGTACATAATAGCAAGAGCTTCACTGCCGCTCTACGGGGCCCCGCAAACGTATACCTCAATGTGACGAACGATACTGGTGTTAATAGGTGCAGCAGCAAGTCGCCCGGAGCTCTTCTTTGCTGTGGATTTTTGTTCAAAGTATTGAAACGCATTTAAAAGGATGTTCACACCTCATTTTCGCCCATGACGAACCTTTCAAACAAGGATAGCCCACCGCGACTGTCCTGTTGTTGATGTTCAGTCGGGCTTAGAAAGAAGAGATTTCTGCATGTCCCTCCAAGGACTCCCACCCGCTAGGCCTTGCAAATATGCAATACGCCGTGGTCCATGACTAAGCCCTTCCACTACCCTGTAGTCTCAAGAACAGTTAGTTTTCCCGCTCCTTGAAGCGCTGTTGCTTCCCCACACGGACTGACGGAAACAAGGATTTGTTAACAAAACTGACACTCCCCCTGCCAAACGGAACCTCGTCGCATCGTTCACAAGTTGCTTGACAAATCGTCACACGATTATCAATCGGCGATTTATGAAGAGAAGAACCACTTGCAAGTTGAAGACTACCGGGACCTTTGACAACAGTAAATTTGTAACATAATAGGCCCCGTTATTTTATTGGAACAACCGAGCATTAATTTGTAGATATAAATTCGATACATTTATATCGTCCAAATAAATTGTTTACAGTTCAAGCTATTAGCATGTCTGTTCTTGGCGTTGTCTATTTCGAGCCCCACCGTTGCATATTTGTATTTATGGGGGTCCGTCTACGAAGCATTGCGAAAAGCAGTCCCGTGGACGTTAAATCTTGGCTGAGGTTCAGCTCGAAAGGTATGTTTTAATCCAACCAGAATTGGTACAACATTGTACCAATTCTGTTTGGATTAAACATATATTAAATGTTATGAATAATACGCACCAATGGAATATTATATTAACCTGGTTATATGCCATCCCTCCCCACCATTTAAACCCCATACACTTAAACTAAGGAACAGATTTTAATTTTAACAGAAAACATTATAATAACAGAATTATTATTAAAAAATAAATTTGTTGATAATAATACTTTTCAAGTATCTATTGAAGTCGCATATCGAAATCGAGGCAAAGTACCACTAATTACTAAAATCATCACAAGAGATCGCTTTTTGCTTGGGTCTTCATGAGTTTCGAGGATACTGAGAATGTACAACTCCAAATCACTTTTTAAGTTACAGCAGATTTACGTTGTTTAGGAGCTTCTGCATTGTTTATTATATGATACGTTTTGTGCAACTAATTTTGAAGCGAACAGAGACTTACACACTAATCACTACAGACTGATCCCTACTGATCATGTGTTTATGCTTGCACGTTTTTAATTACGTTTAATCCAAAAGCTAATCCCCACTAGACACTCCCCCAACTTTGCCGAACTCTTAACAGCGAAATTGAGAGCGTGAGCCCTAAGATCGCTGTAGGGATAGGGGGATTTTGCTTCTGACGAAGAAGTCTATCGATCTTTCTTCTTCTTCTTCAGTAGACATCACTGTTTGTCCTCTTCATATTGGTTTCACAATACATATGCGTTCCTAGATCTACAATGAATCCAAACCTAGAAATTCACTTAAGGAGATTACTTCGTAGGAACTGACTGCACTGCATTATTATTATTATAACTACTACTCGGTGGTCGATCAGTCGCAGTGGGGGTCGTGGCGTGTTTATCCTTTTCCTTTGACTTAGTTCTACTGCAGACGGTGTTTTCTTTAGCTTTAGAATAGCGCACGAATGAGCGCAGGTGGAATGACGCAAAACGACCACGACGAACGTGCCGATGCAGTTCGTGCAGTTCGTGTACGATGTGCAGCTACGGCAGCAGCAGCAGCACCTGTAAGGCACAATGGGTAGAAAACATTGATCAGTTTTCATTACGCACTCTTTCTATTTCTACTATCAATCTCTACTCCAATTCTCTCACTAACTCACTCTCACACACTCGGTGTGCCCTCTCACTCGCTCTGTGTCAAAGGCCAATCCAATGTGAGATGAGAGCAGAACAAGATGGCGTCAGCTAAGTGGTATTGACCTACAAGTCAAGTACAGAGATCGTCCTCTTGCTGGTTGGTATCTGGTAGTAAGCAGTAGGTACAGGCCTCTGTGTGTTGTTTTGTGGACTTGCTTCTTGTTGTCCGTGCAGATCCGTCCGTGCTTGCCGGTGCATGCATATGGTTTATGCATACGATTGCGCCACTCTGAGTAGTGGTGGGTGAGACAACTTTGGCGTGCTGCATGCGACCACCACACTGCGCTGAAAAGTTTTGCGTCTGATGATGTCGATGTTGCTGGATGTGTACGTGTGAGCGTCGGTGCTGCAGCTGATCGAATGCACACGGCTGCTTCGTGATGGATGAAGGGTGGTGGATCGCGCTATCGCCTTGTTGAAAAAGTTGAACTTCATTGCTGCTATTACTGTTGTTGTTGTTGTTGTTATCATTGTTGCTGCTGCTGCCGTTGTTGCCAACAACAGCGGCAGCCTCATTGCCGCTGCTGGCTTAGATGTAGAAGTATATCTGACCGAACAAATCTAGTTTGTCTTGTTTTGTGAACTTGCCTTGGCTTTATCGAGTCAGTATGCGAGGCAGCATTCTGGACCATCATCCGTCCTCTCCGAAATCACATGTTGGGATCACATCTAGGATTTCCCCAACAATCCTCATGGCAGCATGTGATTGTCAACGGCATGGTTCGTCCTCTATCCTCAATGAGCATCGGTCAAACTAAGAAGTTGATCACACAAGAGGAATCGAGCCGGATAGATCATGCCGTCAACAGCTGCAACAAGATTGTCGTCGTAACAGTGCGGTGGTCATAAACTCGATATCGTTCATATTTGGTTCTAACCCGACACGGCGGCGCGAACGCTAGGCAGATGTCGAGGACTTGTTTCTTCTATTGCCAGAAGCCTCTCGATCAATGGGCGTGCATGGCTTTAACGTATCAAGTTTAGACATTTGTGCTCTTCAATGCTTCTCAGCTAAAAGGTGACGTGACGCCTTCTCTCGTTTGAAGATAACGGTTCTCATCTTCTTATCTATAACTTACGGTTATATTATTATTTACTTTAATACTCGAATAATACGATTATGAAGTGTAAACGTCTGCTAGAATTTGATTGTTCACAAACCTAGCCCATGGCGCCCACAGTCAAATCTCTCAGATTGAGCGTTTCTCTTGAAGGTTAAAGACAGCATATGCACGAAAAATGGTACTTCGTGTCGATCGTGCGTAATCATTTGAATGCGCTTAAGCAGATCTTTGAGGGACAATTCATTTCGCTCACAAATGGATCAAAGAGCCTTCATCCGCTGCACATTCTGACTTTATTGAACGGTGATACAAGTAGGATACGGTCATCGTACATGGGACCTTTACGCCCGCCGCTAATCATTTCCCGAACTTTCATCATGGATAGTTGCTCCATCAGGCTTTGCTTCACCAATAGTTATCAGCCTCTTGTTTTGGGTGTGAATGTTATAGGTCTCCTGAGATTTCCTTGGATCATATTATTGAGTTCTGCGTGTTTGGGGAACCTACCAAGGTTTTTAAAACAAGCCAGTAGGTATGAGTCAATATAATTCAAAGCCCCCTCCGCATAGGTTACATAACAATGGCTTGCCGACCGGAGCACGGATTCTCAGTGCACACGCCATGGGGAAGAATTAAGTCCAGCATGATGCCTGAGCTGAGACGAGAGCAGGGTTTCGAGCCATCCTCTGCTCAAGGCACCCCGTGCCGCTAGGAAGACGAGTGTTCGAGGGTTCTCGAACTTCTCTGACCAATTTTCTGTTTATATATTTGTCTTGTGCATGATAAAACATGTTATAGATCTCGAGGTCACTCTCATTTAATAAGAGATTTGCCGTTATTCATATATTCCTCTGTGGGTGCGTAATTTGGCCTCGCTAGGAGCCCCCGATCATGGCTTAAGACTCAACATCATTTCAACTATGTAGTGTGCCAACGACGGAATTACTGTATAATACACTGATTTGGTTTCTTTAGTACTATATTGCGTAACTAGGTTATGGCATCTCTGCATCTACTTGCCTAGTAGACACATTGATTTGTGGCGTAGCAGTTAACCAGCCGAAAATAAGCCAGCGACAATTTCTTCATCCGACGATTTTTTAGCATAAAACATGTGTATGTGTGTTCTTTGTGTTATTTCAGCGGGGTCAGGTAGTACGGAACGGACCACGACGGACAGAAGTGTTCCACAACTGTTCGCAAGCTGCCTGTAAAGCTTCATTGCATTGGCGGTACAAAGAACTCGCCTGTCCACCAGACGACGTGTTAGAAGACGCGTGGTGGTGCATCGAGGACCAGGCCGGCGGCGGCGGCAGCTGCTGCTGCGGAATACCTAAATGGAGCCAGCTAGTTCTGCCGGTGTGGCGGCCCAATTCGAGGCCCGGACGCTTGGACGCGGCGTGCTTCGAGCGGCTACATCGTCACGACCCTTTCGCTTGAATGGCTTTCCGGTGCGGGGGTGTAGCGAGGGTTCTGTGCAACAACAATGCACGGAATATGTCTCACCAGCGGATAATGTCAGCAGCAATGTTAGTATTACGAGCAGCGTGAGTACGGCTACTTCCGTTGCGACCGCACCGGCCGGCGTTTGCCGCACGCTCGTTGAAGTTCCGGCTGCTGCTGCTGCTGCGGGGGTCGTTCAGCTCATCGTTCGCCGGCAGTGTCACGTCCTCACCGGCATCATCCGTGAAAGGCGGCGCACTGGAGCAGAGACGCTTTGCGCCCGCCTCGCCTCTACTCAGCGCGAGCATTCGGCCACGTGGACAGCAGCACGTAGCGGTTCCCCGTTCTCCGGGTGGTGTTACTTCTGTTGCTACTGCAGCGCCCGTTGGGGTTCCTCGTGTTGGTGGTGGTGGTACTGCTGCTGCTGCTACGCTCCGCCCGACACGTCTCGTCACGACACCGCTGCAGGCGAGAGCCTTGTCGACGTTTCTAACCTCGAGGCCGCCACTTCGAGCGGCGCTGAACGTAGGCAAACCGCTTCAAGCCGGTGCACCACCAAGCCCTTGCGCCACTCTACCACCACCACCACCACCACCATCGTCGTCGTTGTCGTTGTCGTTGTCGTCGTTGGTGTTGTCGTCCACTTCGCCGCCTCGCTGCGCTCCGGTCGCAGCTGGCCGTTGCCAACCAACGCAGCCGTATCCATTTGCAGCCCCGGACGAGTGCAACTTCTCCGCTAGCGAGTCGGCAGCGCCATCTGTTTCAGGCCGCTCGGTTTCCACGGTTGGGTTGGTTCCGCCATCTCCGCCGCCCCCATCGCTGGCGGGTGGCCAGTCGACGTCATCGATGATGCTGCGACCCAGCATCGTGAACTACCATCATCGAATGGTGTTCGATCCTAATGATGATCACGATGATGATGCTGGAAGTGGGGATTATGGAAGCGGGTGTTCCGAAGGTGGTGGGAGTTCTGGAGGCAGAGATGTAGGTGATGTAGGAGGTGGTGGTGATGGTGGTGGTGATGCTGCTGCTAATGGTGGGGATCTTGAGGTTTTTCGTCACGTTGACGATGACCACGACGACAGCCATCGGCGCCACGAAGTTGTTCATGATTCTCTTTCACTTCGTGACGCTTCGATGACGAACGACGAGTCATCAAGTGCTCAAGTCATCGTAGTGCCAAGAGCAACAGCAACGGCGGCAGTGGCGGTAGCAGCAGCTGCTGAGTCGGGCGGAGTTCCGGTGGCGGAAGGTGAACAGGCGGAACACAGAAAAGAAGAAGCTCATGGCACAGATGGGCGCAGAGCTGTTGGCTCGAGTCGGAGCGACAGCAGGCCGGCCACAGTGAGTGTCGTCGGTACAACGCCGACCCCGATACGCAAGGCTGAGATGGTCCGCTGGGTATACTCGCGTGCGGCCCTCGTCAGCATCAAAGAGGGCACCGAGCTGCAGCAACACGTTTGGGGCGTCCTGCTGAACCAGCGCATGCAGCGCGCCCTCATCATTGGTCCGGCACGCAGCGGAAAATGCGTCGCCGTTCTTTCGGTCGCTGCCTCTCTGCAGCGGTTCGGTAGGGTCGCCGTCGTCACGTACGGTCAACGGCGAATCGCTAGCCTGGTCAACATGCTCGGCTATCTGCCGTCGGTCAGCATCCGGCCGTACTGGAGAAGCAGCGACGCTAACATTGTCGTTGTTACGCCCGCCTGGCTCACCTGCAACCAGAACGCACTACCCAAAATCTCAATGGTCATTGTGGACCGCTTTGATGAGCTGATTGACTGGGGTTTGGAGGTAAAGTGTGGGCTGTTGTTGTTTTTGTTGCTGCTGCTGCTGCTGCCGCAGTGATTTCTGCTGTTGGTATAGAAAAAAAAACGATATTTATTTGATATCAGCACTGTATAAATAATATTAATTTTTATGTGGCGCGAATGTATACCCCAGGATATATATATATATATATATATATATATATATATATATATATTTAAACCAACGGTCTACGGCACCCTTTTATCAGCCATCTGGCGTTAAAGTCTTCACTGTGACCGAAACATACCATACAGTTGGCGGCATATAGTGGATACCGGCTGATATGTTTAGAATTGAAAAAGAGAGAAGCGTCACAGCATAGGTACCGCAGAGGTTACCAGCGAAGAGCAACCTCCTCAGAAACGGCTATAAGTATGTTCAAAAAATATTTAATAGAATCGTTACGATTTGTTTGGTGCAAACTACGTAAATCACCCTCTGTCAGTTTGTTGCCACCCGTAAGAAGAAGAGTTCAAGACCGCGTTACGCACCGATACAGTGCTTGTTTTCTGTTATTTTCCAAAGGACTTGTTATTCCGAACTGTCCTAGAAGATGGTGGAGACGAAGTTGTCGGAGAGTTGTTTTGCGTGTGCGTGTGTTTATTTTAAAGGGCTATGACTTTACTTAATGGCATTTAATTTGTGGCAGCACCATGGTCGCTCACCAGTGTGGCGAGCGGTAAATTTTATCTTAACTTATTTTACTGAGACGTCCCGAACTCGTGTGCAAATTTCGTGCGGCTACGGACTGCTGCCTGACAGAAGCCGATTTTAGAAACGCTTTGGAGACTCTCGCCGGAAGCGTATCTCGTCGCGACGGCGCGTGTGAACTCGGCACGACTGCGGAAGCTGGCGGTCGAACTCGAGCTGACTGTGCAGATCGAGCGGTTCGCGTCTACGAAACCCACCGTTGCTGGAGGTCGTGGTCGTGATGGGCCCTCCCCGGCCACTGGCGTCCTGTCACGGACAAACCTTTGGGAGAGGCCATCGGTAACGCCCTTATCCCGGCACTATAGACAGGAGGCGATCAACTTCACTGGCAGTCGGTAGGTCGCGATAGTGGGACGTCCTTGCCCAACCGTTATTTGCTCGCCCACAACTAACACAATTCATCACTCACTTGACGATTAGTAACTAGAAAATCTAACATCGCGGTCGTCATTCGCTTCAACGTCATCATCATCATCATGATCATGATCGTCGTCGCCATGAGAAATTTAAGCGCAAAACATAGCCGATCGCTTGCTTACTCGGCGGGGGGGGGGGGGAGCATGGCTGGCGAAAAATATTTTAGATAGAAATATAGCTAGGCATGTGATAGTTCGTAAACGGCGTTTGCGTATGAATTTGTTCTGTATGCGTTAGATTAGCTGGGTTGTACATGCACGGTGAGTTGCCGTTCCGAAACTTTGAACGAAACGAAAAAAATCTATAAAAATGTTTATATATATATATATATAGAGAGAGAGAGAGCGAGGGGGGAGAGCCCGTATGTTCCACATGCTCTCGACACCTGGCTCAACACCAAGGAGGGCTGTGGGAAGCGATATGGACGCAACGTAAGGCCCTATAAGTGGGTCGTTGGCCAAATGGGCCAGTCCGAGACTGACCCCGGCAATTGATACATAAGTGATGTGCAAATAGTATATCACTACAATTCGAAGTGCGGATGGGAATATAATATTTTTTTTAAGTGAAAGACGCCTCAATCCCATTCTGCTCACATTTATTTTGGCCTCTGCGTCCGCAGACGTTGCTCTGGTCGTTGTTGTGAAACAGAGTCGCCCTAATAAAATAACTCAAATGTATCTTCATGTTCCTTGTCTCTACAGTTTCGTGGTGGCTAAAACTGCCAATTGGTTGGGTCACTGAGTCATACGTCGAGTATTGCATCATCTGCTTTAGTGTGCTGCACATCGCATGTTTGTGCAGGTCGTCGATTAACCGTTATATATAGATACATAACCACATAGCAGGTCGCGTCCATTGCTATCACCGGTCATCTGTTATTTGACCTTATCTGTAGGTTTATCATTTGTGTCTTTCTATTTGCAGCCGTCGAGCCCTCTGTGCCGCCATCTGCAAGATGGACCACGGTACGAAGCTCGTGGTTATCTTCGCCAAGAACCCGAAGGAGGCCAAGCAATACGCCGAAGACATCGAAAACGAGAATATCTGGTCAGTAGCCGTAGTACCAGCCCTCGTAGTAGAGGTGCTCTCACCCTTTACAGAGGTCGAGTCCGGTGGCGTGGGGCCTGTGCGTGCATTAGTCTGCGCCTCGCAACCACCGGAGGAGACACATAGCAGGGGCGCGGGTTCGAGCCCTACCGAGTTGCACCGATTTGTATTTGTGGGGGTCCGTCTATGAAGCACTGACTGCGAAATGCAGTCTCCTGAATGTTAAATCTGAGGGCTGAGGGCCAGCCCCGAAACTTTACTTTTTTACCCTTTACAGAGAAGGGCACACCTTCTTTTCTATCGCTCTGAACGTGACACGGGCTAGGCGAACGCCACCGACAATATTATAAACTCCGACTATTTCTTACATTTAATGGTAAGCCAAAGTCCAGCCGAAAAAACAGCCGAAAAAAATGCGGGTTTCATTCTGTTACGTTTCTCGAGTTGGCATACAATAAGATTGATACTACAGTATCTGTATGCCGTAGGAGGTAGTCACCGAGGTGACCTCGAATTGGTATCGAAGAGAGCTTTAAGCAGGCTCAATAGATACTTTTGAGGCTTGTCTACAAGTGGCATGGTTATCACGCCCTCCCGAACTGCCGGCTTATGCCTGTCCTATGTGGTGCCTCGTGTGGATCGAAGAGCTCACTTCGATGATTGCCTCCCTGAAATGGCATTTATTTTGTGATCTGCAGCTGTTTTTGTCATTTTCGAATGTGTTACCGCGACCCTGTTTGCAGTGAAGTCTGGTGTCTACGCAGTAAGCTGGAGGAGCTACGACACATGTCCAGGGAGCATCTTGCAGATAGACAGCGTGCCGTCTATGTGGCCTGCACAACAGACCACGAGGATCTCATGCGAGTCAAAGGGTCAGTGTCAATCAGCCACCTCCCCGCGTATGCCCTTCTGTCTTCGCTTGCAATTACTTACAACTCGAAAAACATGCAGAAATGGACTGTATATATATATATATATATATATATATATATATATAGGTTTATTCGCTCTATAAGTATGTGTACACACATCACTCTTTTATATCAGGGGCACATAATGCTGCAGTTTAATTACCTATATTATACTGCACCGTTTTTCCGTTATGTGTTGAGCACTTTTGCTTCGTAATTTCTACCAGTGCCTTTTCTGTATTCTTGCCTAATCTTAGCTAGGTCTAAATCTCGCTGCCTCTAGTATTATCGTATAACCATGCTACTCCACCCCTTTCCGACTTCGTATTCCCGTATACTTTCTTTAAACTAGTTTCCTGCATAAATGCTGTCCGCCTGACTTCTGTCTCTATGGTGTATTAACTCTACTTTTAATTTGGCCACTGGACATAGCAGTGTCTGTCTTTACTACTGAGTCCTATCTGTCTTGCCGCAAATTCCACCCTCCTGCCCCATTTTGTTTTTACTCCTGTTGCCTTTTTACCCTCTGTATCTTTTTAACCCATCGTTCGTTATTTAATGTCTTAATTCTACTACAATGCACCAGCTTACTTTTCACTTCTCTTTCGATAAATTTTGACATACCGCCTTCCCCTTCAAGAAACTCTCTGTTACAATTGAAACGGCACCCCAATGAAAACCTACTTACTTCTCCCTGAATCATTTCTTATTTTCTCCATAAACCCGAGCTATGCACTAGAACAGCGTTTCCAAATGTCAACCCTGGCACATACATTGCTTTCCAAATGTCCCTGGTAAGCACATATCTTGAACCACATAGACTTTTGCACCTTAACGATATCTTACCCCTGTCTGCTTTTTATTCTTAACATTGTTTCCTCTTTCAACATATCTTCCTTTGACGCTATAGTCATACCTAAACATTTATATTGATCCCGATGTTCTAATTCCTTGCCCTGTAACCTTAGTTTCCGCCCCAATGTAACCCCTGAAAATCATAAATTAACGCTCTGCCTTTCGTTAAATACCATTCCTACGTCCCTTCCTAAAATAATTATGTCATCTGCAAACAACAAGAGAAGAATTCTAATTCATGTTTCTCTTTGCCCGACCTGTTACCTAACCCAGTGCTATTCACCTTCCACTCGATTCTTTCTACATATATATTAGAAAAAGCACTGATGATAAAAGACATCTAGGTCTCACTCCTTTAGCAACACCATATTCACTCGATTCGCTTCTTTCACTCCCTCCTTTCGTTTATTATTGTGTTTTTCCTATGAATATCCTCTAATAAGACTATCCAACTTGCGTTGAATCCCTCGTCAGCCATATACCTATGCAAGGTATCTCTCTTGACCAAATCGTAAGCTCCTCTTAGACCAAGGTAAAAACAGGATAAAAGCCCCAGTGTGTGTATTCTCTTATACGAAATTCACCGTATGCATTTCGTAAAATCATCCAATTATCAATTTCGGCATAAAACAATTCATATTTTCATTCATTACAACAAGTAATGATGTATCTTATACCAAAGCTTCGACGGTACCAACATCGGAAAAGAACCTAGAGAAACAAACAAGGTGACGATGATGGTAATAATGTTGCGGCTGGTCATTTTGATACTAATGATAGTAATAATGATTGGAATAAGTGAACATTGTAATAAATTGTAACAAATATAACAATAATGATAATAATAAAAGCAATAACATGACAAGCGATTCTGATGATGATACTTATAATAATCACATCTATCGCCATAATTTTAATCATATTAACTAACCTGATTGTTTCAAGTTTATTCACCATAAATTGGTAGTGTATTACAAAAGTTCACATATTATTTTGTAAGCTAAGAATATCGTTAACACGTGCTTGTAGTGACGGTGTTTCGATAAACGAGCAAGTCAGTATGTGGTATCGTCCGATATTGCACTCGCCACAATATTTACAAACGCATTCGTCAATTTCATAACAATTTCCTCTTAAGCACATAAGGTGGAGGTAGCCATGCTATGTTGTTCGACATATTATAGAACTATTTTTATGTGATGACAGTTTTCATTTATTGCTGCAAAAGGCAGGACCCTCGACATAGAGACCCATTACAAATGCCATGTTGCGGGTTTCTCTAAATTCTCTGTAGGCTTCTGAGAATTGTGTTCTGAACGGTATCTTGTCCAGTACTAATCCTCTACTAGTGTACGTTCGTGGCATAGTTCTAGTGCGAGCGTGGCCGATGCGTTCTTTGACAAGCTTGAAGTGCGCTTTATGAAATAGGATTTTATTTTATCTGTGTTTTTAAGGTCCGATATTATGAAATAAGGGGCAATTGCGGGAAGGCAGTATCTTACTATAGGAACAATTTTTATTCTAAATACATTTAGCGCGATTTTTAGGTCTATGTCAGTAACGTCTCCCACTAAAATCATGCCCGCCGTAGCCTTGCTACGCATTTCCTCTATATGTCTGCTGAATGACAGCCGGGGGGTCACTGTTAACTAGATAGCAAAAGTGATTAGCGAGTTTAACATTTACTCCCCCTATCTTGATGCACCGGTCATCTGCAGCGTACAATCCGCCTTTACTAAATCGTAGTTTTTTGTTTTGGCTATGTTGATTGTCAATTGGTGCTCTTGGCACCAATCTGAGGCTTCCTGGAGATAAAACTGCAAGTGATTTCGTGTTTTTGCAAGCACCACTAAGTCGTCAGCATAAAATGCATGTATTGCTTTTACATTTCTGAGGGCATCTGCTAAGCCAGCTATATACAATATAAAGAGGAATGGGCTTGCGGTGTCACCCTGGACAACCCCAGTTTTCTGTGCTACTGGCCTGCTGACATAATGAGCCCCGTTTTTAATAAAAATTAAGTTTGCTCGCAGCATGTCACGTATTAGATTATACATAGTTCCCTCTATAGAATATCGGGTTTGAAGTACTTTAAGAAGTTTGTCTCTGACAAACTTCTTCTGACCTGATTGTGATAATAAGATACCTAAAATAATGACGCAAACTACATGGGTAGCAGCAGTTCTAAAAGCCACAACAACGCGCACGATTTAAGAAACACAGATAACTTAATCAGTGAGCGATATATATATATATATATATATATATATATATATATAGAAAATATTGTGATGATTTATTAATCATTTACAATACGTTTGCACACTCGGCAGTGCTCGCCTTTTTTTTTTTTTTTTTTAATATTATATATATAGAAAATATTGTGATGATTTATTAATCATTTACAATACGTTTGCACACTCGGCAGTGCTCGCCTGTATATATATATAGCTATATAAATAATACATTATAATAAGCTATATAAATATATAAATATGTATATGTAAATATAACGTCGATGTATCGTTTGCGTTGCAGTTCAGTTGATGTCCTCATTAACGTGCACCCAGTTGAGTGCGATCAGGCGCATTTGTTCCGCACAGCCCTGCTCAAAGATCAAGGCGTTCTGATGACGTTGACGCGCTGCTCGACGGGCTCGTCGGGCAGTGCCGGCCAGGTCGGCGGACGAGTTCGCAGCCGCCACCGCCGATTGCACAGTGACGGAGACGTCAGCGACGGTACCCGAAACAGAAGCAAAACTAGCAACAGCAACAATAACGATAGCTGGGGCGTCATCGATGACATCGGTAACCCTAACGACCCCGACAACGCCCAGCCGAGCGAACTGATGCTACTCAAATGCATAGCCGCGATTCGAGCGGTCGTTGGTCCCTGAGGACGGCAAACTCAACCGCAACAACAGCAGCAGCAGCAGCAGCAGCGACAGCAACAATAACGGTATGAGAACCTCGGCCGTGCAACGAAGACACGGCCCTCTCTGTTCAAGTTGCTGACTTCGTTGCTGTATCAACTATATAATCAACAAACGACATCAACAGCAGCAGCAGCAGCTGCAAGAGCAGCTGCAATAGCAAGATCAACAAGATTCTCATAGAGTTAGATGCCAACTAAGCTATAGCTCTGCTGTTCTGGTCTCTTGATCGGCTTTAGGCACCTTACCTAGCTAGTTGAAGGATGGCACCCTTTGTATCGAACGCCGGACAAACTCCCTACCGGCCCTATCCAGAGGGGGAATATTCTACGAACACTCGGTGCTCTCTCCGTCTAACAGCTCAGTTCGGGAGGCATGGCCATGCTGAAGCGTTCGTGTGCACGTTTTCCTGTCCTTCTCAATCGCATTTTGCGCAAGCGAATATTTATTTCCAATATATATATATCATCATTTATTTAAGTGTAGCAAAATATACATTTGTGATGTAAGAACATGTGCACAGCCCGCTGGGGCATAACTCAAAGCACTAGGTTCAGGCTTGTCCTGGTTCACTTAGCCAAGAGTATATATATATGCCTAGTACAAACGAATTACTATGTTTCACGCCGGGATAAATTGCGCGACCTAGCCTGGTTCCAGAGTCGTAAGCCATTGTACAACACCATCTTACCGACATCAATCACATTCTTTCGAGCAAACCGAGCTATCCGTTACTACGCTACGCACAGAACAATTGCATCACTTAAGGTTCAACCAGTTTAGCTCTGCTACGAGCGATTTGTTAGCGTCGTCCAGATATCCCGAGAGAGCTAAAGAGCGCCGAGAGCCAACTTTTTGTTTGTCATGGCTCGAAACGGCCTTGTCGAGTTCCATTTGATTTGCACCGCAAGATGGTTCAGCGACGCATCAGTTGACGGTGACAATGACGGCTCATTTTCGAACATTATATTTAGAAAAAGAACACGCCGTTATATCATTTCATGGGGTAGAGAAGACCGCGCTAAACGAATACGTTAACAACTAAGTAATGTACTCAAATTGCTGAGTATTACTGTATCACAAAAACGTATTTAGAATATATAAGAGTAGCTGCGTTTCTTCTGGAGGGTGGGCGCGCCTTTTTGTGCGATGTAATATACGGAAATATTTGCGCAGATAAAACGAAACTGCGAATATCTGCCCTGCAGAGAAATAGACGTGACGAGGTAGTGTATAATTTTTTTTCGTCAATCTTCTGCGTGTAGGTCTTGTGCAACTCTCCACGGGAACGTTATGGAACGGAAATGTTCTTCTTCCATTCAGGGTTGTATGGAGCGTTCGAGGAGTATGTCGTAGTTCGTATATGGCCGATTTATTCAAATGTTCGTGTGAAAAATGCGCGACTTTAGTAGCAAACAGTTGTCGCCATGCCGACATTTATTGTCGAATTGTGGCTCACTGCGGCCAGCAGTATTTAGAACGAACAAATTATGTAAAGATGTTTTCGTAAACCTAGGCGAAAATAAATATCGGATCTGGCCAGACCACGTCGAGCCAACACCGTGATCGGCACTAAACCCATTGCTGCTGTTGATGAAATTCTGAGGAATCACGACTCGTAAAATCTGCAAAGCAGTGCGTCTGGGTAAAGGTACGGTGCATTAAATTGCCCACCAATATCGGCAGATACAGTAAAGTGTGTGCGCAGCGGGTACACTAAAACAACTTAACCCTGATCATAAGATTCAGCAAATACGGCTCAGTCTGCAGTAGTCCATCCGTTATAATGAAGACCTCGCATTTGTGAAACACTTTGTTTCGGGCGACGACTCGTGAATCATCACCACTATACACCCGCTTCCGAAACGATGGGACCAGTGTTTGAACAATACTGACGAAGCCTGTCAAACTTATAATAAAGGTTATTACAATTTATTTCTTTCTAACGGGTTAGAGAACATAACCTTAATCACACGTTCGCACGGAGACAATTGTCCACTCCAAAGTGCTAACATAACGAACTTATATAAATAATAAAATTTATTTTCTTGTTCACTTTTCATTTCGGCAACTTACACTTTCTTCAGCGTACTATGGTGATTACTCTATTGATTGGACCATACTATGGTGATTACTTAATTGAACTCTCCATCGGGCAAGTCCTCTGTACGTTGCCTTGTGATCGCCCTATTTTCCTATATTGCCGTACAGTCTTTTACCAACTAAGCTAAAGTCGATGATGTTCGGCTGAAGCCATACAATATGCTCAGTTGACATTTGCTGTCCTTTCGGAATCGTGCCAACAAGCAGATTCTTAAAATTCCGAAAATAAGGATTCGCCGGTGGTCGCATGGAATAATGACCTATAGCACCCACCCTTTTATGTGATAATAAAGGTGAGTGTATATTTAAATATAACAAAAACACTAACACAGCCACACCAGTGTACGGCATGAGAAGCGAACACTATGGTAGAGATGGAACAGCAACATTATTCTGATGTTGCCTTTATATTTGAAACGTAGTGGTTGCCCAAAATGATTTTTTATATGTGAAGTTGCGGGAATGCGTGCGTAGCAGGCAGGTCGCTGCCCGGTGGGTGCATTCGCGTGCGGCTTGCAACCGGAGGAGACACATAGGTGCAGGGGTTCGAGTCCCACCGTTGCATATTTGTGTTTAAGGGGTCCGTCTCACGAAGCAATGCGAAAGCAGAGTCGTCGACGTTAAATGTTAGCTAAGGATCAGTCCGAAGAAAAGTTTAGGTTCAATTCAAAAAAATCAGATTTGGCACTTCAATCTGTTGTCTTGTGTAGCTTCCAAAAACAGAAACGAGCGAGGCTGCGATTGACAAACACTCAAACATAGCGTATATATCGGTTGAAGAGAGTGTAGGCTTAAATGTCATGCTCCATTCTAAAACCTTTCTCGACCACCTCGGAACCAACCTCGGAAAATCGGAATTCGACGAAAGCCAGTCTATGTTCTCGAGATTCGTCACAGATGGTGAAACTTGGATACTATTTTACGAACCTCTACTCGAGTCCTAGAGCTCGCAGTTATCGGGCGCTGGAATAACTTCACAAACAAAAGTAAACCGCCGTCGACGATCTGCTGGCAAGGTTGCCATCTTCTTCTCCGAGAGTGCATTTGTGGAAATCGTTAACCTGAGAGGAAGAATGAACTGTTACAACAATAGATATACTACAAAATAACTACCGAAGGTTTTTACTGCGCTCGCCAAGAGCTCTAAAGTGTTATTTTGGCGATTGTTTTGTTACCACAAGGACGCATTAGTCCACAGGGCATAAAATAGAGAAATTTTACCAGTGCGTCTTAGTCAAACTAGTTGCGCAGATTACTCCTTTGACTTGGCACCGTCTAAGTTTTTCCTCCTTCTGAAAATGAAAATAAAAACATTAAGAATGACAATTTTGCGAGGACCAAAGCAGGTCCATAAAGCCCACGACGTGAAGCTGGAACAATCAAATAACGCGATTTGAAGGTTTGCTTCGATGCATAGATCCATTGATCCACCTCAATCCATCTCAATAAATGTATAGAGATTGATGGGAACTCCGGACTGCCAACTCTATACAATGATGAGTGGACGTTCAGGTGCAACAGTTACAAGACAAGTTACTATTATAGAAGAAAACAATGTTTAGTTCTGCCTGGAAACTGCGTTGCTCATCGCGTAGCCTAAGTAAAGTTTTCGGGTTGACTTTCAGCCAAGATTTAACGTCCATGTAACGTGTAGCCTGGCTACTTCGGAGCGATAGAATTTGAAAAGTTGGCGCCAAAAGTCCATCGCTCCAGTTGTCCGCTCTCCGCCATTTCCCCCCATTCCGCGCTCCCACCCGCGCGCAATCATTGCTTTTCGCTCTCCTCCTTCATCTAAGCATTAATCTGCTTTGCGATGAGTTTGTCTGCCGTGGTGGGAAGGCAGGAGAGGAGAGGAGAGAGGATGAGGTCTGCACACACGCATACAACCCCAAGGCCAGGCTGGCTGGCTGTTCTGGTGGGGGATGGACGGGGGATGGACGGGGGTGTGTGGGGTATGTGTGCGGCAGTTGATTGGCTAGAGTTGCTGGCTGCTCCAATGGGCGAGGCCAAACTCGCGCCGTCGCCGGGACCAGACCGATCACCACAAACACAACAATAACAACATCAACCACAACAGCAACCGCAACAACAACAGCAACAGCAACAGCAACAGCAACAACAACAACCACCTGGTGGTAAATAAACATTGACGCTCCAATACCACCACCACCACCACCACCACCACCACCACCAGCAACCACTTCAATGTTGTGCTCGCTCTGCAGTGGAGCAGTGGAGGAGGGATCGTGGTTGTCGTCTGCGCGCCAGCATCATCCCCACCCAGCAACGGTGGAAAGAAGGGCGCTCCCGTCGGTCATCGCAGTGTCTGCTGGGTGGGTAACCGAGTCGCTGAAGTCGTCGTCGTGGTGGTGCTTCACGAAGTCAACAAAGTCCAACAACATCCAGCAGTAGTGTGTGGACCAGCCAGCCAACCAGCAAGTCAGCAGCAGTAGAATCAGCAGGAGCAGCAGCTGGATCTGGTCAATCACCATCAACAGACAGCGACAATAACATTCAGCCCTTCTACAATCTGAAATCATCATCAGTAGCAGGTGTCCGTCGCTGCTCCGGTCAGGTGTTTTGTGTGAGTGTGTGGGTGTGTGTGTGTATTTCTGTTGTTGTTGTTGTTGTTGTTGTTGTGGTTGTTGTTGATGTTATGAGCGTGGTTATTGTGGACAGTGGTTGTTGTGTTGAACGCAGGTGGTTGTGTGGTCTGTTATTGGTGGTGGTGGTGGTGGTGGTGGCGGTGTCGGCGGTGCTTGGTGATGGACTAAGTGAGTGACCCAAGCTCGTTTTTTGGGCGGTGGCCAATTATGTCCAGCGGCGGCAGGTCGTATTAGTAATAACAACGTTGTCCCTCAACAGTTTAGCGGCAGGGTCAAGAGAAGGCTTGACCTCAGCATCTTCAGTAGAATAGATTGACTCTCCAACATATACGTCGGCGAACGGAGTTGTGATACTGCCGGTTTGGTGTGGAGCATCGATACGTGCGGGATAAGCATCATTATCATCATCGTCATATCTAGAGAGATAGAGAGAGAGAGAGAGAGAATTGACTTCAACGACCCTTCAACCTTCGAGTCGTTGGGTCTTCGGACAACAATATCGTCAACACCGACGACAACGACAGCAACAACTACAGCAACAATAACAACGGCAACAACCTCAATACGTGAAAGTCGCGTACATTCGATTCGTGAGCAGTTCGTCAACGAGAACGTCCTCCACCAGGTGGTAAGCAGATGCTAAGATACCTAAAAACTTCATGTTATTGTTGTTAGTATTACTGGTGCTGCATACGACGGCATTTTCAGTGTTTACATAAACACTGATATTGTATATATATATATATATATATATATGCACATTAGTTGTTGTCTTTGATCTTGTGTTGAATACTTCTATAATCATACTTATAATAAGGATGAGTGGTAATGCACCATTTTCTTTTTTGAGACATCTGTGTTCCACGTGTTTTTTTTTCTGTTCGATCATGGCATTGTTTTGTAGTCCACTCCGGGATTTACGTTGTCTAAATTGGAAACCATTAATACGAGTTTATTTAAGAGTGGCCGGTCCGGGTCTAGAACTTACGACCTTTCGAATGCAAGGCAATGGCTTTACCGCTAGGCACGTATCCCTTCGGAGTGCTAGCTTAGGTTGCAACTGAGCTTACATTTAGTTTGTGCTCGTTTGCATAGAGGTGACGTTTGATCGCCTATTCTTTTTGTTTTGTTTTGCGAATGCTTGCGCGAAGGCTGTCGTAGACAAGCCGCCGCCACTTGTTGTTATTGTGGTGCATTGACTCGACTGTTTTTTCCGTGGATTCATTCCAAGTTTTAATTACTTTGAATGGATGATGAGAGCGAGCTCCCTGCAGAGGGAACATGCAACCATGAGTTCCACACCATGAGTTAAGGTCGAGTGAAGGACATGTCCCACCGTCGTTCGTTGATGACAGCGTTGAGCTTTCCACAGTTTACTACCATGCTTCAACCATCACCACCACCACAACAACAACAACCAAATCTCCAGCAACAGTAACAATGCGATTACAATGTCTGGTCGGGTGACAACGACGACTTCAAGAGTCAACTTCTACTGAGTGAGAGCACTCCTTAATCGCTGTAATTTTTGTTCAATTAATTCACTTTACATTTACCACCGCTCTCTCATCGCAAGCACCTCATTGATTGTGTTAACCATTTAATTCCATCTTCACCTTCATTCACTTATGTATGTTGTATGCATCAGACCTATCGACGTATATCAGAGTTTGCACTTTCCTGCAGTATTTCGTGATCACACCGTAGTAGATATTTGAGTTGGCGGTATCCGCATAATATATTTGTTGTTGGTTTCGTTGCGCATTTTTCAAAATGGTATTAGAAACAACTTTGTGGTTGTTGTTGTTTCTGCTGATGATGTTCTTGTTGTATGGCGATGTCCTGGTGCTGCGATTATATTCATGGAGCTATTGATGTTGTTGCTGCCATTATTGCTATCGTTAAGCTTCATTAGTACGTAACTGCCTGTTAGAGCCGTCTTTCAGGTAGTATTTATTGTCGTTGTTGTTGTCGCTGTTGTTGTTGTTGTTGTTGCTGTTACGGTTGTTGTTGTTGTCGTCGTTGCTCTCGTTAATGTAGTTTGTGTTGTGTTTGGCGGTAATCAAGTGTCACAACGGTCGGTACCAGATGAGAAAGCAATAGTGTATGGAGTGGCGTTGTTGGTGAGTCTGCGGTCGCTGTTGATGCTGCTGCTGCTGCTGCTTCTGATGCTGGATCGATTCGGTTTATTCGATGCCGAGGACGACGACAATGACACACGAATCAAGCAACAACAATGGCAAATCAACAGTAAATGAAGTTTTTAGCGTTTAGCCAACAACAGCAACAACTGCGCCATGCGGTCCGCCTTGGGCGTCACTCTCATCAGCGTAAAGGCATCAACGCGGCGTTGATGGCGATAACGGCGGCGTCAGCAGAAGCTACGGACGCAGCGGTAGTTGCCGCGTTACTATGTTTACGCGTTACTATGCTAGTCGCCGCGGCCACGTCGCGTGACGAAGTCGTCATGATGAAGTCGAGGATTATCAATATGATGACGATGATGATGATGATGATGAGCACAGTGATCCTGGATCTGATGATGAGGATGACGATGAAGTTTATGACGATGGTGATGCTCATGATTCTGATGACTACAACAACGACGTCGACGACGACATGGGGAGCATGAGCGCCGACCACCATCCTAACCAGCAGCATAACTCTGGCAGTATTGTGTCGAATATCATCATCATCAGTAACACTGATTGATGGTTGCCTTTCTTTCTGGTTGTGTTTCGTCGGCATTTCCCCGTGTGACAACGACTCCGGGAAGGGCGGAGTCCCCCTCTCTTCTCCGAAGAGGAGGGGGCCGACGTATGGCGATCATTGCCTTCTCATCGCCGAATACCCCGCTATAAGTATCTGCTGCCTCTGTTGTTGTTGTTGTTGTTGCTGTTTTTATTGCTGCAATTGTGATTATTGTTGCTGTTATTGTTGTCGCCGGTTTGCTGTGGGGTCTATTGGTCCGATTGCGACAGTCATCACAGCAGTGAGGTTTGCTAGAAATAGAGACGCCTATATCTGCAGCTTTGGCAGCAACAATAGCAGCATCAGTAACAGATTTAACCTTGACGGGAACGTTCGTTCACCAGACACAAACGTTTTGGCAAGGATTAGGGCTGTTGTTGTTGATGTTGTCGCTGCTGTTGTTGTTTCTGTTATTGTTGAGTTAGTCGCTGTTGTTGCTGTTGTTGTTTCTGATGCTGTTTCTGTTGCTACGCCTGCCGTTTCTGTCAGTGCTTCTTCTGGCATTGCGATTGTTGTTGTTGTTGTTGTTTGCATGCTGTATATACATATAAAAGGGCCCCTGATATAATTGGGTGGCATGTGTATTTAGGTATTCATGTCAAGAGAATATATATATATATATACACAGCAACAACAGTCAAGAGAATATATATATACAGCAACAGCAGTATATATATATATATACAGCAACAACAGTAAGACGAGCAGTGTTTAATGTTAAATGTCGATCATCGTACCAGTGGCAATGGTCAAGGTGTTCGCAGTGGTGGCGGTAAAGTTGATGGCGCCACCAGTCAGGCGTTGAACCACGTTGTTCATCTGTGTTTGTAATTCTGAGGCACTTCAATATCTCTCAGTGGTGCTTTTTGGTGCGACAGGTCGGACCGCTGAACCTTATGATTCCACGTTTATATATATATATATATATATATATATGCATTGTTCGGATCGTTGGTTGCCAGCATTTTGGTGGCCAACAGTCGCGTTTTTGCAGCCGCCCGCCTCGCTGTGGTCAAAGACAACAACAGTAACATTAACAGCAGCAACAATTATAATAGCAATACGACGATATTAAAAACAAAAGCTTCCATACAAACTCGATATCAGCAAAATAAGAACACCAGCAATAATGATAGCAACATGTTTTTTAATCTTCTTCTTCTTCAACAAAAAGCAGCAGCGACAACAACAACGATTTACCAATTAAAACCGCAACAACCGTTATAACTAGTAATAGTAATAATAATAATAATAATCTACATAATAAGCTACAAAAATCCCAGCCCGCTGCTGCTGCTTGGTCTTATAATAATAAAAATAATAATAATAATAATAATAATAATAATAATAATAATAATAATAATAATAATAATAATTATTATTATTATTATTATTATTATAAGACCAAGCAGCAGCAGCGGGCTGGGATTTTTGTAGCTTTGTATTCTCTGTGTGGTCAACCGACACAGGACGGGTTGGCTTTCGTTACTGTTTGTTCGTCTCATTAATAATATTATTATTCTGTCACGACGGACGGCCGTGATGCGGCCGTGCAATGAACGGCGCCTGCGCTGCCACACCCTCTCGGCTGCAGCTGCTGTGGCTTCAAACTGCTCACTGACACATATCATGCTGGCCTGACGGTGGAATAGACACAAGAGCAAGCTTTCAACGACTCCTGTCGTCACTGAGCTTTTTACTAGCGCTACAACGATAGGTTGTTGTTATGTTTATCATATCACTAGTAGTTATGTGATCTTGCAGTAAGTACATTTATTTGCAAACCTTCTCTCTCTCCCCCCCTTTCTTATTATCTCTCCCCCCCCCCCTTTTCCTATTATATCTCTCTCTCCCTTGCTCCGTCTCTACAGCTATTTGTTTTCATCTACTTTTGGCGGTACTTAACATTGAAGCGTAGTTGTTTCTGGTGTTACTATTATGGTTGCTGTTGTTGTAGCTGCTGCTCGTCATGGTGTCGTGGATGTTTTGGTTTCGGTTGTCGGATGATAACGTTGGTCGTGGTTGTAATGTTGAGATCACCATAATATGGGGTGTTCGTTGTTGCTGCTGCTGCTGTTGTTGCTGCTGCTGCTGTTGTTGTTGTTGTAGCTGTTGTAGCTGTTGCTGTTTAATAAACAAACATGAGAATATTAAATAAATACTAATGATTTATTTCCCAACAATAATAGTAGTGTATATTATTTCTAAAGCAAAATAATTTATTAACTATAATGATTTTCGATAAAAAACGTAACGCCAAGAGGCTGTGATTGTAGTATTAGTAGTTGTTGTTGTTGTTGTTGTTGTCGCTATTGTTGCTAGCGAAAATATTACTGCTCGTACGTACACGTTTGTTGTTGCTTCTGCTGCTGCTGGAAGGGTACTCTGCATCGTAACTGCTCGTCAAGCTCGGTCGCCAGTGCAGGACCGGCGGCTGGCTAGACGAGAAGAGACGAGAGAAGAGGTTCTCATTCCTATTTTATATGCTTTCTCTGTTAGTGTTGTTGCCGTCCGCTTTAGCGGCCGCTGTGACGGAGATCGTCTCCCTGCTGTCTCTCTGTACGTCTGTCTAGAGTTGTTACTATTTTCGTCGCGGGGACGACGGCGGTGTCGACGACGACGACGACGACGACGAAGTTGTTAATATTGCCGTTGACCAGGCAAGTCCCTGTGAGACTGGACTGCGTGGGCGACCCAACGGGGCCACCCTATTCCGTCAGTGTACGTCGCTAACTGTAGCTGTGTCTCATTTCGATTCGATGTTGTTTCTCGGTGGAGGTTTTATTGCTTGATGGTGACGCCATCGACACCGGTCATCTTCATCACTACAGCAGCAGCAGCATCAACGACAACAACAACAACTATAATGACAATAACATCAATAGGCAACAAAAGCATCAATACGGCTATAACAACAATGAGAACAACAACAAGAGAAACCACAGCGACAACAACAACAACAACGATAACGACAAGAGGTTCTTGTAGTTGTTGTTGCTCTTGTTTTGTTATCTAGTTATATTGTGGACAATGCCCACATAAAGCTAGTTAATTACATGAGTGAAAACAAGAGCAGATAGCATGGAAATAGCATAATCGGATGGGAGGACGGGCATTGAGAGCTTGCAGATAGCAATTTGGGGCCATCCCTCTATCACTGTGCGTAGAGTTTTGAACAGAACACAGCACTACACCCTTGAACGTGCTACACCGCTCTGAGTCGAGAACGGTGGCGTCGTGGCTTAAGTCTGCGTCTCGCAACCGGAGGAGACACATAGGCGCGCGGGTTTGAGCCCCACCGTTGCACATTTATATTTATGGGGGTCCGTCTATGAAGCAATGTGAAAAACAGTTCCGTGGACGTTAAATCTTGGCTGAGGGTCAGCCCGAAAACTTTTTACTTTACACCGCTCTGACACGCTGGCAGAGGCTTCACGTCATAGCAGTTGTTACCATGAACTTATCGAGAGGCTAGCCATTCCACTTCACCGTCGAGCATTGCTACCTCGCGCCTCGATACTTGACATTTTAAGGCTTAAGCTGGTACCTATATCGAGAAACGGCTAGCAGTCCGCGATGAAATTCACAAACGACCTATACAACTTCAGCATTGCGTCATGATCATGCTTAAACCCCTTGTGGGCGTCTGCACGCTCTCAATACCCGTCCTCCCATCCGATTATGCTATTTCCATGCGATCTGCTCTTGTTTTCACTTATGTAACCAGCTAGCTTTACGTGGACATTGTCCACAATATAACTAGGCGATAAAACAAGCGCAACAACAACTACAACAATGTCCTGTCGCTATTGTTGTTGTTGTTGCCAACATCTATGATGTTTGGACGAATACTTCGCTAATTGCGCCGATTTAGTTATATATATATATATATATATATATATATATATATATATATATGTATTTTTTTTTTAATATATATTTTGTATATAACATTTTACAGCATTCGAAGCATCCATCAGACGATGATAATTGTAGTTTAGCAAGCGCTGGACCAGCTTAGGCGACGCCGCAGAGTCACCCCGTTGTTTACTGGTGGTAAGTGTGACCAATAGGAGGAGATCGTAGGTGTAACAGCATAGAAACCGCAGCAACAGCAGCAGCAACAGCAAGTCATAGATCGAAGACGTCGTACGCTCAGTAGCTTGAATCGCTCGGCTGGCGGCTTGAGAGATGGTTTGGTCAGCATGGTCCGAACGTCATTGGCGGTATCATCGGGTCAGCGAGTACGTGGTTGGTTGTGATCCTGGCGTCAAGTCATTGTCGTCCTTACCGCTTCTCCTCCGAGGGGCGCTCTGTCCTCTGGCATCTCCTCGAATGAGTAGACAACCAAATGTGTATAGGAATAATAAGCAATAAGAAACATCTGCATTGTAAAGGAAGAGAGCTGCATTAGAAAGGTAGAGCAAATTTAGCTAACAATCATGTTTCTACATTTGCTAGTGTACGTGTATGATGATGATGATGATGATGATAATAGGAGGTCTAATAATGTCTATAAGAATGAATAATGGTATTATTATGTGGTTGTGACTGAGTAGTACAAGCGATCCTGACTCATTCTAGCATTAGTCACAAATATTCACATACACTATATATATGCGTGTGTGAACCCTGTTGTAAACTAGGCAGCGTGCTTTATGCATATACGGGAAATCTAATGAACTTAGTTTAACATGGTGTGTGAGGAAAACAGCGAATATAAGGCGAGCGCAGCAGGAATACTTCCACAGAACTTGTGGCTGTTATTGATTGGCATCCTTAATAGTTGGAACGAGACCCTATTCGCAATCATTTGCCAATTAGATTTCCAGGATCTTTATAACGAATGTTTCTCACCAATAGCAAGACAACAATGAATCAGTAAAAATAAATTGACTGCTTATATATATATATATATATATATATATATATATATATATACGTGAAAATATGCATCGTTTAGCGACACGTAATCCGCAAGTATTTGAATAAAATACTCCACCAGGGAGTAATTTAATAGGATATTTACTGATACACGGAAATAAGAGAGGAGTCTATCCAGCTTTAATTGCAAATGCAAGAAGCACTTGAGACGATACGGAAGCGTACAGTTTGTTAACGCGGATTATATATCGCCAAAGCGACGCATCTATTTAAAGACAATGGCTATTGCCTCATTGAGCGTTTCTCGCCTTGAATTGCCACATATATATATATATATATATATATATATAGCAATGCAAGTCGAGAGTCGCTCGATGAGGCGATAGTCTCTCTGTCTTTGAAAATATGCGTCGCTTGGCGATATATAATACGCGTGAACAAACTGTACGTTTCCGTATATATATATATATATATATATATATATATATATATATATATAAATATATATATATATATATATATAATAATATATATATATATATATATAATATATATATATATATATATGCGTGTGTACGCCAACCTCTGCACCCGACGGTTTCGTTTCGCCGTACATTGACACGGCACTGTTGCCAATAACGACACTAGCCCGGCAGTCGCGCAATGTTATTGACACGCATCATTTGACGGCCATGGTCAATAAGACGGCAGGCTGACGAAGCAGACAGAGACGCTGGTCGTCGATGAGACACCACGCTACGGGTGGCGAATAACGCGGAATGTCACATCGACGTCGATTGCGAACGAATAACAAGGCGCGTTGTGTGAGACGCTGTCACTGTCAATCGCTGTCGATGTCTTTGCCGGCGGCTGCGGATTGATATCTGTTCGGCTAAAAATCTGCTGATTGTGGAGAAGGAAGGGCGGAACAAAAGAGAAGGCGCGATCTCTCATGGGAGGAGCGGAGAGGGGGGAGTCGGCGTGGGGGTGGTAGTGGTGGTGGTGGTGGGGTGGTAAGGAGGCAGGTTGGAAAATAGGTCAGGAAAGTCATAGACGGGAAACGGTTTTGCTTCTTTTTTTTTTTTCTTCTTCATCTTCTTGTTCTTCTCTATCTTCTTGTTCTTCTTCGATCTGTGCGTTAGTCGGATCGGGACGGCGCGATCATGTCATACCACCACTAGCCATGGCGATAGCCGAACCTCTGGCGGTGTTACCGGCAGTTTCCTTCTAGCACGGCTACGGCTCTGGTGGTTTGGTCTACTCGAACTGGCATCATCGACCGTATAGAACAGCATAACGAGGATCGGAGTCACAACAGCGGCAGCTTAGCGGTCAGCGATCAGCAACAGCAGTACGAGAGGCAGCGGCTTCGGCAGCAGCCGAGACAGCAATAGCGTGCTTGCTGTGGCTGTTTTCTTCTCTGGCATCATCGACAAAGACGATGAACGACTTCACTTACTACCACCTACGGCCGGCTAAAGATTGACCGACCAACCAACCAACCAACCAATCGATCGAATGAAACACGGCGAGAATAAGCCGACAGCGGCCATGGTAACGTTGGCACAGCGTGCTGCTGTCACAGCTGCTTAGCTGGAGTGCAGCAAATAAAT
Organism: Dermanyssus gallinae; assembly: GCA_003439945.1. Lineage (NCBI taxonomy): Eukaryota > Metazoa > Arthropoda > Arachnida > Mesostigmata > Dermanyssidae > Dermanyssus > Dermanyssus gallinae. The sequence goes on along the minus strand of QVRM01002527.1, from coordinate 100,565 downwards.
GAAGAACAGGAAAAAAAAAAAAAAATATATATATATATATATATATATATATATAGAGAGAGAGAGAGAGGGGGGGAACGTGAGAAAGGAGAAGCGAATACCACAGCTCCAAAACAGCGAAAGGCAGCTCAAATAGTAAAGATAACAACAACAATATTATTAATGAAATAACAACAACAACAACAACAACAACAACAAAAACAACAACGCGTGGCAGGAGCAAAACTTGAGACTCTATAGTCGATTCCGATGTGACGAATTGGTCGGCCACTCAATTGGTCATTGGTTGATAGACATGCATTCGGACCGGAGTCGCGAGAACGGGTCGCGTGTGTCGTGCGTTGATCTCTATATGATCCTTGCACTACGACGACCACAAGGAGCATCACCATAGTTGTTGCGGTGGTGGACACAGATGTGCAGGCACGTGAGGCACGTAAGGCGGGCGACGATGCCTGGTCACGGTGGTGGTGGTGGTGTTGTTGTTGTTGTTGTTGTTGACGATGTTCTTGTATGGTCGAATGATAGGCGGTCGAATGATTGGCTGGCGGGCGTGCCGAGTTGACAACGCTGCTCGCTCTGAGCTGATAGCTGAGCCAGCAACAGGCGACGGCCGCTGCTGCAGAAGGCGATCAGACTCTCGGCGGCTCGGTGACAGAAAGAGAGACAGAGAGAGAGAGAGAGAGGAAAACTAAAGAGCAGTAACAAGAACAACAATGTTAACAACAACAACAGCAAGAAGAAGAGCAACAAGAACAAGTTCAGCCTAAGCGAACGAAGACGGCAGTCTTGGTCTTGCAGGCAGGCCTTCGCGTGTACTTCGTCGTTAGGTGTGTGAAGATGGTGTCGTCGTCGTGGTATCTTCGTGAAGACCTATCTCCATCATCGGTCATTATGGAAACTCTCGGAGATAAGGTCCGTGTGTCAGCCCACCGTTGTGATGGTGACGACGGTCATTGGCTGCTTACTATAGCTGATTTGCGCCGCGTTGCAGTTCATCGACCTTATATATAAATATATATATATATATATATATATATATATATATATATATATTATCAAACTTAAAAACACTAATTTAAACATAGGGTTAATATTGCTGCTAAAATGTATGCCGCCTGGATAATACAGGGTTTGTATGATATATATATATATATATATATATATCACCAATACACATGTATATATATATATATATATATATATATATATACGGGGGGGGGGGGGGTAATTACTGTCATCTATAGACGGTGCCGCCATGTCAGGTGTGGCAAATGTGTATTGGGATATAAATCATGCACCAAGCGATGAACATTGACAAAGCGCATTTACCTCGGTGACATGAGAAGCGATCTAGTTAAAATGACGAGTTGTGAACCACTATCAGAAGGACCGGACGTTCGGGACGAATAGGAAAATCGTGTCTCCCTACAGATAAACAACGGGGTACCGTAGGAGTTTCGTGTTAGGGTAAGTTCACTCTGGAATCTAGCAAATACAATGGGTCCTAAACCTGGAAGGACGACCATCTCAGATAGTCTCGCACGAGTGCTAACTGGACGACAAAAGGAACGGCTGGAACAGAAGGCCGGTGATACCCTGGAAAACCATAAGGCCGGAGATACCCTGGAAAAAACAATGCTTAAGTATTCCTATGATGGGCAACGGTGTCGACGGGCCCTTTCGAAAGCTGACTTGCAAGGCCTCAATATCGTCAAATTCGTGTGTCAGTTGAATCGATTCGAAGGTATATCGGATTATGCTCACTATGTAGAGTGGTCGGCAAAACAAGTGCCCCCCGTCTTGTTTTCCATTTTTTTTCGTATAAGTCAAGCAAAATATCCTATGTATAGATGCACATATTACTACTATGAGACAAAACACTGTTCGAGCTTTTTTGCCAACGAAGTTCAGAGGAGGAATCGCACGGCATAAAGGCAAATTGGTGTTCTTCTGGATTTGGGTTTTAGCTGTGGCTGCAAGCGTTAAGCGATATGCTCGTACCCTTCGTCAGCGCCGTTAGCGCCGTGACGAAATGTAAAGCTTTTCTTTAACAAGAGATGCCTTGTTCAGATTAGAGCACACACATTGCAACTATTGTTGTGTGTCCTCCATGGCATGGTTGCCCGTGCTGTTGCTGTCCTCTAATCACCGACACTTTGCGTCACTGTCAGAGACTCCAAGGCCTTTTTATGGTTGGTCAGTCGGGCCTCACTGCACGCTGCAGGTAATGGCGCTGTAACAATATTCTTATATATATATATATATATATACCGGGCACTTTGTTTGCGTCCTTAAATGTCTCACTAGGTTACCCAAGAGCGGCGTATTCAAATTTCAACCGGTTTGGTTGTTACGGCGTTTCGTATCTTATATATACATATATATATATATATATATATATATATATATATATATATATATATATATATATGTTTGTTTGATTTTTTGAGGTCATTTATTGTCAAGCTTTACGCTTGACTAGACTCTACCAGGTAGTTAGTAACTCTTACTGTGTGAGCGGTTGAGCACTTTCTTATGTTGCTACCAGATTAAGTGGAGAAATTGACCTGCATCTCTACTAGATACGCTTTCGACGGAACTCACCAGAATACGCCAAGGTCCACGTTGTGCCACGTTTCCTATGCCACAGTGTTGCTTGCTTTGCTCTACGGCCTATGTCTATGCCTGTTTGTCTGTCTGTCTGCCTGTCGATTTATCGAGAAAATTTTGCTTTCCATCTTCAAAAGGTTCGATGCTATATGTTTGTGTTGCGTCTGCTATCCGGCTATGATTTATTTGTGCCTACAGGGGAAATAGATACAGCAAATGGCAGCGCGTGCGCGGAAGGAAAAGATGGGAGGAAAAACAAAGGCCAGCAGAGCGCGCTAGAGACAGTGTGTGCGGGAGAGAGATATATATATATAGAGAGAGAGTGAGAGGGGGAGAACGAGAATGTGGGTATATGGGACAAGAATTCGAAAAGTCGTCCTCGCGTAGCTCGTGGTCGTATGCACACACAAATGCAGCAGTAGCAGCAGCAACACTTTTGACGGCCACATAAGCCGTGTAGCGTAACAAGGCTAGCAACGCCGGGCCGCCGCTCGGGGCTCTGCGGGCAGCGAAGCCTTGGGTGGCGACGCCGCTATACGTGGCTATCGCTCAGCAATAATGTATCGCGCGTTACCCTTTGCTACACGTTAAAGCTTGTAAGCTAGCTAAGTTTTGACGACGTTTTGACGACGGCATACGCCTGATAACAGGTAGCAGCGGTAGTGCGAGGTAGTCGTAGTGGTCAAGTTTCCATGTTTAGTTTGTATAGAGGCAAAACGACGACTGGTAAAGGTGACATGATCAATCGGCAACAGCTGTACGTACGGGTGAAATTCTCGTTTTCAATGGGCGTACAAGACAAACTGTTAACGCTAGTCTAGTTCTTTCTCGGGACTAGGTTGATGTGGTGGCTGTAAAATGATGAGGCCAGCCACAATGGGACGCTCTAATTGTCGCCTACTAACCAACCAGCGAAATGTTTCTGCAGAGAAAATGGGCGTTAGCTTCGTGAAGAAGGTCTCCTAGCCGCACCAGGTCGTCATATGCTAGATTGCATAGCAAGGGGATCAAGTGTGAGTCCTTGTAGAATCTCTGGAGTCATATTAGAAGTCGTTCCTTGGGATCGCCCGGTATGTAGATAGTCGCATATCGGGCTTTATCTATAGAGAATCTTGGGTATGAATCTTTACGGGAGACTGTTTAAAGGACTCGGGCCCGAGCAAGCCTAGGCGAAACATCTCTGTCGGCGCAGCAGCTACCGCTTCTGGATATTCCTTTAACAGTAGGTTGGCTGCAGAGACGAGGATACCGTACGGGCTCGGCGCCATCTCGGCTTGAGACGTTTTGACGCTTCGTATACCTCCTGCAGTGTTACTGCCGGAAGTTGCTCCCCTCCAGTTTTTGAGGCCTAAGGTTCGCCTTCCCTTTCTCGCCGCGGTCTCAATCAGACCTTCGTATCCGTTGAGCTTTCTCAACGACTCCCATGATTTTTGCTCCCCCTAGCGACTGGTCAAAGGACGTAGCGGTGAAAAAGCGTGTTGCTTGATGTAAAGTATTCACATCAAACTTGATAAAATAGTTATCGCTAAGAGATTCTTGTAGTACTGTTTTAAATCAGATGGGGTTCTACCCGGCACGTCCTTGTTAGGTTGATGCAGGGGGTGCGCTTACATGTGTGAAAGATGGTGGGGGCTCTCCCTTGTTGAGAACAAAACGATTATCCGCCGCTTGGGCGGCTGCCTATCAAAAGAGAGAAGGTAAATTACCTAAGAGTTTGCTCAAAACGTCAAGTGAAACGTTAAGGCTATAGTAGCGAGCGTCAAAACGACCAATGTTTGCCACATCGATGCCTGCCGCCGTATCTGAAGGCGGCAGCATCTGTCGAGCACAATGCTAGTCATTTGAATTCTGTCTGCACTCCGATCCAAAGGGCGGTTTTCTGCCTACTGAATAGGTTTGTGGGCAGAATAGTAATCATAGGACAATGCAGTCAAAGAGATTTACAAGTCAGAAAGAAGGAATTTCTGTTGTTCCCACCGTTCCGTATACTTATATACGGCTACGTATGCATTTTCTTCATACGGTATGAAACTAAAGATGCTTGGCTCGCCGTAGTTAGCCTTACATGGTGTTGTATAGTAACCGTAATAGGGCAACATTCCGTGTTGTTATTATCGTCGCAGTAGTAGTGGTAGTAGTAGTAGTAGTAATAGTTGTAATAGTAGCGTTTGCTGTTGTAGCTGTTATTCTTGTTGTTGTGGTAACGGTTGGTTCTTTTTCATCATCTCGTTACAGCGATGCTTCACATAGCGGCCGGGCAACAATGGCGAAGCAGTCTCAGACTTGTCCGTTTGCCCTTGTGCCATCTAGCGTCTATTATCGCGTTCAATGCGGGCCAAATATAGTGGCTAGGGTGCCATGTTCAGAGATGTTCTTATTATCATGCTTGTTATTAATATCATGCCTTTTATGGTGATAACAATAATCATCATCATTTATTGTTATTATTATCGCGCATTGAAGACCACGTTGTATTAGCGTTCGGTCTTGAGACATCTGGCGTTTGGGGCAAGGATGCAGTCAAATTGGCGAAAGACCTTGGAAAGAAACCTTTTTGAGAGCAGAGCCAAGATCGTCCGCGTTCTTCTGTCAGAGGGTGTTATTGGAACTACAGAGAGAGGCAACACCAAGATGACGTTGAGTGGTGGAGCAACACTCAGGCAATAATAACAATAATACACGCGATCTTGTGAATGTTATATAATTAGTATATGAGTAACTGTGGTACCTCGACCTATTGAAAATAATAAACCCTTGCTCAAACAAAAAGATTCTTTTTGGGATGACGGCAGCGATATGTGGTCAGACTCAGCGAACCTTGGTGAATGAAATCAGACGACAAACAGGGTCGCCGAGTCGCGTAGTCGCGTCACAGACCTTGTCGACGAGGTCTATCTAAGGCTGTTGAAGTTCCTCGTCCGTCCTCTGTCGGATTATCTCGCTCTCCTAGTTCCCTGTTTGTCCCGCGCTGCTATCTGCTCATACATCCCTACACACATATAGTCGTTACGTTTTGCATGTCTCTGCATAAATGGTCACGAATCGTTTTGATACTGTCTCTCTCTCTCTCTCTATATATATATATATATATATTGTCTCGCTCTCCGCTCGTATCTATCTCTCGTTATTTTTCTGTCTGCGTCTGTCTACGTATGCAGCAGCCTTCACGTTGGTCAATGTCGCCAACGTCGTTGCTGTTGTTGTTGCTGCCGTTGTTGTTGTTGCTGCTATTGTTGTTGTTGTTGTTGCTATTGTTGTTGTTGGTGTTGCTATTGTTGTTGTTGCTGTTGCTATTGTTGTTGTTGTTGCTGTTGCTATTGTTGTTGTTGCTGTTGCTATTGTTGTTGTTGCTGTTGCTATTGTTGTTGTTGTGGTTGTCGTCGTTGTTGCTGGTCTTGTTGCTGATACTGACCGTGGTAATGATGCCGATAATAATGGCTGTGACATGGTGCTGGTGATGATAGTAATGATGATGATGAAGGTGTACCAGGTGATATATATATATATATATATATATATATGTATGCATGGCCGCTAGCTTCTCACTGACGCTGCTCTGTCTGTCTGCCTACCTGGTTGGTTAGTTCGTTGTCTGTCTGCGAGGTAGAAGAAACGGACTGAGCTGAAAAGTAGGCACTTTTAGTTGGTAGCTAGGTTGGTAGGTAGCTAGGTTTATAGGTAGACCGGGTCGTAGGGTGGCAACCACCGTCGCCGACAGACCTCGGGTCGTAGGCGAGGGTGGGAGGGAGGTAGAAGAAGTGCGGGATTAAGACGGAAAGGGTTGTTTGCCGTTGCGCGGTAAAAACAAATAAGCAGACAGACAGACAGATAGACAGGCGACAGGCAGACAGACAGACAGCCGGACAGACATACATATAGATGGTCGTGGCGTCACCAGTGGTACTACTACGAGCGGTACGTGTGTATGCCGGTACGACGACGACACGGCGGCTACCGTCGACGACAACAACAACAACAACAACAACCACGACCAGGGTCAGTTGTCAAGGGCAGATGACGATGACGTAGACGACAAAGTAACAACAACAACAACAACGACGACGACGACGACCGAAGCAACCGTAAAAACAGCAACAAGATCAACAACGAAACTAATAACATCAACGATATCCAAAGCAGCAGCAGCAGCAACAACAACAACAACAACAACAACAAAAGCTGCGGCAGCAACAACACCAGCAGCAGCAACAATAACAACGACATCAATCACGACAACAACAACGACATCAATCACAACAACAGCAACAACAAAAGCAGCAGCAACCACAACAACAAGGCCGATGAAGACAACGGGCCTTGTGAAGTACGCCTTGAGCGCTGTACCCTCAGAGAGACGTACATACCTAGCTCTCGCTACTATCTGTGTAGGTAGGCATGCTTATGGACAGACAGACAGACATATATATGCAGGTAGGTAGGCTAGGTAGGTGTCTGATCAGAATCGCTTGATCAGCGAACAGAAGGGGGGAACGAGAGCGACGACGACAACGACGACAACGACGACGGAATGATCAAGAATAGCATCAAGAACCGTAACAGCAGCAGCAATAGCAAGCACAATTGCCCTTGTGCGCACTGCGCTGCTTGTGATATGGTGGAGGACCAATATCATCATCACCACCACCACCATCATCATTATCATCATTATCGTTATTATTATTATTATTATCATCATCGGCGTCATCATCATCATCATCATAACGGTGACGAAGTCGACGATCGTCATTGGAAGAGATATATATATATATATATATATAGAGAGAGAGAGAGAGAGAGAGCGAGATAGAGAGACAATGCCGACGTCTACAACTGCAATGAACGGCCACCGCCTGTGGTGACGATATGACAACCTCGAGGGCAACGGTAGCCGGAGCGGGAACGACAACAGAAACAACAACAACAACAACCGATCTGCCAACAACAACAGCAACAACAACAACAACAGCAACAGCGCCGGCTATTACCGCTAACAGCAACAGCACCGGAAGGACTTTGCATGTCTTCTGACTAGACCTTGCTGTTCTTGCGGGCCGACCACCTGCTTACCTTACAGATATCAGTAGGTGCTGTGGGTGCATCATTCTATGAATGTGTGCGTGCGTGCGTGATTACGCCTTCAAGGCGCCTACCTGCGCACATTATTTTTCTCGCACGCTGTCCTTGCAATCGTCGTCAATCGGTCGAACGATGTCATCAAGGATGGAAGGAAAGAGCTGCTGGCCGCTCTTGAATATGTTTTACCTCGACATTGTCGTCGTGTACACCACGCCGTCGCGGGGCCAATGACCGAAATGTTACGCATCTGTGTACGGCGGCTGTTGCTAGATTCAGCTAAACGACAATATCTCCGTCCTTCTAAGAAGCGTGTGCAAGTGATAATAGATTTAGGCGATGATCGCATCGCCTTCGGATTGTATATATATATATATATATCTCCAAGATACCTTTATTGTAAATAAAGGGAGGTGACATATGATAGCTGTAGGATTAGCCACCGTTTTGACGAACCTATATTGTAGGCTATAAATATATATATATATATATATATATATATATGCAACTTGGGCCGCACATAAGTTGATTATCTACTTCATTCACATATTTTCTGATTCATTATTACTTAGCATTATTCTGAGCCATATAATGCCTACCTTCTTAGAGCAACCGACCCGGAAGGACAACAAATAAACTATTCTCAATTGAGGCGAAGGGGGGGGGGCGAGGGTTATCGAGAAAACCTTGTCACGAATAGACGAAACGATCTTGTATTTCTCGTGCTCTGCCAGCCTATGCTGGCTTTCACTGATGTGCGTTTCACAACATGCGTGCCGTTTACCCGCTGGGGTCGTGGGTGTATGGGCGTGTGTCTATAACGTGTGGGCTGACGTATCCCGAGCTACCCGAGCGCTTCCGCCAGCACGCACGGCATGAGATGTTCCAATGCTGCAATTTCTGGTGTTGTTGTTCCAGCGAATGTTGTTTCTGTTCTTTTCGTTACTGCTGCCAGTGCCGTCATCGTCTTCGCAACTTCTCAAGTGCTGTTCGTATGACGGTTGATGCTGCAACTTATCTAATGTATTGTTGTTGTTGTTGTTGGCGCACAGCAATTTGTGTTGTTGCTGTTGTTGTTGCAGCTACTTCTGGTGTTGCTGCTGTTGTTGTTGTTGCTGTGACTTCTAGATAAAACGATCTCGCTTCTGTCGCAACTTGCACTGTTGCTTTCATGTGTTTGTTACTGCTGTTCTTGCAACGTTTGTTGTTTTCTTGTTGTTGTTGTTGTTGTTTTGTTGTTGTTGTTGTTGTTGCTTTCTTGTTGTCGTCATTGCTGCAACAATAACAGCAACTCAACGCAGAAACAAACCGCTCCGCCACTCGCACTGGCATCGCTGTTATAGGGTTATTTTCCTCCCACCCATCTCCGATCGACCGACGACGGCCCTCGAGTTTACACACGTCGTTATCATTATCAACAACCTGTCGCCGTCCCCTGTTATTTCACCAAGTAGAAAGTAAGCGACACGGATAGATGAAGGTATTCAAAGAAGGCAGGCACAGGCATTTATCACTTGATATCAAGCAGCAGCTGCAGCAGCAGCAGCAGCAACAACAACAACAACAACAATAACAACAACAACAACAACAACAACAACAACAACAACAATGAGGGGGAAGCTCGCGTTGAGGACAGGAACGGGCCACCACGGGCTTGGTTTGAGAGCGGTGGCTTCGTCTTTGTCGACAACCGCGCAACCAACCACAGCAACGATTATTGCAGATGTTGCTGTAGTTGTTGTTGTTGTTGTTGTGTGTTGTTGCTGCTGCTGCTGCAGCTGCCGCCGCTGCATTCGAGGCAGCTCGTGTCTGATTGAGTACGATTTTTGGCGGGCGGGATGACGGTGGCAGCGAATCCGGTAACCCGACATGTGTCTCTATGTCGCGGCGCCTATGTATTATAGTAATAGATCCCTCCCTCTCATCGCCGACATCTTCGGCGCAGCACAGCATCACCGTCCGTACATTCACGGGCGCGCAGCGTCTCATCCCGTACAACTATACTTATATATATATATATATATATGCTGATCAGCAGTCAGGCTCTCATGGCCAGTACCCTATGTATGTCCTACGCCGGCACACCGCAGTTACAACCACCAGCGTCACCATCACCGTCTGTACTACGCTTGATAAATTGGCCACCTGTTGACGTAACGATGATATCACACAAGTAACCATAGATGTGCTAATACACACTCTCACTCGCACTACAATAATAGTGAGAACAGTAACAATAACAGCAATAGCTGGTTGCTTTTAAACTCAGTTCTTCTTGTGCATTCATTCGGCGCCGGTGGTTTGTTTTATCAGTATTTAAAAAAGCCGTTTAACAATACTAATAATAATAATAGTAATAATACTAAGAACAATATTAATAGCACCTAAGAGGGACGCATGAAACCGTTGCAAGCCGTTGTAGTCTGGCACTTTGGTGATGTGCCAAGCGTTAGAAAAAGAAAAGTATTTTGTTTTGCTTGGGAAAATAGACGACGCTTTGTTCAAATATTATGGCCAACGTTTGTAGCCATCGTACGCACGCATATATATATATATATATATATATATATAAAGCGCACTTTTCTGACATCCTTAATGCACGGGCGGGCTCAGTTCTCTGACTGGCTCTTCTTTGGCAACAATTATTATTATTTTGCTTGCAAAAGGTCATAGATATAATGCCTAATAAAGGCCGCTTCGGTTAGACTGATTTGTCGCGCTGTGATCGAAGCCACTACTTTGCGTCGCCGTGTTGGTTGTACTTTATTTACGCCGATTTTTTGGCTACTCCATGCCGCCGACTGATATGTGCTCCGATTTTGTTTGCATGCTAAATACCTTTATTCCACTTCCGCCGTCACGATATGTATATTCTTTTTACCATTGCCGTTTTCTGCTACATCTGAGGTCGCAGACGGTTTCATGGATTTAACCTAGATGCTAGGCCAGGCTGCAGTATTTTGAACCTAAACCCGAGATATCTTCGTCTGTGGTCAGGACGTCGCTATGGGTCGCTCGGATGCAATTAGCTGTCGCTTGTGCGTGTTTTTTCTTTGTGTGACTATTATTATTATTATTATCATCATCATCATCATCATCATCCTCATCATTATTATTATTATTATTATTATTATTATTATTATTATTATTATCATTAATAATTTAATTCGTAATTGTGTTATCAGAGTACAGTTGTGAGATTCGAACGTGTCGCGTCGATTCAAGCATGTATTTAGCTGCTCATCCCATGGCGCCGATTATAGAAGCGGCATTGCCTCTACCCATCGCGAGAGACGTCTGTATTATTATTATTGAATGACCGACTGTGACATAGAAAGTGCCTCACAAATCACCGTGTCGATGGGATTTTTCTGACAAGATTAGCAGGTTGAAGTTATATTAGATATAGTACCGAGTATAGCGTAGCAAGGGCAAGGCACAATAATAATAATAATAAATAAGGCTGTTTTGCGGCTAGACGCCAACTGAGCCACGAAGCAGACCACCAAGCAACGGGGAATAACGGTAATAATAATAATTTGCTTGGTATTTTATTATTGTATTTTTTATTATTGATATTATTTTGTTGGTAATATTATAGCAACAGCAGCAAAGACAACAACAACGACAGGAACAAACCACAAGCACGGCAAACATTAAAAACAATAACATCAACGACAACGGAGAACAGCAAAAATAACCGGACGTATAGGGAGAAGTCGCAGGCGTCCTGGCGGCTGCCGGCAAAGATGATGGCGAGGCTGAATTTGGCCGAAGCTCGAAAAATGAGCAGTATCCCTATTTCAGAATCATTCTTCGTCGATGCATTATGAAATAATGGTATTCTGAATTATATTCTGAGAATGGCGGATTGGCAATTCCTGTTGGCCGTGATGGTGCACATATGTTAACTAAATAAAGTCCAATCGTGTTCATCAATGTAATAAATGTGCCCATAACTGAACGTGCGAGATGAGGAAAGATCCGGTGATGTAGAAGAGCCACTAATTGAGACTGACACACGTGTTTAAAATTTACCCAACCTGGGTGTTAATAAACCATAATAGAATACATGTGCCCATAGTTTTGAATACGTTTGCACTAGCTGAAAATACGAGCACGAATGTTTAAATGTTAGACATACTGCAGTATATATATATATATATATATATATATATGTATATATATATATATATATATATATACTTTTTGGAAGATTCCACTAAGATTGTATAGAGCTGAACTTTCGTTATGGTCGGGCGACTTTCACAATGGTTTTGGATGTTCTCAATAATGATATTACTATTATCGATATGCTTGTGTCACGCTTGTCACAGCTTGTAAGAGCTAACGGGTTTTATATATATATATATATATATATAGCGGAGAAAAGTCGCGATCCACATTCCTGCGAGCGAGTTTTGCGTTATATTAACTGATGCCACCATGGTGGTAATTAGGGGACACCGAACCGTGTTATTTATTGCCGTGGCGTATGGCCAGGTTGTGCAAGGCGTCACGTTAAGTCTCATTGTCTTTCGTACGGTTCGCGATGCGGTTGCACCCGATCGCAAACTTGTGTCGGATCGTTTGGAAGGAGGCGGTTCCAGCGCGACGGTATTGGAGGCCGTTTCGGAGTGGTCGAATTGAAAAGCGTCTAGCGCGGAGTCGACCTGAATCTTGCGAACCATGGGCGTCGTCTCGTGCGCCAGCATCTAACCTCCTCCGCTCGTTGTCCAGCTGGTCGGGCTGTCCGAGTTGAGCCGGAATCATCATCATTATCACCACAATTGATGCTTGCGGCGTTAGCTGGCTTTGGTGGGCCGCGAACGGTCGGGGTGTGTTGCCGACAACCTGGCTGGCTGACTCGTTGGTTGGTGAGGAAAAGCGACGCGACGACCCGCCAGGACTTGAGGAAGTCGAGCAACAAGAGCAAGCTTTCAGCACGAGCCATCAGATTGTCTATGTTTTCGTTGTTGTTGTTATTATTGTTGTTGTTGATGGTGCTGCTACTGCTGGTTTAGGTACTGGCCGTCACGGCGTCCGAAGCGAAAGGGCCAAATTGCTGCTGTGTCTTCTCTGGGTGGTGACGATGGCGATTCGGCCTCCTCTCCCCGGGGCCTCCTCCTGGAGAAAGCCTCTTTCTTCAAGAGAAACCTAGATCTCGAGAGAGAGAAAGAGCAAAAGCCAGAGGGAGACAGACAGAGAGAGAGAGAGAGAAAGAAAGAGACGATTGTTTTTCTTTTGACCCTTCTAGCATGAAGAGAGACTCGACCGTTTACTCCAGTGTTCTGCTCGGTGTTGACTTGTTTAGAGCACACGAGTGCTTCTTTCTCCACCATAGTTACCACCATCACCACCACCACCGCTGTACTATCCCTATTCCTACGGCCACCCGTACTCGTAATATCACGACGGAGGTCGGTCTCCCTCTCATTGTGCGAAAGCTCAGAGTACAACGACGAGTATCGTTGGCCAAGCCCGCTTCGCCGTGGTGTGTGTATCGGCCGAAAGTGTGTCTTTAACTTTTTTCATCTGCCTGCCGTGAATCTGCTGCCGAGTTCGCCCGCTGTGTGTGCCGAATCGAATACTTGACCAGAACCACGACGTCGACGAGGAAGGCAAGACTGCTCTGTTTTGGTTCTGGAGCCCCCGAACCTGTTCCCCTACCAGTGTGCCTGTCTTCCGTCCTGGTTTCCTGGCTTACCGGACGGCTGGCTGGCTCGTTCGCTGGCTGGCATAGCAGGCAAGCCAACGAAGAAGGGTCCGTCTGTGATCTTCCTGACTGACTGACTGTAGCAGCAGGAAAGGCTGCTGGCTCGATTGAGGCCAAACGTTGTTCAACGAACGAGTCGCCTGTAATTGCAGTTTCGGCTGCTGCTGCTGTTGTTGAGGCTGCTATTGCTCTGTGGTCCGGCTATTGCTCTGTGGTCCTGTTATTGCTCTGTAGTCCTACTACTGCTCTGCGGTCCTGCTATTGCTGTGCGGTCCTGCAATCAACAGGACATCGCAGGAGGGGACAGACATCGCCAGCGTCGACACCGGCAAGCGGCACTTGGCCGCTGTTGAGAATCGTACACCTCTCCTTGAGGCACACACCCTTGTCGCAGAAAGAGAGATAGAGAGAGAGGAAGGAACAACGCGAGGGAGAGAGAGGAATAGAGAGGCAGATCGATAGATAACCAAGCGATAGGCTATAGTCGTGGTAGGCGACCGGTAAGCGAAGTCGCGGTCCCAGTCGATGTAGCAACAACAGCAGCGTGAGCGTTAGCAACAGCATACGTTATTCTGTCGCCGCCTCGTACGGTTTGCATTGACGACGAGAGCGTGTGAAAATGACTGAGTGACGAACTGAGTACTACTGTGTACGTTCTACGTTCATCGAATCCACACCTACCTACATACCTACCTACGTATATAATACATACGTACATATCGTGTTGGTGTATACTGTGTGTGTCTGCGTGGATCACCGCGAACGCGCTGCTCCGTCATCGTCTGGCCGCCCGTACGCCCGTCGAACCCATAGTGAACCGAGCGAACTGAGCAGTCCTTACATTGTTCCCCTCTTACTATGACAACTAGGATTATTAGGATTGATTGCTAGTTATACAGTGCACTTGTTTCTTGTGCTCGTTCGTTCGTTCGCTCGTCGTTGTTGATGATGCTAATGATGCTGCTGCTGCTGCCTTAATAATAGTCGCATCGACGGTGTTGACGCGAGATCAGTGCAATTTCTCTCAGTTTCGCAAGTTTCTGACTGGTGCCAGCACTGAGTGGATAACAACGAGAACAAAACGCTGGCCGTCGCCCGGTATTGCCAATTGCTCAACGAACTCTTCCTCAGGACACCTACGACGAGGACGCTGTGCCGGATTACGCAGCTACATTACGATTGTGTCTACAACTGTTAACAGATCGTGTTCAACTGTTGGACCGCGCGACGAGTGCGAATCGGTGTCAACGAGTGCAGCGTTCAGTTTCAGTTCCTATGACTAACAACAGGAGGGCAACAAAGTGTGCCGTACTGTATACGGCCTACGGTAGCTAAACACAGTAGAGCGAGACGAAGAGAACGTACGACGAGAAGTGCGAGCGACTCACACTCTAGCCACAGCCTCCTTCGTCTCCTCACAGTCGCTAACAGGTTTTGGGCGTAAAGTAACCGTCCGTATCCATCTCCCGTGCTCGATTCGTCGATCGAGAGATCGATTGATTGATTCGTCGACTCTGATTGATTGACTGACTCTGATTCATTGCTGAGTTCGTGCTCGAGTAATTCGTGCAAGTATAACCGGTCAAAATGAGTGTACTCAGCGTAAAGACGACAACGCACAAGCGGACGACGAAGGTGACTACAAGGGTATCGACGTCGTCATCAGAACTGTCCAGAGATGGCAGACGAAAGAGCTCGTTTATCCAGCTCGCTGAGAAGCCGGCGTGAGTTTTCATTTGTCACGTACATCATTGGTTCTGTGGTTGCCGAGTTCCCCACCCATAACCACTCCACTCACTCACCCACCCACCTTTGTTCTTGTTTATCCTTTGTTCCATTGGCTTGGTTGACTTGTGCACTTTTTCGTTTACTTGTGTGATTGCATGAACACCAACCAAGTTACATCGACCTGGGCATGCTAGCGTAAAGCCTTTTTTTAGTGTAGGGGTGACGGTGTATGAGGGTAGTTCCTCTAGGTGACTAGGTACAACTAATATTTCTGCTGTTGCTGCTGCTGCTGCTGCTACACAATCAGCAACGGGTTAGTTACAGCTAACGAAAACTTCGCCGTTCGTTCGCGATCGTACTATAAAACTTCACGTATAAAATCGCCGTCGAACTGAGCACGCACGCCTGCCGTGCTGACGACCACTGTCGACGTCCCGTTGTCTTCATTGCTGTGGTGGTATTTGTCGTTGGTCATTGTTCCGCCAGTTGACTATCCGATGATACGCGTTTCTTTCTTTTTTTGGAGGATTTCTGTAGGCGCTTGTTTGCATATAGCCTAACCTTAAAAGTTGTTTGTAGGCAACCAATTGCTTCTTTGTTCTTTTCGCTGAGAACTTGGTACAGTTCTCTGTTGTCAGTCGTGTAAGCTCGCGTCAGCTATTTGCACTCTTACTGTGTTGGCGCCACCCTAGGTGTCGTTCCTCTACGTACATAGAGGTATGCACGTATGTAATTGTGTGTGTGAGTGCGTGCATAGTCGTTATGCAATCACCGAGCAACAATCGCCGACGTAGTTGTATAACTGTGAAAGACCATCTTCTTGTCTTCTCTGTCTGCTATGCTGTTTTCCTTCCACCTTTCCGGCCCTTCCTTCCCCGCCCGGTTGAGGACGGGCTATGTGCTCTTCACTCTGCCTGCCACCTGCGTTGATGCACGAGCCTTGAGTCTAGCAGGGGGGGTTAGGTCTACTGCGAGAATCACTATATATATATGTAGCGAAGTCATATATATATATATATATATATATATCAAGTCTGACAGTTACTGGGTGTGCGACTCTGTCGAAATATTTCCAAGTCTGGAAGATTTATTATCGGGTTTATAAACCGCTGATACGACGCAGTTAGTTTGAAGTTGCAAGCTATCCGTAAAGAAAGTTTGAAAATTTGGCTATACACTTTCCAGAACTGTGTTACGGGCGATTCTTGACACTATGTTAAACTGGAATAAAATGAAACACCGTCTCAGATGTGGAATCCTTATGTACCGCTCTTCAGAAAGACCAACATGGCGATTAACCGATGTCTATCTGATTCGATCATAGTTTGTTTACCTTGTAGCCAGCCAATCTAGAGTGGCGAAGAGCAGAGACACATAACTCGCCTCGACCGCGATGAGAATTGCTTCTAGCTTATCTGAACGTTGCCTCAGCGTTATGTTTTGAGGTACAGTGGAAGGGCATTGCAAAGGCTTTAGCTTTCATAGCATGTCGATAGGCATAGCAGGCAAACTAGTGAAACTTCTAGGTTATGAAATTGAATTGCGATCATAGCCGATAACCAAGACAGTGTCTGTGCGCCTTTGACATAGCACTTACAGAAGTCTGCGACGAACGACCCTTACGACGAATTGCACATTGTTCCATTGTGTCATTGCGAGTCAGAATCAACGAGTCAATCATTATCGTATGCTGTTATTGCTTTGTTTTTGACATACATGAAAGTACACCAGTTGTTCCAACACTCAAAACAGTGATATTTTCCCATTTCCCATCCCAAATGTTGTTTCCGCAAGGCCAATGCCCGTCTACGGTTTTTTTCATGTCATGGCTGATTTTTAATCCACGTCGGCATTTACCTTGTCTAAATTGGAAACCCTGGCAACCAATTTAAGAGTGGCCGGTCTGGGTCCCGAACACAGGCCTCCAGAATGCGAGGCAAACGCTTTGCCACTAAGCCATCTTGCTATATATATAAAATGCCGAAGGCGGTATAAAGTGTACACACACAAACATAAATATATATATATATATATAAATATATATATATATATATATATATATATACATATATATATATATATATATATATATATATATATATACATATATATATTCATATATATATATATATATATATGTGTTTGTATATACATAACTACAGCAACTCTCGTAGGCGCGCCGATGTAATAATCATATGAGGCGGCCGGCGGCTTTTTTGTGCGCTCGTTTTTCTGCCGTCTGTCTTGACAAGTGTGTGCGTAGCTTGGTCTCAAGGTTTGTTCCAAGTTATTTTCGCGCTTCTATCGGCTATGCGGACGGACGAATGGACGGAGACTGACTTTCCTGTGGCATTGCAATGGCGAACGCAGGCTTCCTCGCTCGCTAGCTGGGCCTAGCCAGCGAGAGCCAGTGTGTGTGTATTCACCTCGATAGGAAGAAAGCGCGCGCGACCAAAATAGAGAACACGGAAAGATATATATATATATATATATATATATATATAGAAAGAGAGAGAGAGATCGCATGGAACGAACAGTGTAAGAATGTCGCAATACCTCTGCGCATTATTACGATTGTTATTATTAGTATTGCTATCATTATTATTAGTGTTGTTATGTTATTGTAGTGTTGTAGCTGGTTGGCCTATGTTATCGCGGCCGCTGTCTGCTGCTGCTGTTGCTGCCTATAGCGACCAATATCGTGTTGTGTGTAGTTGACGAAAAGTCGACGCACCGGTCGACCAACTATGATGGTGGTTGTGGTGGTGTGATGGGCCGGTAATGCGGTGCACACCACCACAGATCTCTGTTGTCTGTTGGGGCTGCTGTCAACAACAGGCAAATATTTACCTCGGCTTACAACGCCCAACAAACGAGAAACCGAATGAATAAATGCATGAATGCATGAATGAAGAATTGAACGAACTGGAAATAGAAGACGAGAGACGAATGACATTGGTGGTCGTCTCTCGACTCACTCACGCGTCCTTAGTCTGGTCTCGTCACGGCCGCCTTTATTGCGATGGGTGTGAGCGGCGATTACAGCTGCTATCGGCGTTTTAATTGTTGAAGTTGTTATTGTTGTTGTTGTTAATGTTGTTGTAACTGTTGTTACTACTGCTACTGCTGCTTCTGTTAGGATTGATAGAAAGTGATGCGATGATGACTGAATTGAGTGTTATTGTTGACATAGCTATTGCTGTTTTGACTGGCTGATTTTACGCCGTTATAAGCAGCTGGCCGGCCGAAATTCGGATAGAGCAAACCGGGAACAGTTTGAGGTCGCAGCAGCTGATAATGCAGAGCGTTGCTAATGGTTAAAAGCTCTCAAATGTTGTTGTTGTTATTACAGCCAATTATTTGTTGTTGTTATCATGGTCACTGTTGTTATTGTTGGTATAGATGCCTAGTTGGTCAATTAGTCTATGCAGGGAATGTCGTGTTGCGGCGCACGACGAACGCGTGTTGCTGTCTCGCGTAGCAAAGGTGCAATAGGAACAATAAAAATACTAATTATGATTATTTCGTGGGTCGCTGAAAACAGACGCGCGCAAAAATAAATATTCATACATCTATATCTAACGGTTCGCTACGACCGCTCTGGACGTAACTTTGCTCAATCCGCAAATATTACATAATGGCGCATTGATTAAGGAGAAAAAAGTATATAATATACATATATATATTTAACCGCTTGGTAAATGTTCCTAGAACAAGAGTCGATTCGCAGGGCGTGTCTCTATTAATTTGAAAGATAAAGGCAACAGTAACCGCCCCAAAAAGCACTTATAAAACCAACACATTTGTGCGCTAGTGTATACGTTACTCATAAATTTTACTTGGAAAAACATTTAAAAAATGTACCATATTTTACCTATACCTGCACTCACTTTATATGCTGTGACGTAACCTTTATGACCCATTAACACGTGCCACGGTCCGCTTCCAATAAATTCAGAATTTTGTGCTATGACTTACTTCTTACTTAGATTAACTTTGCTTCCAAATAACAACCGATGAAGACTGTTATTATTCGACCGTTCAAGGCGTTTCTTGCTAATTAGCTGTCGACGTTCGTTCGCTCGTGTGGTGTTGTTTTGTTATTGTTGTATTGGTGTTGCTGTTGCTCTTAATGTTGTTGTTGTTGTTGTTGCTGTTGTGTTCACGGGTGACGTGCATGGCCGACCCCTAGTCATGAAAATGAAGCGACACGCATTAACGTGACTTGTCTGTTCGTGTTTTTCCGCCTCGATAATGTCGTCCTCGTCAATTGCGGTTAATCACCTTGGCGGTCACACGTCGGTCGCCTTGGCGTCGTTCTGCAGCATCGCGATGGCCGAAGCAATGCGAAGCGAGATGATCCGGAAGTACAGCGATATGGACATCGATGAGCTCCTCTCGCAGCTGAACGAAAATGAACTGGAACAGCTCACTGGGATGGTACGTGCATTTCTCTCTCTATATATGTAAACACATATCGGTACGCCTTTTACACGCACACACACACACACATACACAAACTTTTAAATCCCTATCATATATGTATTTAATGGCAATGCATTTGTTCATTTCATTTGTTCTCGCTTAACGTACACATTTTCTCTCTCAGTTAAGATAGATATTCGTACGCTGTCGAGCCCGGTGGCGTGGAGGGTGCATTCGCGTGCGCCATGCGACCGGAGGAGACACATGGGTGCAGCACGGGTTTGATCCCCACTGCTGCATATTTGTATTTGCTGGGGCCGTCTTATGAAGCAATGCAAAAGCAGCTCCGCGGACGTTAAACGCTGGCGGAGAGACAGCCCGAAAAAATATAATTTTGCGTTAGATTTTCTGGTGTAGCTATTTGTGTAGTACATATAACTAGTATTTATAGTAAAACAACCAGAGTAATAATACTAACAATAATCATCATCATCATCATAATTGTAATTCCTGGGCGGTGGCTTTATGGTCACACGGCAAAAACATGACATGAGATTGATTTTCAACAGTTAAAACGTTCATTCAATACAATTGTAAGAAAATTGACACTAATAAAAGATAATAATTCCTGGCAAGTGTTGGATGGAGAAGCCACGGATTTTTCGCGGGTTGGAGATCCACACTACCGGCCACATTTGCAGTGGTGTCCGTGTGTGCGAACCGCATTTTCCAGTTACTCCTCTATGCAAAATAAACTATCCAAATTAATATAAAAGTGACGCACATTTATTTACCTTGGTTTCACAAGGAATGATGCACTATAGCACATACATGCAAATACATTTATATTCTCTATATATACAAATGTTTCTTCACTATTAACTCCTCACAATAATAATAATAATAATAATAATAATAATAATAGTGGTCTTGGCAGGGATTAGGCCAAATTAGGTTGGCCGGGCGGTGCTGAATCAACCGGGCATGAAGCCCGCTCTTTTGCAAACGTATGAAAACGTTTGTAAACGAGAGTTCTGCTTAAATTCGCAATGCGTTCAACATTGTACACAGAAACGTCATCTAAGACGAGTACAAAAGAAAGTTTCGGAGGTTTTGCCAATGCATTGGCTCTTTAATGTTTGATTCCTTGATGTTGAACATCTTAGACAATCTTGCTGTGCCGATAAAAAGGTCACCAAAATAATGAGAGACATTTCGGACACCTTTTTCTTCCCGAGATGTCGTGTAGTTTTCTCAACCAAGTGCAAGATTTCTCAGTGCACGATATCTTAGTGGAGGCTGTCTTTAGCCCTGCCCACCGCACAGTTAGACACCATGCTGGACCATATCACGTTCCGCATGGCTGCCGTTCTAAGTATAGAGGGTTCTATTTGCGAACCTTTCTCGTATGCGGTGTGTGCAACGTGTGTCGTATGCGATGTGTATACGGGTGTCTCGTATTCAGAAGCTTAGAGCGTGTGTACTGTAATTTGCTTACGTTGCGTCCCTGGTGTAGCCCTACATTCTCTGTGGCGCATCATTCTGCGTAGCCTGTACTTTGTCTTTCGGATGGTGACATATTTATATACATATTTTTTTTACTAAATAAGATAATGCCGTAAGTAAGAGATGGTAAAAAGAGAAAATTGTAAAATATGTTATCCGTATATAAATAATATCCTGTTTTTTTTATGTCGCCGAGGCCGCCATTATTGTGGTTATTGTTGTTAGCGTGACTGTTGCCGTCGTTCGTCAGTTTTTTTTTCTGGAGCGTTGATCTTTTTCATTGCCGCTATTTGGTTGCAACCGTAGTGTTTTTGATCTTTTGAATAGCTTCTCGTGAATGGCCCACGCCAAATCAAATGGGTTTGTAATGACTTCCAATTCTATAGAGCTCTCAGCATTGCCTCAAAATAGACGGCACTCAGTAACGCTGTACCGAGGTAACGGTCTTTATTAAAAAGTTGTCTTTGTTTTCTTCGTTTATTGCCGTGCGTTCTCAGGTCGACCCGGACGATCCGCTTATTCCTCCGAGCGAGCGCTGTAAGAACCAGACCAGCAAAACGTCGACCGGACCTCTAAACCGCAAGAAGCTTCTTTCTTATCTCGGTAAGTTTAGCTAAATGTTGTGTTGTTGAGGACTTTGCACGTTGCGATGGTGAGGATGTCCGTAGTTTTCGACGTTCGTCGTCGTCGCCATCGCTGTGGTTGGTATTGTTGTCGTTGTTGCTATTAGTATTGTTGTTGTTGTTGGTATTGTTGTTGTCGTTGTTGTTGTCGTCGTTGACCGCGTTCCTGCGAGGTTCGCGTCCTCGGTCGAGTTTTCGCCTGTCATTCCGATTACCGAAGAAGACATTAGCCGTTCGTCCGTTTGTACTGGCAGGTTTGGCCAAGCGACCACAGTCAAGTCAAAGTACTGTATTGTATCTGGAAGAACTAGGCTAGGAGGAAGTGCGCGCTTTCGGTCGATCGGGTAGTCTGCCTGTCTGGCTTCCAGACCACCTATCGACGTGGTGGTATGATGATCGTTTGAGTCCAAAGGCTCAATGGCACGAAGCCTATGAGGGTATGATTGCCACTTGAAGGTGTCATTTTAGCCGCTATCGTTGTTGTTGCCCTCGTTGTTGCTGTCGTTATTGTTGCTGCTCTCATTGTTGCTGTCGTTGTTGTTGTTGTTGCTGCTGTTGCTTTTACTTTTGCTGCTGCTGCTGCTGTTGTTGTAGTCATCTTAATGTTGTACGTGCCTGCATTTTACACGAACTGATTTACCGAGCCTCAAGCAGTTCGTGGAAGAGTTGCGATCTGTTGTCTCAACAGGTCGCAACCATCCTGACCTGCCTCGACTTGTGGGGGGGGGGGGTCCCGAATTGCGGGACCGGCGCAAAAGTGCCGCAGCTGGCCAGTCGCAGCAGACTCATGAACATATTACATAGTTGGCAACGAGGCGAAGCAACAGGCCCGTCGTCGTCGTCGTTTTCCATAAACTTCAGAACAGAATAGCAGTGTTGCTGTTTTCGTGCTGGTGGTGGTAGTGGTTATTTTCCGCCGTACGGTCATCGTTGTCATCGTCGACGTTGTCGTCGTCGAAGTAGTTTACTATCTAGATACACGACGCGCAATTGCGTTGAGCGAGTTGAGTTATTACCGCTGTTGCCAGGGTCTCGTCTGTCGTTCCTGCTCGTTCGCTGGCTTGCTCGCCAGTTACCACGAGTACTGCTCATGGCACCATGGCAACTAACTCAACCGATACATGGAACAGCAAGCGGCGGCACGGTGATCTTCTCGCCGCCGCCAACAACAACAATTAGCACGATGTCCACTTTGTGCTGCTTATGTACTGCTGCTGCTGCTGCTGCTGTTGTAAAGTATACTTTGCGACGATTGAAGGTAGTTGTTTTCGTACACTCGGCGAGGCGACTGCCATGTGAGTGAGCGGCCCGAGCATAACAACAAGAGCATAAATATGACGGAGAGAAAGAAGAACAAAAAAAGGAAAAGAACAAGATAATGAAGAAGACAAGGAAAAGGAAGAAGAAGAAGAAGAAGGAGAGAATAAAGAAAAATAACTGTCTGTCAGAGTCCGAGCAGTTATCCTTGTTATCGATCTCGAAGAGCGTCACGGGTGACCACCCTTCAAAGTCTTCTCTCCTCTCTCCTCGGCTGAGAACCTCGGTCGGCCGCGTTCGACGCGAGTGGTGAAGTTTGCGTCGCCGTCGAGGACAGCGCGAGAACGTGCAAACTGTTCTTGGCCCTCATGAACGGAAGATGCCGCAGCAGCCGCTGCCGCAGCCGCAGCCGTCGCCGCCGTACACGGTGCAGGCAAATGGCCAACCTTTCTTTCCCGGTTTTTTGGCCTACTTCGAAAGTAGTGCGGTGTGCGGGGAGAGGGGATGCCTTCAGTTGTACTCGCACGCAGAGACATGCGCCGTTACTCACTCATAAGCACATACGCACTCGTGCATACAAACAAACTTATAGGCAGGCATCAATGTAGATACGTGTACGAGCATTCGCACCTAGTTACGCATCTACATACATGCGGACAGACAGACTCGGATACACGAATACGATATATATATATATATATATATATACAACAGCACCGAAACCAGCCTAGCAGATTTGACCGAATGTCGACAGTAGCTGGTTAACAGCTGGGTTGCCCGGGCAGCCGACGACACAGACAGCCATGATAATCAGCAGCTGGTAGTTGTGGTGGTCGTCAGTTGTCAGCTGTGGGTTGCCGGAGACATGTACACGTATACATATGTATAGACATGCATATCAAGCATACATGCATGTATACATATATACATACATACCAAGCATACATGCGTGTATACATATATACATACATACCAAGCATAGATGCATGCATACATGACTTCTAGAGATCAAGATGCGTATGCGTACTTGTTTCCCTGTACCTTGTACTTCATTGACGTACATACTTCGTTCGTACAGCGTACAGCTTACGACGTGTTGTGATCTGTGAAGATGTGATCTTTCTCACCCCCCCACCAGGATGAGAACGGTCCCGATGCGTGTTCTGGACCTTGAACAAGATATTGCGCCAACACTGCGTACCTGTTTTTATTTTGTTCCCGCAAAACGGATCCTCTTTCTTTCTTCTGTTCCTGCCAAAGGACGGAATTTTTGACATACTTGCTTCTTCTCTCGTGTAGGCCGCTACAGCAAAGAGGTTGCGTCTGCCTGGTAACTCGGCTTGCGGGCACGATGCATCTATCATTGGAACCAAGTCATGCTGGCGCGTAACAGCATGCGCTCTACTTACACTTAACTCTATTAGCACTGGTACATAGTGATACTGACATGGCTGGCCTTCGGTGAATGGGGAGTCCTACAGAATGTAAATGCCATTTTCGTGCTGGTGATTATCAGCTACCTCATTTACGAGTTGACGCCTCCCGGGGGACATCGTTTGGGCGACGACAACTGGGCACCCACCGTGCCCGGCGTCGGCTGCGGCTATGGCTAAAGACAACGATCTATTATATTACCGATGCCAGACAAGGCCAATTTGCTCTATTTCGTGAGGTCACATCCCAGTTAGACACGGCTCGAGCCAGTCCTAATTTCGGATCGATTTCGGCGCAGGCGGCGAGATGAATTGGTACGCTCGGGCTGAAAAATGAGGCTTTGTCCTCGCAAACTCGAGCCCTATGTAGAAAATTATTTTTATAACTGAAACGAACGATATAGGTAATATATGCCTTGATATTGCTTGCTTGTGGCGTACATACGTGTAGATTTACTTTAAGCGTACGTGATTTATGTACGACAGTCCAACGGGTTTGAAACCTGAATGAAGTAGCTTATCCGTTGGATATTTTTTAGAGTTTGTATTATAGTTCATGGCTGATCATATATATACACACGTATTAGACATTTGTCTTAATCGATTTTTTAGCTACCTTCGTTCTGGCAAATGATAGCGAAGCGACCGTATCTCATAAACGAGCTACCTGCAGCTGACTAGTTTAGATCATTATAGTTTGGTTTGGTAAAGCTATGGTTAGCCAGTCAGGCTGCCCGTCAGTGTTGTTGATGAAAGAGTAGGGACGTAGGGAGATGAGATGATCATTTCATGGTCTGGAGTTTGCGGCTTTAATGTCTAGCCGATTTGGTTGTTGGAAGCCTCTTACCTGATCGGCATGGTTAAACGGCAGGCTGCTGAAGGTCATGTTTTGGTCAAACTGGAGGCCGTGTATAGATAGATATACCCATACAAACACATATGCGTTCGTTTATAGGCTTCTCTTTCTCTCCTCTGCCTTTGAATCGCTCTGTTTACCCTTCAACAGGAGTGGCAGCAGCTGGCGTCTGCCCTGTCCTTCACTTCCAACGCTACTTCATGGGTGTAAACCCGATCAATACAGTGTGCACGTACACGCAGACATGCATTTCGACAGCCTTTAGACATCGTCTCAGTACAAAGGTGTATAATATAAAAACATATATCTTCATACATATATCTACTTACATTATATATATATATATATATATATACATATATATATATATATATATATATAGAGAGAGAGAGAGAGAGAGCGCGCGGTATACACTACACTATAGTAGCACGTTGATATGCGTACATTATTAAGCTCATTTGCCTTTATTGGGTCAGAACTATGCAAGTGCCGCCAATGACGCTGCTTGCGTGTTACTTTTCACATAGTTCGCTGCGTAATTTGCATAATCATGATTTAGTTAAATTTGTGGTGACTACCGATTGGTAGTGAAATCAATTGAATAGCTGATTAAAATAGTACAAGGTGCCAAATTTGCTATGAAGAGTGGTGACAACCATTTACCGTATTTCCGATGTAAATGTGTGGACATAATTGAAGCCGGCTCCTGTTTAGAGGTTCATTCGGTGCTAAACGGTGAGCTCTGGGGTCATTATTAAGAAAGGGGGGGGAGAAGGAGTGCCAGGAGAAATGCTGAGGTTACTTATCAACCTCTTAAAAAAAGGCGCTGAATGATTAACGGAGTCGGAACCGCGGGAAGATGACTCAAGCCTCAGGTGTCACGCAGAGTGACGGATTGAGCCCACTGCTGCATTACGGTACCTATTAGTGGACTGTCAGAGCGGACAACCGTATTGTATGCAAATGATGTGGTCATCTTTAGAATAGAATAGAAAGCTCCTTTATTCATGTAATAAATGGTATGGAATGACTGGTCGCAGGCGGAGCCTGTGCAGTCGTCCTGTTGTGAATATCCTTAGCCACGCGCTAGGCGAACATATTATTGATGTGTTCCGTTCATGCAATGCATCTGGGCGCATACATTATTTGCCTTCTGCGATTGTTTGGCCTTACTTCAAAGAAATTATCAATAAGACCCTTGCGCTCATAAGTTAAGCTAAAGCCCGTCTGTCATTTTTCCTGAGTAAAGGCGGTAATACAATGCCGCTCGTTTTGAAGTCAAATCTTCTGTGGAGTCTCTTTAAATTTCGTTTTGTACACCTTCTTTCATAAATATGTATTTACACAAATATGAATGTCATACGGGTGAACAGTATAAAAGTTTAAATGACGCAATCAATTTGTACAAACGAAGGCACGCCATAGGCTCCTTGACAGTAAAAGAGCGGAACAACATATTCACAAGTATGCATGCTGTTTTGACTAGTTTTTTTATATGTGTGGAGGGGGTGAGATCCGCTGAGATTAAGACATCAGGATCCCGCGTCACGTTGGCCGTTGACAGCGTTGACCCGTTGAGTAAGTAGTTTAGCTCGGAGGTAGTAAGTAGCATTTTCACGATGAAACGAATGAAATCAGAAACGAACAAAATTACATACCCAGGGATCACCTTGTGCATACTAACAAACGGGAGCAGTGGAATTGGTTGCGTACGCGGATGATCTGGCTGTGACAATCAGGGCCAGAACTAAGATAGAGCTGGAGACATACGCCAACATTGCGCTGGCGGATGTCGATAAGTGGGTGAGAGGTGCCCGTCTATTGCCCAACACGTGCTGCCCGAGAGATAGCGTCCGGAGACTTCTGATGTCCGTATCCGAGTCGATCATCCTCTTTGGTTCGCCCGTTTGGATGTTGCCTACAATGGACACAGGCGCTACTAAAAAGATCCTGAGGTAGGTCCAGCGGATCGGAGCCCTACGTATCATTCGGGGGTATAGCACCATCAGCACGGCGGCCTCGCCCGTGCTGGCGGAGACAGTGCCCTGGGACCTAAAGGCAGCCGAACGTCGGCGCTTGTGGGTTAACCCAGATAGGGAGCTCATACAAGAACGCGAGGTGACACTCGATCGGTGGCAGAAGGAGTGGGATAGCATCCCGAACGGGCAACCAGGGGCGCTCGTGATGAACCTCATTCCGAACATCCGCCAATGAATGAATCGTCCCGGGAGCCGTCTCACATACCACCTGACCTTAGTCCTCACGGGTCACAACGACTTCCAGGTGTATCTAAATCGGATAAGGAAGGCTGAGACAACGCAATGCTTATACTGTGACGAGGTGGACACTCCGGAACATACAGTATTGCGATGCGCCGCATGGACCCAGAGCAGACGAGGCTTGCCCAGAAAGAACACGCTGGGAGAGCTAGTCACGTACATGCTTACGTCGGTCAAAAACTGGGACGCGGCTGCAAAGCCTATTCAACGGATCATGAAAGCAAAGGAAGAGACAGGAAGAAGGAAAATGGTGGAAAGCGTCCGAGAGTTGTTGCCAAGGCGCGACTCGACAAGCAGGACCTAAAGATTTAAAATGTCCGAGACTTCCCCGCCGCCTGTGTGTAGTTAGGGGGCTTACCAACTCCTGTTATGCTTTCTCTCAGTCGTACGTAAAATTATTTTAAACCCTAAACCTCCTAAAAAAAAAGTTGCAGCATTTTCACGATGAAACGAATGAAATCAGAAACGAACAAATTTACATACCCAGGGATCACCTTGTGCATACTAACAAGCGGGAGCAGCTTTCGGACACGCATTCAGAAGAGGGTCAGGAACGTCACCATCGCAGTTGCGGCGATCAGATACCCACATGTGCTTTCGATTTTTGCAGCAGTCGCTCTTTTCGACATACAGATAGCATCTATCTGAGTGTGGACGTTGATTTTTAAAGAGGTTCTTTGCGCTATCGAATACGTGCAAGAATTGGTTTGTCCACATGCTGGACGGTGGTGCGTTGCTCACAGAGGATCTGCAAAAACGTTACAATCTTAAGAGTTGTGCGTCTTCGATCTATGTATGCGGATCTGGAAAACGAAAATTAATGAGGAGGACATAGGGATTTATGGAACAGCAGCAATAAGGATGATGTCGGGCCAGCGGGGTAAGAGACATGCATCTAACTACGGCTTTTGCAGCCCACGGATTTCCTCACGCCTTGTGTAACGTGGTGAGCTTGCCGGGAGATGTCGATGCAGACAATGCTGGAACGCCGAGGGGTGTCAATGCAGACGCAGACAATGCTGGGGCAAATGTGATAGATACCACGCCCGTTATGTTCCGCGATCGGTCCATAGCTAAACTAGCAAAACGAAACATAAACACATTTACCCAGCCCGAGTGTTAATAATATTAAAAAAAATATGTTTGATTTTTTTTTATTAGGAAATAACTTATATCATGTATGAGACCAAACTAAGAATAGTGTGCACATACGTGTTTATATTTGCACGTTTATTTAAGCGCGCTCAGGCAATTTATCTCGCTAACTATGTGGCTGTTTTTCTTCTCTCTTTCGGAACATAGTTTAGTAGCCGTCGTGACTCAGCTGCCGAATGGTATAGTGTACGATCAAATTGCATACCGTGCATAGCCGTTACGATTTCTTAGCTCTTATTCGCTCTCTTTGGGGGACTTTTTAGGAGAGTGCACACGTGCGTATATTGCACATATATATGATCTTGACGTTTCTTGTTGTTTCAGAGCAATACGCTAAAGAACAAGAGGATTGGCCAGAGTTCAAGCCATATGAGCCTGGAGTGAAACGCGGTAAAGTTTGGGTTGCCCCCGAAGTGGCTAAACCCAAAGACACCATCGGTGATATTGCAGTAGAGCTGGACCTCGAAGATGATACGAAAAAAGCTCTCGACAAGGCTACCCCGGCCGAACTTGTTGACCTCGCAGGTAAGTGAGGAAGCTCTTCTTGGTAGTCCTATCATTCGTTTCTATATATATATATATATATGCAATTGTCGCTCCATCTGTACTCTTAATAAATCTTCTTCTTTTGGCAAACTAAAAAAAATATATATATATATTATATATATATATATATATATATATATATATATATATATATATATATATATATATATATATACATATATATCGGAAGTGCTTATGCTCATATTTATGATGTGTCCAAACTTGTGTTCTCCAGCTGAGTGAACATTATATAGAGACAGCAGGTCATTTTAAGCGGAACACATTTTGTTTTTTCTGTTACGTCGCGTTACCTGTTACCTGCTTGTCCTTGGATCATGTTCCGTGGATGACTGCAGCCATCCTTGGCTTGCATAGCATGTTGTCGCAGGACCAGTATCACGCGTCGATTGCAAACAAGCGTCAGGCCGACGGAGCGACCTTCGAGTCGCTGGTCAAAGCCTCCATGCCCAAGCCTGTGCCGCTACTTCCCGACAACGCTACGGACACCTCCAAGACAGCCCAGAAGGTAAATTATTTAGTATAATAGAAAAAGTGTTCCTCTTTAAAAGCTTTGTACTGTGTGCATTGCCTGTGCGGCTGGCCGATACAGTAGTCCTCTCCGTAAAATTGATTTTTACTCGCGACATCATATACACCATTTGGGGACAAAAGACAGGATGGCCCTAACTATTGATAGAATAAAGGCTAATTTGTATATTTTTAATGTGGTTGTATGTAAGTCTATACTATTATTTGTCTACTGCGGACTTGGAATCACCGTGACGTATGCCTTCTATGTATCGAGAGCCGGACATGTTAAGATATCAAGGGTCACTTCAACCGATCCGTGTGGCAGCATAGTCTCTGACTTTTAGTGGTGTTGTTTATCATCTATTTTTATTGAGCATTGCTTAGCAAAACTCGGCAAAAAAACAACATGGATCGGATCGGTCACACTGCGGTGAATGACAACCAATCTTTTAAATTAGATACTTTAAGGAATTTCTAGATGTTATGCGGCGCAAGCCCATCCGTTGTACTGATGGTGTTACTGTAAGGATAAACGTAATCGTATTTAACAGTTTCGCTTTTCCTTTAAAGCTGGACTTACTCTGTTTCACCTACCTTTAGACATCTGGTTTTGACAGTGTCATTTAAGAACGTACCATTGTATTTGAGGTTAGACTAAGTTAGTTGGTAGCGTAAAAATACGAAAACGTTTAATGCTAAACTTGACGATTTATATAATCGGTTTTGTAATAATATGTTTGCCTGTGACATAAACGTTATGAGGGGCAAGCGTTTTCATGCTATTATTACTTCTAAGCAATATTTTTACTAACTTTAGCTAATTCAGCTAATGGGAAAGTTGCGTTTCACCAATATGCTTGCACCAACCGCTTGTAGAATAAAGTAGAATAATGCTTATTCTTCTTTCGTGGATTGAATTTGCCAAGTGTGTCAGTGGAATGTTCTCTTCTTCATATATGAACGTATGAACAGAATAGATAATAAATACAAGGATTTACAGGTATGTGTATAAGTAACCTAATACTAATCAACATGTTCATTGACTAGGTGTTTAACGACGACGACGATATGGTTGAGCTAAATTGGAATAATATTCGCACCGCTAAGCGCGATGACTTCAAGCTGCTCTTCGACGGCCTTAAGAGGAATACAAATTTGAAGAGCTTGTCATTGGCGAACGTTAATCTCACTGACTCCACGGCAGAACTTCTTGTTGAGGCACTTCGTGAGAACAAGCATCTACGTGTCCTCAACATTGAGTCAAACTATATTTCTGGCAACATGCTCAAGGTAAGAATAGGTAACCACCAGTAGGCGCTAAAAATTACCGGCTGATGCAACGAATTATGATATTATGTTAATAATTACGAGTCATCATGAGCATCTATCGAATAGTAACTGAAAAAATAAAAGTATGTAATCGTCTAATTATGTATAAAATATTTTTGCTATTAAAACATTGCAGAATATCATCGAAGCTGCCCTAACGAACAACTGCATCACTGAGATTCGCGCTGCTAACCAAAGACCTTCAGTTCTTGGAAATAAGGTAAGCTATTTCATTGCTTTGTTTTGTTGCTGAATATATACGCGGAGTAAAATGCAAAGGCTTCAGGCAGAGTAAAATGTTAGAATGTTTCAGAGGACCACTTATTTGTTGCAAATAGCTAAGTAGCAAAGAACAATAATATTAATATCACACGAAAATGCTAGTTGGCAGCTTAAAAATACGGAAACGTAAAATGCTAAAAATATCGCACAAAAATATTTGAATATTTAAATGGTTGTATTTAAACAAAATACATCTATGCAGATTAATGTGTATTTTTGGGAAACTGATGACCGTTTTTCTACGACTAGGTTGAAATGGAAATCGCGCGCATCGTGGAAGAAAATCGTTCGTTACTCTCCATTGGATTAGAATTGGCCGTGGCTGACGCCCGCGTTCGAGTCTCACGCAAACTCCAGGAGAACCGGGACCGCTGTAAGTATATTTATATCGGCTAGCTAACCAATTAGAACGCTACACCTGTAGGTTTAGGGTCCTTCCTCTAAATACGAAACTACAGCGTCTCTTAAGGGTCGTCCGTCTATAGGAGTGTTGGCGCTGTCGTGACTGTTGCCAGCAGCATTTTAGCGATGCTACCGTGCGACGTACGTATTCGTCAACCGAAATCATGTACACGAAACGCGTCTACGCTTGATGAAAATTAGTCAAAGTTGACGCGCTCTGTTGACGTTTTGAGTCTGAGATAAGGCATTTAGAGTATCGCCTAAAGAAAGGAACATTGCCACTGCGCACCGACATTACGACGCGACTATAGACCGCTTAAGATCCTAAAAAGGTGGTTGTTGGAACGCGGATGAGTTTAATACGTTTGTTATTAACGCTGTCTGTTGGTCGTCTTGTGTCGAATGGAATGAACTTTCAGTGAGACGTCTCCGCGTTGGTCAAGAGACCGAGTAAGATGGATACAAGTATGACGTCAGCACCGAACTGGCTCGTTACTCGTGAACTAGCGTGGTATCTGATCCAGGTCTATCTACTAGCAAAAGAGAGTATCACCGATACCCTCCGTTAACACCCGTCCAAAACGTCGGGCTTGTGTCGAGCCAACGCGTTGGCGTGCGAAAGCAAGTCGGGGCCCATCGCCACATAGTGGCATTGTGTCGCCCTGCTAAACTGAAGAACGCTTTGGGATTATTAGGAAATCCGTATATGGAAAGCACATCGTTGGCACCGGATGCGTTGCAACGCGGCAAGAAAGGCAGCTGAAGAAGAACACAGACTTCTGGTTCAGCTGCTCTGCTCTGAGTCGTTGAACAGCAACGTTCGCTTTTTGCGCTCATTTGGCTCACATTGACAGGTCACGCTTGTCAATAATTGATTAAGTTCGCCCAGCGTAGTTGGCACCAGGCTTACTTCGACACTCATGGTGACACGACTGGTAACAAACAATGGCCACAGGCGACAAAATGCGGTGCTACTGTGTTCGAGTATGGATGATTGAGACCGCGGAAAAACGTCTAGTGTCTTAGAAAAGCACACCGCGGATATGAACATGAGTGTCGTTACTTGAATCCGGTATTTCTGAGGGAAACGAAACATCACCTCATTATTCTGCTTCGACATCTTCCTCAATGGTTGTTCAAAAGCGGAAAGAAATCTAACGCCCGAGACGGAATGTGGGAAACCTCGGCCTAGTATGCATTGGGAGGTTGGGAAAGGGACGAAGATAGGGACGGTACAAGTCTAGCACGGCAACGTCATACATATATATATATATATATATATATATACATTTATACATATATACAGTTATTAAATATGTTAGAATATTGACACCTATACATTGAGGCTTGAGCGATGTCTGAATCTGCCCGCGTCTGCTTGAGTGCGAGAAGCTAAGGCATGATCCAGTAGTACATTTCCACTTTTGAGCTTACGCTAACGCTAAGTTCATCAAGTGTTGCTACCTGTGTAAACAGCCCTGTCAGTTCTTTTGTGAAGCCCTTCATCAGTAAATCTTGCGATAGAGAGGCGGAAACGATACCCGACGATTGTTTCTTGGGTTGTTTTTGTTTTTTACTCTGTTCTTATTGGTTTTGGCAGTGGAACGAATGTATTGGAAGCGTATCTCACTGTCCGCTAGTTGTGCGCGACGCGATGCTGAGAAGGCGGGATACGTATTTGTAGACAAGCGAGGGAGAACATTTGTACTCGAGATAACGTCCACATCGTATTCCAATGTATTGTAATGAACGCATTATTATAACTATTATGAATACTGCAATAATTTAAATTAACGGAAGCATACATAAAATAAAAGAAAACAAATGAAAGACTGTATCTGAGAGGTGTTTTTTTGTATACCTTAAGCGTTTTTTGACTCTGACTAGATATATAGACAGCAATATTACTCTGTGTTATTGCTGTTCATTCCGCAAATTATTTAGCCGGTCTCACATATGGCTCCTTTGTTTTTGTGCCCTCAATACCTACCGATGAACACCTACTTCGCTTTTCATCGGGTTAAGTGACTGTTATGTCAACTCTGCTCTGTAGACACTTACTATATAGCTATTCAGTACTTCTACTCGTTCACTTGCGTAGTTCTCATTTAATCGTTGATAATTGCCACCAACATATTTTTCAGCTTCTCTCAATAAATAATATATTTTGTATTTTTTCCTTTGACAGAATCACCAGCTATAACATTTTTTAGGAGGCTGTTTTAATTCAAGACCATCATCTGTCCCCTACAGGCTCGATATCGCCCTGAGGCATATCTTTAATGTACCAAGGGCAGGACATACTACGGTAATTATGGTTTTCCTAACATTCCGTGCGGCAGCATGGCCTCTTTTTTCCAGCGTTTAGTGTATGTTCAACGGGCTTATATGGGCCTATACAGGCCTATACAATAGCCTTATAAATGGTGTTGTAGCACAGTAGATAATAAAACACGCAGATAAAAAACATAGTGCATTCATATAGATATTATGTACAAATTAACAGCATGATATGGTACGCGAATGCACAACGCCACCGGGCTCGACATACCTTACGGAGAGGTACCGATGCGCGCCTATAATCACGTACAATGTGACCCTGACTTGCATCGGCTACAGCAGATTTCAGGCATATATGTTGAAGATCGGCAAGACTCAGGTGGACCCGTGGAGGACATAAACTACAAGCTTTGTCTTACGGAGCCCTCTGCAAGACAAGGCAGGCAGCTCGATCTCGTTTAGGACAGCTCTAAGAAAGACTTACTCTGAGTAAAACTTTGATCGAAGACGACTTTGTCGAAGTCGTCATTAGAGCGAAGGAGAGGATTGTGACAGGAACGCATAATGCACCGGCAGCGGACTGAATAATAAACACCCGGCCAATGGCTTTCTGAAGTGTTTGTTGTTAGGCATGTTTTGTACTCACGATAGTAACGCCATATTAAAAAAGGCTGTAAAATTCGATAGACAATTCAATCAGCGTTAGAACATGGCTAAAATGCCCTAATAATGTCTACCATGAGACGTGGCCTTGATCCGGCTCCCCTCCTAAATTATTGAAGTTTACAAAAAGAGGCTTACGTATAATATTAGGATAGTTGCCAGGGAAGTCCTTGCGTTACAAGCACGTGGAAATATCGAATTTACCCTAACCTCTGCAAAAAGTCATGTCTGTCGTTACTGAGATCGAATTTTAATAGGAAACCATCCCAATCTTCTCAATCTTTCTCACTCGGCATCACCCATAAACATAAGGGGACTACACACACAACAGCTCATCTTGTCTGCAGCTTCATGTAACCAGTCTCGTTTCTCAATATCAAAGCTTGGTTCCACATATTGTATTGGACCAAACTCCCTCCAGATGTGCGCGCAACTTGTTCTTTGACAATATTCAAACAGAATGCCAAACAATGCTATTTACATACTTAACTCGAATATCACCAAAATACGTTTTATATAACCTTCCTTTGATGATTTTGATGAGCTGTGAACCTCTGTACTGGTCATAAAAATAATGAAACCTTCCATAACAAAAAAGTCATTGCATCACAGTACGCGCACTTACAACTACTTAAAGAACACTACGGAGAGTCGGTTTCCTTAATTGGACAGCAGCAAAATATTCATTAAAGAGAAGCCGTAGTGTTCACTCGTTGTAACTAGGGCCCTGCCGAAATCCGCTCTCCGATGGAAGCTGCCAGTGGGTTGACACCGTTGGTTTGTAAACTGCAAATTTTTGGTAGATAGAGAGATTGGTTCACATTCAGTTGACGAGCTACATAACGTGGACTATAACCAAGCTCGAGCAAACCAACTGCCTCAGCGGATCTCTCTGGCGTGGTATCATCCATTTTGTTGTTGGCTGGAAATGTTGTTTGCTCTTTCTCTAAAGGACGTCACTGGTCGACTAGCAGGGAACATTTCACTAGACACTTTGATGCGTGCTCGATACAAATCATTCGTTAAAGGTAAAAATAATATTATATATTAGTATTTGTATATTAATAAATACAAATATTAAACTTTTAAAATGTATTAAAATAAAAAGAATACTTAATAGGTAGATAGATCTGAATATCCTCATGAGTGGTATACATTTGAACGGAGGCTCTCAGCTCATCAAAGCCATCAAAGGCTAGTATGGAGCGTTTATATTGCATGTCTTCTTAACATGTTGTTTATTGCCATTATGCCTGTTATCGTGTTCGGTTGATATTAGAATAAGACACTTATTGATAGTGTTCTTTAGCATTTAGTTTGAATATTGTCAAAGATGAACTTGCGCGCACATCTGGAGGAAGCTCGTTCCAATATGTGGCACCGAGATTTGATATTGGGAACTGAAATTGGCTATTTAAAGCTGCAGACAAGATGAGAAGTGAGTTGTGTTTGTGCTCACCTTGTGTTCATGGTTGATATCGACTGGGAAAGTTGAGCAGGTTGGGATGGAGTACCGGTTAGATTTGTCTGATCTCAGTAATGACAGACATCTCTATTTGCAGAAGATAAGGTCGAATCGACATCTCTTTGCATTTAAAGCGCATGGACTTCCATGGTGGATATCCCAATATTACTCGCAAGGCTCTTTTGCAGGCGATGTAAGGGACGTAAAACACGCATTTAAGTCATTCTAGATATTTTAACTGCGTAGGTCAGATAACTCTGGATGTAGGCGTTGCAGATGGCGAACAGACAGTCATGGTGGCTTTTGACAAGGTCAGCGATGCTCTCGACAACTTTGTTACGAATGTGATCTGTATGAGCTTTAGCAAGCCATTGGCTCGAAACCAATCTGGCCAAGTCGCCTAAGATCTTCCTTAATCATCGTTTTCACCTCGTGTAGGAAACTTGTGCCCGATCTGTACCATTTGATGTCGTTCTGACATAAAATAACGTACTCACGATTGAACACCCTCGTTAGCTCCGTAGACTCCTCGTTTGGTAATTAGAATATTGACGTCCTTGGTATCGAACGTCTTTCTCGAATCAACAAAGAGAGCTGCAACCGTTTTCTTCATCTTTTCTGGTATGCCACCTAGAACAGGTATAAAGGCATTCCAGGGATTTCTTCTATACTGGATGTTTTCCTGTACCAACTTCTCATTAAAATCATTGCCCTACACTTTCTAGTAACAGCGGTTACCTTGTTCCTTAACTTCCTAAATAAACCTCGCTTCACAGCATCATCTGGATTAGCTTTAAACTCATTAAATACCGCGTTGTTTAAATTGATCATTGCCAGCAACTTCCGAGTGACCCAGGCTTTCCTAGATGCCTCAAGATTATTTTTAATTCTTTGTTTCTGCTTGCTGCTGTTAACGGACGCTATTACTCGTGCATTGAAGCACTTAAATCGATGTTTAATGGATGTCATCTACAACGCACACGTGAGACTAATCAGTCTTATTGAGCTCCAGCACTATCTGGTCGAGGTTATATTTCAATTTACGTTGATGTTGGTGACAAATCGAGTGGTCGGTACTAAGATGAACGTAGCCTGGTGGTCGGAGAATGTTGTTGGACTTGAGCCGCCTTGAATGACAACTTTGGGACTTGCAATGGAGTAAATGCAATCGATAGAATTGGCGCTGTAGGTGGGGCGGTTTCCTTTCCTCTGCACTACGACAACTCGCGTCGGCACACCGACGAACTCGTTAGTACTAAATGAGCACAATATTTCTTGGAAGTCACGAGAGTTTTTATAATTGCAAAGAACATCAATATTACAATCTCCAAGGAGTAGCCTATTTTAGCTGTTTATTCTTAAAGGTATATTTTTTAAATCCATTTATGAAATCGTCGGCCTTGCCAGACGGATTGCGATAGAATGTGCCAATCAGACGAGAATTTCCCTCCACCACACCACTCACCTCCACTACTGTTCTCGCAAGAAGGTAACTGAAGACACAAAGGTAGCTCCTTTCGTACTTTAACGTCATAGTCACACCGTATTTACAAACTTTGCCTCCGCGAGAGCCTGACCTACAGTTCTAGTTACAATTATAATTGCACAATTTAAATAAACAAGTTTCGGCTTCCTGGAAGCTTATTTCTGATATGTCTAACTCAGACGGTTTGCACGGCAGGCTCGCGAGGAAAGTTTCGAGATCATGCCAGTGTGACTTGAGCACATTTCATTGTATTGCCAGAAACAATAAAGTGTCACATTTAGGAGGAGTTATATCTATCATCCTGCCAGTCGATATCTTCAGCTCTGTCTCCAGCGTCACCACCCGCCAGGGTGATTTGGCTCTAGGCTTGACCTGTAGCCAACAATCTACAGACCTTACATCACCAATCAAAGGGGGGTTGCAAAATCTCGATTTAGCTTGTCGGCAGAATTCCTGGGATTGGCTATGAAATCGTTAGAAACTATATCCAATGTAGGTTGTAAATCTTTATAATATTTTGCCTACCGCAAGTTTTATGAATCAAATTCCATCAAAACCTTTAGATAGGAAGTGTTACAAAGTCGATCTAGAAAGACTTCGATGCTAGCCTAATCGGTAACCCGACATAGTTGTGTGAAGCTCTTCTTGCGCCGAGTGACCAACTTCTCTGCTGTCTGAAACCGAGACGATAACATAAAAACAAGTCTTATCAATTACTTACTGTTAGAAAAAATTCCTTTACTCAGAAGGGGACAGGTCAGCATTTAAGTTGACGTTAGTGTCACCTAGACTTGGGGGCCTAATGGAAATGACGAGCCTCCAGGCTGGACGTCGTCCAACACATTGAGCAGAGATTATCTATGAATCATACTTTTAAGGAAAATGTATTTATTTATTTAAGTCCTTTAGTTGCACATAGAATGATGACGCCGGCTAGATTCGGCTACGGGGAGTATGTTAATATATATCTAAAGGGGAGTTCCTTGCCCGCGGGCAATGAACCAATTATCGATGCAGCGTTTCCGCGTTGAATTTCAACCAATATTCTTTTTAGCAAAAACTACCATGCCCGTCTATCGCCGGTTGACGCAGCGACGCTGGATCCTAGCTTCGCCAGAAAGCCCCTTGTGATTTTCCTATTGGGTCTAATGTCTCGAAGGCGATTGTTTGAACGATGAAGTCTTGCTGCAGATCACGATATTTTGCCAACTTGCGATCTTCCGCAAGGCGAGCGGTTGCTCCGACCTCCCGGCTGGTATGGCGAGCATACGAAACGGCCAACGTGCAAGACACGATGACGTCGTACACGAGACAGCGATTCATTTCAAGGAACTAGAGTCAGGACGCAGTTAGCTGTTGGCTGACAGACCGTCGGTCTCTTTGACGGCAGGTATGTGGGCTGATTGCCTTGCCCGGTGTATTACGTCGATCAAAGCCGAATGCCTTGAGAACCTACCGGCGCTCCTCTTGCAAGTCAGAGCATGCTCACCCGTAGAAGACACCGGTAGGTCACATCTTGCACAGTTATGTGCAAAGACGACTTATTCCCCCAAACGCAGGCCGGAGACGATGCGGAGTGTGGTATTGCCCAGCATCGTCCCCAGCTGCGGTAAGGGAATGGCCTGATGCCATGTTCCGCTCATCGGATCGATCACGGCTCTTAGTCGCGCCTGCTCCTTAACGTAGCTCGACACGAGCACTACTACTACACATCGCGAATAAAGACAAAACTTTCCGAGCCGAGCGCAATAGATACCAACTTTGGTTTATTCGAGCCGCAAAACCCTCTACTGAATAAGCAGAAGTATCAAAATCATTAAGTTATGCTTTGCTAACTCCCGCTACGTTAAAGCGGGGTTCTTCGTTGGTAAGTTATCTTGCTTACCAAGTTTTCAAGCTGCCCTGATTTTTTTACCCCCTCGGTTACCGTACTGCAGATTTCGCGAACGTTCTCGAAGCGAAAGTCGTGCCAAACTTCGAATCACGTATGTTAATATATATATATATATATATATGTATATATATATATATATATATATATATATATATATATATATATATATATATACTTAGCTTTATTAACCAATGGTTGACTTACATATTGCGCGTAATAGGAGCTCACATTCATATATGTTTATGATGGCTCTAAGGGTCGAGTCAACGGAACTGCACTATTGCATGGTTGAAGGTGATATTAATCACTATGTTGCCCGCAGAGTTTCGTACAAGCACATTCGAAGAGATTTTATGTAACTTTGTCAAAGATTAGAAATTTATATGGAATCAATGTAAAACAGATCGTGTCAGATATCTACTCTTCTAATCGCAGCGCTTTTCCGAACTAGACGTCGTTGCACGAGTTTCACAAAATAATATGCATTACATACAAGTTAATTATCTGCCATGTTATTCTCCCATCCAAACGTGTACTCGCTGAAAATGTGCAGTTTCCGTAAGGCGTGCATTCTCTGCAGGTCCTCAACAACAAAAAGCAAATACAATACCGGTCAATAGTCTAGTTTCTGAGGTGCGGTGCGGTGGACTCTTCGAGCCCTGTTCAGAAAACTGGCCTTGATTTAGGCAAGCGCTTTAAAATTTAAGTTCGACAGATGATGCTATATCACCTGGCTACAGCAGATACCTCGTACCGAGAATATGGTCTCGGATACTTTTCGGATGTTGTACTCCTCTTCGGATGATTTTTTCTGTGCATGTGGAAAAGTTTTACTTCGAGTAGAAATAGACACGACTCCCAGGTAGGAGGAGTATGAGCAAAGTTATTTAGTTCTTGAATCCAAACGAAGCCTGGCCGCTTTCGGCCAATTTTCTTAACCTCGAAATAGCATTTCCTTTGTTTTACTAATATTGAGTCGTCATAAAATAAGTACCACAGATCATTAACCATTAAGAACCGATGATCGTGCTTGTAGTGCGAGACAGGAAATCTTTCAACACGCTCTCCGACTCATTCACACAGAGCGCGTAGAGTGCAACGAAGAAACCAGGAGCCTCGAGCTCCGTTCGAAGCCGGGAATACACCCTATTTGTATAAAATGTATGGCGCTTACCTTGAAACAATACCGCACGTCATGTTTAGACGCAGCGATAGTTCTTTTGGGGAAGACCAGCTTACAGCAGCACTAGGTCTTTGAGAAGAAACATTTCAGCGTGCACCTTTTAAGCGGACCAAGAGTCTTTGGAGCGCTGAGAGGTAAATGAAGTGCAGACGCGTTACCCTCTCACTCCCTCTCGTATTTTCCTTTTTTGTAAGGCACTAACTTGCTGCGTTTAACGTAAGCTACCTGAGTACCGCAAGAAGATAGTTTAAGACTTTTAGACATGTACTGCGTTACGATCATGTGGATTTAAATTTCTACGTAACAAGCTTCACAAACGTTGATGCATTAAGCATGTTGGGCCTTATTTTAAGATATCGGTTGCAACTTTAAAGTAAATGTGCATGCTGCATAATTTTTCACAACCTAATCACTGCTGAATATAATTGTTCTCCAATATATATATATATATATATATATATATAAGATGAAGTAACATGCAATGCGTTGATGTATAGTACTCATCCGCTCCTTATGTTTAGCAATGATGCTTCGGTGTAAAGAAACTGAGTTAGGCAACATGCGCTGAACTGTATTAGTAGCCGCGGGCCAAGTTGTAGTAGAGTTGCAATGGAAGCGTAATTAAGCCTCGATCGCAGGGCCACATGGCGACCGAAGACGACCGAATTCCAACGAGAGATTACGCGGGCGCGCGCACCGGGTTCTCGTCTTCCTGCGGTCGTCAAAAAGTCGTTCGTATTGAAGGCGGGCCGCTGCCCTGGATTTCGAGTTGGGATTTTCTGCGCTGGGTGATTTCCAACGGCCCAGTCAGTGCTCGTATCTTCAT
Organism: Dermanyssus gallinae; assembly: GCA_003439945.1. Lineage (NCBI taxonomy): Eukaryota > Metazoa > Arthropoda > Arachnida > Mesostigmata > Dermanyssidae > Dermanyssus > Dermanyssus gallinae. The sequence continues at coordinate 59,014 of QVRM01002527.1, read as the reverse complement.
GATTACCATCCCCTTCTTCATCATCGGCTAAACTCCGTTTTATCTGCCGTAGGACAGTCTTGCGCCTAGACATTCCGAGTTTGTTCTATTTCAGCGTTTCCGTTGATTTTCCTTAGATTTCTCCTTCTCGCCTCCCCTTTTTTCCGCCTTTGGATTCTTTTCTTCTGTATTTTTCTCACTTTTCCCGTTTTTTTCACTTCTCTACCTTCTGCCTCGCAGCCCTTTCCATAGTTCTACACGTCTATCCCACTAGCCCACTTCTCTCTATCTAGCTGCATATTTTCTGTTTTGCTCTACCCAGCTATCTAAATCTATGATCCGTCTATGGATCTACGACCGTATTCGCCGCGTGCCCGCTCTCTAGTGGCTTCTCGCGTCCGCCAAATAGTCGTATACTCAATTATCCTCAATTTGCCACCTCACAGCGCCTCACAGCGATGTGGCCGATCAATGGTGCAGCGGCCACCACTATCACCCGCCTCCAGACTCAGCACGATCCGCCGTGAGGCGCTGCGGTCGCGCGAGGTCGCGACTCGCCACAAGCAGCAACGCGGCTGCTGCTGCGGTGGCGGCCCAACATGGCTGGTCTAGCTGAGCGAGGGAACCTCAGCCGCGCGCTGAGGACGGACCAGAAGACTGACTGACGATCACGGACCGACCAGCCATAGCTAACTATTGACAGCGGCTGACCGGCAAGGCGACGCACGGGCCCGCTGCTGGGCTGAGGCTGCGCTGAGGCTTCGTTGTGATTGGCGCTGGCCCGCTGAAGGCGCAGCCAATCATCGCCGTCCGTCAAGAAGGAAAGTGGGAAGGTCGACCCACCGGCCGTTTCTCTCTCTCTCCCCCTCTCGCCCGAATTCTTCCTCTCACTATTTTCTCTCTCTTTCCGGTTGTGTCTCGTTGAAGTCTCACTTCGCCGGAACGGCGGCGGCGGCCAGAGAACGGAGGAGGATCTGCACCTTCGCTTGACAACTACGCGCTCTCATTTTCTCTTCCTCTTTCCCCGCCGCTGTCTCTCTACGCTTCACGTCCTCTCTCAATTCCTTTCTCTCCGCCTATTTTCTTTCTCGATTCCTCTCTCTCTCTCTCTCTCCGCTTCTCGCCCTCTCGTTTTGGCGATTAGGGTTTCGCGGTCTGCGCGGGTCTGCACGGGCTCTTCAACGGGTAGAATGTCTAAAACCGCCTCTGAAGCTGCTTGCGCTTGGGCGTCGTCGGCAGCAGCAGTGACGGCGGCTGCGGCGATGGTGTGAACGAAATTCGTTGCCGCCTACTTACTTCACTTAGTCGCATACTTGCCTCGGCAAACGAGTGGGCGGGACCGACTCGGAGCGAGCTACCTACATTTAGACAGACAGACAGACCAACCCGACACCGCTCCCAGCCAGCCGATGGGATGCCGTACATGATGGTGCAATATTCTTCGATTTTTCCCTGTCCTCTCCATTGCTCGATTGCCTGCTCTCGTGTTTCTCTCTTTTGTCCCCGTTCTGGCTCTCGCTATTTCTTCTTCTTCTTCTTGTTCTTTAGCCACAATGGTGGACGATGGAGAACTTCTGTTTCTCCTCATGGCAGCATGAGCCAGCTCAGCTGCCAACCGCAGTTTAGCAATGCCGACCGCGCTCGACGCACAACCGTGCGGAATGCTTTCGTGTCCACGTTGTACGTCGTTGGCAGTATTCTTATCGTTGTTGTTGTTGTTGTTGTTGTTGTTGTTGTCGTCGTCGTCACCATCATCATCAACAACATCAACTCGTCGTAGACATTACTATTCTCACTATGATCATTGGCTTTCGCAGTTTAGCAACTTTGTCGAACATAAAGTTTACTTCACTCACCAGAAGGCTGCCGCTTTCTGATGGTCGAACGACTCTCTGGCCCCTCGGGTCCCGGCATGGACGCGCGATTGGAGCGGAGCTTTTATGACATTGCCGTTGAAAAAGTAAAACGCGATGAATTACAATGGCTAGATTGAGCAGTAATCATAATAACGATAATAAAAATAATAATAATAACTCAAACCGATGTCCGTTAAAGTGAAAGTAATAGTACTAGCTTTATTCAATTAAAATGAATCCTGGAAATGCGAGTGCAAATGCCACGTTTGATCGCATAATGCCAATTTGCTTCTGCTGAACGGTATAACGCCATAGTACGAATGTATTGATATTTTACTTGCTAAGACTGCATTATCTGGAGCATTTTTGGTGCGAGGATAAACAAATGCTCTGTATATTGTATCTGTATTCCTGTCTGTATTGACCGAAACGACTCGTTTACTATTATAAATTGTATATCTGCACATAATATTCCTAACAGCCTATTTTTGTTTTAGCTTATTTTATTATGTATTTTTACTAGCAATCCTCTATTTTCAATATATATATATATATATATATAACATTTGGCTGTTTGATTGAACAACTACTGACAAAGCTAGGAGAAAGATTGAAGACCACGACAGGGAGTATAAGGGAAATGCACTCTCTCGTTGACGGCAATGGTAGTTATGCAATTTCCGTACTAGACGCGGCCAGGTTTGGTATAGGCTGCATGTAAATGTGCTCATCGAAATGGAATTCTTATGCCCAAAAGTACAGAAATATTTTTATATATATCGTATTTATATAGCAACCAAAACTAAACTTAAATTCTTTCGCCCTGCCCAAAAGGCTGCTCGAGTTCAGGAACTGAAGCTCAATGGAACGGAAGTGATATTATCCGTACTACGGGCTTAATTTTACATGAGACGCTAAGATGACATAATGACTCACATGCTCTTACAACTGCGATGTGGCATGCATACAAAATGCGATGTGGCAGTTGCATCTATTTGAAGAACTAGGAGTGCCCGTTGAGGGTCTTCTTCTATTCAGTGTCAATTCTTTGTTATGGTATCTTTATTTAAGGGTTTCATAATTGGGGTATAACTCACAAGGCGGAAGTCATTCGATGCTGCCCTCAGGGCAGTATTCGGGCTGTGCCGTAGCGATTCGGTTCGTAAGTGTTCAAACAGATAATTGCTGACGACTTTAGCGTTGTTGGTTTCGCATAAAGTGAGACATGTCGAAGTATGAAAAATATAATGTTGGTGCTTTAATTTTTTTTCATATTTTTGTTTACCAGAAGTTAAGCATTGTGGTATTGCGGTTCCATGAATAAATTTCAAATTTGACATTTACACTATAACGCATAGAGGCTTATGCAAAAACGACACTCAATTCTGTTTCAAGCAGGAATTTTTATTAACTCGTAAACGGCAATCAGCAGCAATAAAAGAACACATGGTTGCGGCTGTCGAGTTTGTGATAAATTCCATTGCTATAATAAATAAGAGTGATCACTATTATTATTGTCTTGATATATATATATATATATATATATATATATATATATATATATATATTGTTATTATCAATGAATGATAAAGTGCTTCAATGTGATTTATAATTATCCTTGCTATTTAATCTCTATGCCAGAATTAACAATACGTAATAGGCAAATGCTGTTGAGTTGCAGCACCACAAAGCGATTTTGTTTATTGTCAAATACAGGACCAATGCAGCAGCTGTATTACATTAAGCTTGTACTATAGTTCAGATGAACCCATCCCACCCAGGTGGTTTCGGCTGCCGTATCCTGCCTCTTGTAAAGATATTAATAATTGCACGTTCTTTGACCCCAGCTCTTCCGTTAGTGGTCGTTGTAGTTACTTAATATCTTAATCCACAACGTAAATAGAACGTATTTATTATCGTTCTCAATATTTGAGATCGAAGACAGAGAAAACTTTAAATCGTTTTGCTAGGGCAGCGTATCTAGTGGAGGATTATGGATAACTCATCGACCTAGATTTTGTCTGTTTGATAGCGCCTCATGGATAAACGGAGACCTCGTCACTTGTCTCCATCCCTTAGATAAATCCTTGAATTGTCACCATGGCCACGCTGCCTTATTAATGCCCGTGCCTCGAAGTTAATACGGCTAGAAGTCAACGCTCGTGATCTCAAGAACACTTGTTGCCGCGTGAAAAATCAAATATTTTTATATATGACAATGATACTTTTGATGTAAATTAATTAACTGAAGATCAAATCACGCAGACCTAACTTCACAATATTGTCTAATCACATTTATGAGCGCTTTACCTAAACTATTCGCATATAGTCAGAGTCACGAAGTAATAGAGTTTCGCTGTTAGTCTATCTCTAATGGGCAGCTCTCCACAAGCCAATTCCATCGTTTCCTCATAAACATATTTAGAGCCTGATGCAGCACCCATATTGAGGTGGTAGCGTAGGAACGCTTATAGTTGGATAAAGTCAGTTTTAGTTTAGAGTACGCGTAGAGAATGAGTTGGTGGAGGTCACGTTTGTGCACACATTCACTGAAGCACAGGCAGGTTATTTTATCGAACAACATGCATAATAATAGTACATAAATGATACGACCAAATTCATTACAGCAGCACCCACCGATACAGTTTTGATAATTAGCTTCTTGCTATTATGATATTATTGATCTCCGGCAAACGAAACTTCTTAGCGAAGCTCTTATAGGTGCACGATTTAAGCTAGAGTTAGATAATTTTATTAACCGTATTCTGTCTCTAGTTGCACGTCACAGTCGGTGACTATCACTGCGGCACGGCTTGCCGCAATTTGCCTAAGAAGCATGGGTATGGACATAGTCTACATCAAAGTCTACATCACGATGAGGCTGCCTTAACCTCGTGCAGAGAGGCGAACCCTCAGCGAGAGACATACAATTGTATAGCATTCGCGCTCTACCCTCGCCGACGGAGCCTGTTTTGCGACGTCGTTATATTATGGAAGCGTTTAAAATACTTTGCTTTCGTTTAGATGACTAGAACATTAGTTCCTGGGTTATAGCGCTATGCAATACAGTAATTTAATGCATACGGTACATAAAGTAGTGTCAAAAGGAGCCCACATTATGATGACATAACACATGTGTCACTAGAGGATAGTTTGGACTTGAGTGACAATTTATTTCATAAGACCTTGAAGAATCTTTATGAGAACTACCTCGGACGTATCAAAGAATCTGCCGCCACCGGGCTGAGGACACTGAGGTTTCCCGCCTCATCTGGCGTCACGCAGGTGAAGCAACTAGCGTATTTACGTCACTTGGCAACGTGCAGTTTCTCTCTGTGTCTGAAAATGTGATTTTAAAAAATTAGAGGAAGCTTTTTGAATTCAATTGACTGGGTACTTGATGCCATCGAAGTAGAGCTAGATTATTTCGGAAAACACTTTTTGGAGGTGTCCTTGAATGCATGGATCTACCGCGTGGGTGTTGGACCAACTGTGGTAAAACTTACGTCAAAATCTAAATATTAAATATTTAGCTATAACTGTAAATATATATTGCTATAAAAATACACAAATAATACCTGTGGTATCTCATAGACCAACTTCAAACACTTTTCTGGGTCACATATATATATATATATATATATATATTTTAATGTCCCGCAGAGAAAACATTCAGATAATCGCAATACGAATATACTGAATATACTCTTAAATACGGAATAAGAAATATATAGCTTAATTAAAAAAAAAAACAGTTAGTAAAGTGCTAGCTGCGTTCTCAGCTACAGGCAGTAACGCCACTCACACTCTCGAACACTTCAAATATTTTGGCCAGCAAATTAATCTTATGTTTTATCCATATGAGTCAGCTAAAATATAGGTTGTCTTTTTGAGATAGCATTTAAAATCACTTGGATGCTAAAATGTGGGGAAAACTGGATGACAGCTGCGTCGTACGCTTTGGCACTCCTGTGGAGCAAAAGGTGAAAGTTAAATTTCCGCGCAAGGAAGTCTTCTGGTAGCTCTGACTTTGTAAGTTCAGCGAGTTCCGCATAATTTGCGATAACTACTCAATCTACAAATTGTACGAAAGATCGCATCGAACGGGTAGGCTTGCGCCAGAGTGGAACCCTCGATTCGTGGTGCCAGAGTTACCAGCCATCTTCCTCATTCGATCCCATCGACTTTTGGATATTGTACAGATATGGCAACGTGCACGGCATAATCGCTTTGATGCGACACACTTAGCTTACTTAGCTTTGCTAGCTAATTGTTGGTTTGCGTATTGTGCGAAGGGTTAAAAGAAGACGTTTACATATGCGTATGGTCCTTACGGATCCAATATTCGAGTTAACGGAACTGCTCTATTGTATCGTTGGAGGTGATATACATCACACTGTCATCCACCTACAATAAGCAAACAAGCACACCGAAGCGACTTCTTGGACTTTTTCTCGAGCAAAGATATTCATGTAGAAGCAATGTACAGCAAATACATTAAAAAAAACGATAACGAAACGGCAAACAAATCGAACAGATAGAGAAAAACGAGTTAAAGAGATGAGTAGCATTTGTAGCTTTGCCAAGCTTGGCAAAACGTGACGCATCATATTCGCATAGATACGATTATACTCGTTATGCCAGTGTGCCCACTTGTCCTGTTTGCCATCGCTAGGGCCATCGGCCAAGTAACGGCCTGGCTGTGGTAACCATAGCTGAGCTGAGAGAGAAGGATGATTCAATGCCCCCGCCTCATACACCGCGATCACCCTATTCTATTCGTGAGCCCCGACACCCGCACTAAGCATCTGTAAGCAGAAGGCCAAACAAACAGGATTATCATCATCATCATCATCAATGTTGGCATCGTCATCATTATTAGCATCATCGGTTCATACCAAGCTGTTGGGGTTCGCTGATCCTTGACCATCTTGTCCCGGACTTGCCGCCCCCCCCTTCTGCACCTCTCGACTCGAGGATAACATACCCATACGTAAGATGGCTGAGAATGCGGCCGACTTTAGCCCGTCTTCCTCGCCTTCCTTTCCTGGCAGCTTCGGCCTTCTGTGCGTTTTCTTCCTTGTGCCTCCTGCTTCTCTGCCTTCATCGACATATCGGAATGTCGATGAAGGAGAAAGTGTAGGCGAGGGCGCCAGCGGAGTGGTAATAAAGAAGAGAAGAACAGAAAGAAGAGAGAGAGAGAGAGAGGAATAGAGGGCTATGAAGAACAGTGACCGCAGGACAACACGCAGGGCAGGAACTTCGTCCACAACCGCACCGAGCACATCATCATCTGAGCTGTGGCCTGGGACCACAACACCTCGGGCTAGCTGATCTTTCGCCTGCCGTGGCGGTCATAGCCCACCCACTGTGCGGGGCACGGTTGTTTTGACACCGACACGCTCATTTGCATCAATTGTCCTACAACCTACCCGAGGGCCACCCTTCTCCGACGCTCTTCATCGTGCCGGCCTTAGCGGCAAGACCGAACAAAACATAGCAACGTGCTCCGTACACAGGCGGGTTTGTCCCCCTGTCGGCCTTCGAGGCAAGTATTAGCGTAATACGTAAGCTTCTTTGTAGACATTGTCCATTGGCAATGGTGCTGGAAGTAGTAATCGTAGCACTAGTAGTTCATGAAGTGACCGCAGTCAAAGTCGAAGCCGTAGCAGATCTATTCGCTGCCGAGGATTACAGCTAGTAGTTACACAAGTGATATAAACATTCACACGCATTCCTATCAGTCAGATTCCTATGTGACAACAGAAACAACGTATGACTTGACAAAAACGCTATGAAATATTCGTTAATTAATATTTGTTTGATCAGCCACTGTATTGGTTCTATACATATAGTTTTTATCGGGCTGCGGTCTAGACAAATAAGTTATTATTGGTTAGTATCCATGGCTAATAAGGGGCGGAAACGTTTATACATGCCCTGTTACTGTACAACGGTTATACATTATGTAAAGCATCTTTAGTTATTTGTTATCGATGTATTCCTCATATGTTTGATGGCGACATGAAGGCCGTGACGGTACCGCATCTTATGGCTATATTAGATTATAGTTAGTGTAGCGTGTGCCAAAACTAAGATGACCAAATATGATGTTGAACAGACTTGGCTATTTGAAGGTTCCGCGTAATAAAACTCGAATTGGCAGTACTATATATATATATATATATATATATATATATATATATATGTGTATAGCTATTTCCCCGTGTCCTATTCGTGCATGGTATACTTATATTTCTAGGAAAATAATTTAAAGAGAGGTAGAGTCTCAATGTCCGTAGTTCAGATCAGCTTACTTATAGGATTGTTTTCTCCCTTTCTCTTCTCTGCGGAATCGTTGGCCCGTTGGCTCTATTTACAAAGACTTCTGGATTATATATATATATATATATATATACATAGGGTCTATCTTAATCGTATGTACTTATTTTAAGGCTTGGTAGAACTCAGCAAGAAAAATATTTTTTCCCAATGGAAGGATGCGGCAGAAACGTCTTGTGTAGGAGTGAGGATGAAATTGATAAAAACGTTTTTTTTTGTTCTGGGAGGTTTCGGGAATGCATGATGCGCATGCGTCACTAGCAGCCTGCGTGACTAGTGTGAGACTCGCAAACCCACTAAACCCGGATTCCTCCCCACTTCCCCCCCAGGCTCGGTATTACTTTGGCATTACATCGAAGCCGTGGGAGTAGTATAAAAGTAGTTAGTCTGCGTTTGTGTGTCCTACATAGTTGTGCAAAATTTACGTTTGTGGGAGAACCAGGTAAGGCCTGACGGAACCGATCATACCGGCGTGTTCGGCTGAAAAGCCGTATTCTGTGTGATCCGAATAACAGCCGACGCAAGGTAGCAAACGGCGAATGGCCAGATTAAGGACAGTCATAAAAGGTCGATATGTTGTTATGTCTTACGTTGAAGCTTTCGCGTGCAGAACCATACAAGTTAGCCATTATTACCAAAGATTGACGCCTAAAAGACCATCCCCAACAATAGCAAATATATTGCCTATCATTTTTGAACCAAAGTGATGGCGCTGCGTTACGTAGTTGCCGAGTAACACAGTTTTATCGGCAGCCGTATCGAAAGCGAAGTCATGCTAGCATTTTGGCCTGCGTCAGAAAGGCTGTATGAGAAAGTTAGGTACATATTTTGAGATTTGGTAGAATTCGGCAAGAAAATATTTTTTCCAATGAAAGAAGAGGGCGGAAACGTTTTAGCAAACAAGTACGGTTCTGAACGTGAAAGCTTCAACGTAAAACATATTAACAATGACTGCCGAAAAAGCTTAGTTATTCGGCAACTACGTAACGCAGCACCATCAGTTTGGTACAAAAATGATAAGCATTCAATTTGCTAATAGCTTTTTAGGCGTACATTTACTCGTAATGGCAACATTTTACGGCTCTGCACGTGATAGCTTCAACGTGAGACATAACACCATATAGACTTTTTATGACTTTCCTCATTCCGGCTGTTCGCCGGTCGCTAGCTTGCGTCGGGTCATTCAGATTATGCAGAATTTTCCGCCAAACACTGATTCTTCCGCAAACGCAGATTTTGGACAACTGTTTAGGAAAAAAGAGAATAATGACTTTTATAAATTTCATCCTCACTTCTAAACAAGACGTTTCCGCCCCTCTTTTCATTAGGAAAAATTATTTTCTTGCCAAGTTCTACCAAACCTTAAAATACGTACATATGGTTATGATATATATATATATATATATATATATATATAGCTGCAAATAATTAGAGAGCACGCTCAGCAAAAATGCATCGTAGTATATTTAAATCTTTTTCGCGCGTCGACTCTGTTCCTTGTTTTTGCTGTTCGCTTTTGGTCTGGCCCCTAGTAGCGCGTAGCTTAAAGCTCGAAGCTGGCGCTCGAGTTCACGCTGAGAGCGCAGCTCCAGGCGATCTCAACCGCTCCCGACGGTCCGTGGGCCATTTGGCCGTCCGTTCCCCCTCGGGCCTCGGCGATGTCCGTCGTCCGAAGGAAGTCACGGTCAGGATCTCTCTCACCAAACACTTCGGTGGGCACCATCGCCACCACCACCACCATCATCACTACCTCCCTGTCACCACAGACACCCATCTCGCGCGTAGATTCTCGTGGTCGCCGGTGGAGGACTATGAGAAGGACGAGGAGAAGAAATTCGTCGTCTCGTCGAGCGTTCATCGGTTCCATAAGTGGCCGATATACCGGCTCGATCTTATTGGCAATATTGTTGCGACGGCGAGTGGGGACTGATCCACCTCGCCGCCACGCTTCTATATGTATACCACCACCAGCAACAGCAGTCCGAGGCTGCAGTTCGCGCATAGCTCTAGCATGAAGCATTGGAGACACCCCACGCAGTGGCTGCGTGGTTGTATTGTTGTTGTACTTGTTGTTGTCGTTGTTGATGCTGTTGTTGTAAATGATGTTACTGTTGTTGTTGCTGTAAATGCTGCTGTTGTTGTTGCTGCTGCTGTTGTTGTTGCTGCTGCTGTTGTTGTTGCTGCTGCTGCTGCTGCTGCTGTAGCCATTGGTGGCGCTACCGCAGATCTTGAGGTGGAGCGGATCATTGTCAAGAGCCGCTATGTTTACATAGACAACATCTGATTGGCCACCGCAACGCCTTCAGACAGACCTTCTCAGGCGTCACCGCGAAGAGAAGCGATTCCTTTGGCTGTCTTCTGTTTCTGCTGCTCTTCTGTTAGTCATAGCCGCTTCTGCTGCTGCTATGGCTGCTGCTGCTGCTGTTGTCGAAGTAGCAGTCGCAGAAGCAGTCGCGGTAGAATGAAACAGCACGAAAGTGTAGATAAACGAGTGTGGCAAACTCAAGCCGACTTCAACGCTTCGTTTCATTCTTGGAGTTCGGTGTCGATGGCGGGGACGAGCACAACAACGACAGCAACAACAACAACAACAATAACAACAACAACAACAACAAAAGCATCAACAACTATGATAACTTTGTTTTGTCTGTCAATTCGCTGCTACAAAACAGCCATATGCTTCAAGGAGTGACACCCATTCATCCGCATTCACCACTTACTGATTTGTTGTCGTTGTTGTTGTTGCTGCTGTTATTCTCATTGTTGATGCTGCAGTTGTTGTTGTTGTTAGAGTATTGTTGTTTATGTTGCTGGTGGTGTGATTGTTGCGGTTGTTGCTGTTGCTATGTTGTTATTATTACGTTTATTGTTGTGTTTGTTGTTGTTGTTGTTGTTGGCTCTCTAGAGGTACAATTTGTCGCCACCGTTCCGGATCATCGTTGCTGTTGGCTGCTGATGGTGGTGGTGGTGGTGCTGTGGCCACATAGATTGTCATCACTGTTCGTCGTGGTGGTGATGGTGCCGCTGCTGCTGCTGGTGCTTCGTCTTCTTCTAGGTGGTAGTAGTATAACATCATCGTCTCATTCGTCTGAATTCGCGTTCCCTCGAGAGCGATTTCGAGAGCGAGTCTGTCTACTAGTTTTTGCTTAGGTGACCGCTGGTCACGCCTCTTAGCACCTCTTGGCTGCACCATTCGCTCTTGGCGGCAGCAGCAGCAGCAAGGCGGATGCGGAGATCATCATGATGATGATGATGACGACGACAACAACAACAACAACAACAACAACAACAACAACAACAACAACAAAGGCATCAACAACAACACCACCACCACCTGCAAATTGAAAGTGATCGGGCTTCAAGCTCGAGCTAACCCGACGACAGCCGGTAGCCGGCCTTCGTTCTTGGACAATGCGTCGAGCGATATGTATGTATATATATATATATATATATATATATATATCGAGAGAGAGAGAGAGAGAGATTGCTCTTTATCCCCTTTGGCGGGTTCACCCTTGACGGCTTGAGATCTTATCTCAGTTAGCTTGTTGTTGGCGCTACTGTGGAGGTTAGTGGTGTGGTTGTTGTTATTATTGTTGTTGTTCTCCTGCCTGTTCGCCAAGCCCAACTCTTCACTAATTCTCGGGCTAAGTTAGTAGCGCGTTTTGATGTGGACGGATGGGTTTGGTCGGTCGATGGTTCTCTTGCAATCTGAGAGTCGCTGCTTCGAGCAGCGCGCTGTCCGCGGGATCTCTAGTTCTCTCCCTCCATTCTCCTCTCTATCTCTCTCCCACTCATGGATTCATCATTTGTCTGATTGCATTAATACTGGATCCCCACTCTGTTTGGCGCTCTTAGTTATTGGCGCTGTGAAGGTTGCGACTGTTTTCGACATTGTCGACGATGTTGCTGATACCCTTTTGTTGTTGTTGTTATTGTTGTTGTTGTTGTTGCGTTTGTCGCTGTTGCTGCTGTTGTTGTTGCGTTTGTCGCTGCCGCTGTGGATATTGCCTTGGATATTGTGACGCCCGCCAACCAGTTACTGATGCGATGCAGCCTGCACATAGGTGACATAGCTGACGTACATGGGTATACTACACTGGGCGATAATATACGTCTAGCAATGCATACAACTATGCGTATGTGTCTGTAGTACATACCTGCTTTGTCGATGACCAATGTACACATTAATCACTGCTTCTACCCGCGCCCATAACGATAATTTGCTGACCAATAATTTAGGAACAACATCGATATAAAAAAAAAGCACCTACGACTGCGATGACATATATATTTAAATAGATAGACGCGTTTGTACTCACACACATGGGCACGTGTACACGTCATACGTTCATATACGCACATACATTCGTACAGACATACACATAACACTTACACCTATGTGAGCATACTACATGTAGCACGTATTTCACCACCCGTCGATGCGGGTTGATATATCGGGAAGATGCATCGGTATCCGCGAAGACGGCGGCGCCGGTGGTAGCAGAGGGAAAAAGACGACGCTTATTTGCTAACCAGCTACTGAGTGAAACGGATCGTTAAGTCGCCGCCGCTATGTTTAAACGCCACTTAAGTGGCGTGTGGTAATTTACTAGGCCTTTCAGGTAGGCCAGCGGGCACACGGGCGGTAGAGCGATGGGACCTTCGTCGGGGGCTGGTTTCATTGTCGTCGGTCGTCGTCGTTATTGTCGTTTCGTTCGCCCCGACACCACGAAACCAGCTTCGGCAACGCCAACAGACACAGCGGTAGCAGCACCGCCAGAACAGAGGTCCCAAAGCCCGGCAACTGGTGACAACTACTTAGAGAGCATGCGGCCGAAGCAAAGCATATACCGCCACCCTACAACCCAATAACAACTATCGCGTATGGTGGTTGCTTAACCAGAGGAACCGAACGTGTGGGTGGTGTTAACTAGAGGTTGGTTGCTGCTAACCACAGCTAGCAGGCACATTCACCTACCATTTCAACACCTTTTCTTACTGCAACGGTAGCAACAACAACAACGGAAGCAGCCCCAACAACAGAACAACAATCACTGTCATTAAGTCTAACCAAATATCGGTACTGTTGCTGTCAACAGGCGAGCCGACAGGGGCGGAGGGGTGGAGGAAAAAGGGTTCGAGGAGAAGAGAAGATGGCCTGGAGGGGCGGGGGGGGGGCGGGGGCGTAGGGAATGGGGTGGAGGGTGATGGTCATGATGGCAAGCGCTGGAGAAAGGCGGTAAACCTGGTGATAGGCTGGCGGGCAAAGGGTCCATTCGTTTACCGAAGGGGGCGCATAAGGCAGCGCCACGAGGCTTGTGGACGACAACAACGACGACAGGATGACCACCGGGACAAACCAAAAGAGAAAGGAAGAGAGAGAGCGGGAGAGAGAGAGCGAGCAGAGACAGGGGGAGAAAGAATGCAAAACCGAAACCGGACCAGAATGGGCCGTTGACGAGCGCTGATGAGCGAGATTATGACGACACCGAGGATGACGCCGGGGCGACAGAGAAGCGGCTGCTGGGCGTTTTGTTCGCTAGCCACTGAACATTGCCGAATGACAACAACTACTTCTACTACTACTACTACGGTAAGAGCGGCCAACAGTGGTGTCGAGGTGATGACAGTTGGCCACTCTCTCTCTTTCTCTGTCTCGATGTCCCCACTATCTGCCTGGCTGTCGGCCACTCGTTGGTGGTCTGCCTCGATCTCATTCTTGCTACTACTACCACTACTCGATCTATATATAGATATATATACTGGTTAGCTTCTCTTACCGTTCAGTAACGCTCTCTCTAGCTAATCATTTATATTATATTTATTTATTACTATCTATATATATATATATATTTTTTTTTAATGAGAACTAAAGCATCGTATTATGCAGTTCCTATAATAAACCACGTTTTGAATCTTGAAAAAAATGTTGAATCTCTCGCCATCTCTCTCTCTCTCCCCGGTCCCATCGCTTTCATCAGTCTCTGCCTGTCTGTATGTGTCTATGACCGTCTCTTGCAGTACCCATACCAGAGGCCAGAAACCGCCTACCTCGTTTCGTGTCATGATCTTGGCCTCTTTCTACTGTTGTTCCTCCTCACTTGATTGTTCGTTGGTTTTCTTTAAGTTTTTCGCCGTTCTCTATACCGGCCCGGCTGCCATTCTCAATCGAGTGGGGGACGCAGACAGTGCTAAGTGGCAGGCATACAAACAGTGTCTAACAAGTATTTTCTTATTGAAGTTTTTCGCATATGAATATATATATATATATATATATAATCCTTGGAATTAAACTGTTTCCTGTGCCTTCGGCTATGTTATACTGGGACGATTTTTACTGCGCGCATGGTCAAGATGGTGCGTACAGCCATGGTCTCCCTTCATAGACACGTAGACTACCTCCGGCGACTGTCTATCCCGGCGACAGTGGCACTCTTCTACCTCACGATTATTCCAAAGCTGAGGTCTTGGCAGAGCATAGGGACACCTCACTCAGACAAATTTTGGTTTGCTGAAAATGTGATTAACAATGTACATGAAGCGAGTGCTTTACTAATCTATGCGAGTAAGAAGCCGCTTTGTGTACCTAATGTCAGGCTTTGCACCGATTGTTGAGAAAATTCGATTTCTTTTTTCGAGTTTCATTTTAGAATGGGAAAATAAAGTTGAACAAGTCCGACGGCCAAGGTTGGAAGCCTGAATCTTTTCAGTGTCTCTCACCTCTGGTCTGGTCTTGCATATGACCGGAATCGCCGCGTCTATACCAGATACATAGTTCATGGCTATCATCACCTGGTCTGTTCAAAGGCGAACTTCCACGAAGAGCACACAGAGTGCATCTGTCGACTGTGCTCTCGTATGTGTACGAAGTATCATGCGTCTGCCTACCTGGCCCGTACGAAGAGATCACGGCACTGCCTCTCTTGAATGACATGCCGAGAGCAGCTGACAACAGTATAGGTATCAATGTTATATACATACTCAATATCAGTGAAATAAATGTGAGTATGATGATTATTCTTAGATTATAAATATTTTAAAATATGTGCTTTTATTGTACTCCACGGTTTTACGGCTGTTTGTGATGCATAATCAAGCCACTTTTATCAATAAAAAGATACCGACACCTAAGATTTAGAGTATAGTAAAACTTCGTTTGCTTAACGCGGATATTTGGCAAAGGAAATTTTACTTGTAAATGCCACATAAATTATGATTACGGCAGAAGAGGCAACAGGAGCCAACACGATGTTTAGTGACTGACAACAATGTCTAGAAAACCAAAGAACAGTACAGGCAGCCGAAACATGCTGACGGATGAAATTATAGAATACCAGGCCATGCGGCATTAAATAACAAAAAAAAGGGAAGTCCCACATGTTATTTATTATCGCGTCCCGCTTTTATGCGTTTGTTTTTATTTGACCTGGTAGACACTATCGGAAAATCCGTTTGTTTCCCTCTGTTGGAAAGGATTTCGTAGGCGCTGTATTAATCAATAGTTAACCTTTATCCGTAATGCTTTAGCTAATCGAGCTTGTAGGTTCGTTTTATTAACCAAATCTTTATAAAGTGTTAAGTAGTCAGCGAAAAAAACGCCTCTATTTGTTCAACGAAAGATTATTTGCAATATAATATACATTGTCATATACCTCCCTTTTAATGATGACTCTATGTGTACATGTAGTCGGCCGCGATATGAAGCACCTTAAACTAACTTTTTCGGGCTGACCTTTAGCCAACAGTTAACATCCAAGGGACGGCTTTCACATTGCTTCGTAAGACGGACGTACAAATGTGCAACGGTGGGGCTCGAACCCGTGCATCTATGTGTTTCCCCCGCGAATGCACTACGCCACCAGGCTCGACACAAGGGGCACCTTGAGTCGTAACCTGACGACCTAGCAATGCTCACAAAAGGCAAATCAAATAAGAACTACTATTCGCGATGTCGTCTGAATACCTTGCTGACATTTATGTCTATACCAAATACAACCTTACCCTATGGCATAATTGAAACTTTTTCTCTGCGAAGTCAGTACTGCCTCGTCCAAAAATGCGTATTGTTTTCACAATCCGCATTAACAACTGTTTTTTGCTTGAGGTCTATTTTCAGGACGTGTTTTGCTTACATCAAATACTTTATCTACATATACTTTATTTTGGCGTAACATGGTGCTTTCAGGGCTTTTAAGTTTTATATTTTGAGCCGAGCAGATATTTCTGGGTATAATCCAACAAGCCGCTCGTGTCACATCCCCCCACTAACGTATATGCAGAAATACCTTTTGTGTACAAGTTCCTTACCCTTTAAAGATTCGCATTTAGTGAAGAAACACATTTTGGTTAAATCAGATATCTTTATAGTTAGGCATCAAAATTATAAATGAATTATAATTAAATAGAGCGATAGAAATATACAGTCTTAGTAAAACTATTTGCGGATTAAGCCCACTAAGAGACATACTAGGTGAACTCACACTCAGGGATTGTATATGCTCTAAGTTTCTTGAGAACTCTGCAGATTTGCATTCGTTGTCTGTAGTGGATATTTTAACGAGGTGACAGATAGGTGGATCGTAGTGGATAGGTATGAAGTAACTGCTCTCGTGGATTATATCACACAAGCCAGGAAAGACCGTTATTTTTCGGGGTGCGCATTACGGAAGCGATGCTTTCCTGAATGTTAATTAGCGGCTGAGAGTCAGTCTGAAAAAAAACGTTCAAAAGATTGTATTACATGATTGTATCACACGTTTGAGCGCATGGTGAATGTGCAAATCCTTTGCACATAACTAGCCGTGGATGCGTGCACTGTAACGATGTTTGAGTCAAGAAAATAGCCCTCATGAGGTGATGAGGTGATGAAAGATCATAGCTACATGTGTGGGAAAATTAGAAAGGCGTGGATATATACTATGCAACTTCTGCAGGGTAACGAAACGATTGGAAGTGCTCCGGGCGATATGTATTGCCAGTGACTCGATCGTTTGAAGCAGGCCATTGTAGTCGGGGGTAGTTATGACCTTCTTTTCAGCGAGTCTCCCCGTGATGCGCGCGAATGATGAGTGCTGCGGGCACCATCCTCGCAAATTCAGTAGAAACAAATTGTCAGATGTGTAAACCCTTTATAGTAACATTGCCTAAGTTTGATCACCATAGGAAGATATATATATATATATATATATATATATATATATATGTACATATATACATATGATTGTGGCAGCGAATTCTTATTGTTATGTTGTCGTGATTTATTCGAGAACTGTCAAGGCCAATACATCTACGGATAGGTGACTGCCACCGACTCCGGACCGACTGGTTAGCGTCCCGGGCCGAGTCAACCAGGGGTTTCATTCGGGATGCCTGCTATCTTGGCTTAATTGGCATAATGAGCTGAGATTACCATCACATGAATAAAAGCGTCGTATTTTACTATGACAACTAGTCTGCCTACATTTTTGGCGACAGATCATTTGCTGTTTGACTTTTGTGAGACCCTTTACTTCACCCACAATATAGTGCTGACCTTGCCCCTTCAGGTTAGCATCTGTTTCGCTAACAGTTGCATCTAAGAATTACAAATTCTGAAATGATTATTTTTGTTTTGTTTATTTATTTAAATGGGGGAGCGTTAAGATGAACTGGTATATGGCACCGCATACATTTTTGAATTTGCTCTAACAGCCAGAACTTTGCGACAGACTCTCTCTCTCTCTCTCTTTATATATATATATATATATATATATATATACCTTAAGTAAGTAAGTACAAATCAGCTGATCGCACTGCCGTGCGGTCGTGTTTTGCTTGTGCTCCGCTGAACTGTGGTCAATCCGGTGATTGGGCGGCGTTTCTAAAGCAAAGTTGTACCGCGAAAACTGAGCACAGTTCTTAGAGCTTTCTGGATAACAACCATAGCTCTTACTGTCCTGGAAACATCCAACAGATAATGCGGAACTTTCACGCCGTTTGACTGCCGTTATGACTTACAGCTTTACTAGCGCACACGGCAGCACCCGCAGCAGCCCTGCCTATGTTTTGCACCAACGTGAAGTCCAAACGTATCAGTGAGTGTGTACGTGCGTGCGTTTTGAGTGAAAATCAGCGCTTGAAATTTTAATTTTACACCATTTCCAAAACCTTATCTGGTTGAGGGGGTTATAGGACATCGTCAGTTACCAAAGCAAGTGACGATATGGCTAAGCAGTAGGGCCCCGGATTACCAACAAAAGGTCCCTGGTTCAATTCCAGGTAAATACAGAAAAGTTTTTATTTTTTTGTGTTTTATCTGGGTCTCTTTTTTAGCGCTTTTACGCCGATTGATTTTAGTAACATATTTTTAGCGACATTTTTAGCAGTGATTTCACGTTTTTACGAGTGCCAGCTAGTCAGTAATAAGATCATGGCTCATGCGGGCGATATCTGCTTCATCTGCCGAACAGGCGCAGAATCCGAGCCTGTGACACTCCTATGTGGTTCGTGCACGAACTGGTTCCATACATCGTGCACGCAGCAAACAGGCGCGATATCACAACCGTGGAACTGCCTAATTTGTCGACTTGCCGGCGGACAAAATACAATTGTGGACCGAGGCGGCGTGATATATCAATGCATGAACCTGCTATCCACCGATCCTAGATTAAGTTCGTTGAATTCGGCTTTGGCGTCCATCTTCCGTCACATCGCTCAGCTCGAGAATAAGATGATACAACAGAATCAACTGATTGAAAAACTCCAACAGTCGGCACAATCTGCTCCAACCCCATCGTTAGTTGTCTCACCAACTGAGGCCGAAATGGAGCCTGCTCGGAAACAAAAGCGTGTCTTGCTTGTTGGAAACGATGTCAAGCTGTTCCAGAAGAAACTTCGCTCCCTTCTTCCCAAAAAACTGGACATCAAAGTTATCAACTCATCAGGCCAATCAGCGGAGGATATACTGAAACGAGCCATGGCAGACTTGGATATCGAAAAGACCAGCGCAGTCTTCTTTCATCCAGGCGACTACGAGGTGTTGCAACTAGAAGGTACCAAAATGTTATCAGCTGTCCGTGGCTTTGCTGAGTGGTTAAAGGCAAACCACCCTGATTCAGAATTTACGGTGCTTTCAGTGCCTGTGACAATCCCAGAGTACTGTCAAAAAGCAAATTCTGATCTGCAGAGTCTCTCTGAAGGCAACCTGCTAAAGTACATGCCTCTGACAAAAATTCAATCGGATCTTGTTCGATTTAATCAAAGGAAGTACGGCCCCGAAACGGCAGATCAAATAGCCCAAGCAACTGCCAGAAGCGTCGCACGCTTTTTTAACACTAAGTTAGAAAAAGACGTTTCAAAAAAGGATTTTCCAAACAGGAAACTCGCAAAAAAGGAAAAAGTGGCCAGGGTTCCCCCGAGCATCGTAGAGCCGCCAAGGGAGGAGGTTTGGAAACCCGCTTCTTGGCCAACAACCCTGAGGAATCGGCCAACAACCCTGAGAAATCGACCAGCACGGCCAGTGGAACAACAACGTCAGGCTATAGCACCCCCCAAACCCAATCTCCAAGAGTTCGTCATGAAAATGATGCAAGACCTCAAAGAGCTCAAAACAGTGTTCAGCTCACAGCACAACAACTGGCGGACGCCGAAGGCAAGCAATCAAAACAAACGCAACCACAACTAGTAATATGCCAATTTAACTGCGAAGGATTTCTAAGTATGAGAGAATCTGGACTATGTAACCAACTATCAGGATTCGACGTCGTTGTCCTGACAGAAATATTTTCCGTTCAACGTTTCGATGTACCCGGATATTATAGTTTTCACTGTTGCTCTCAACGAGTCGCTCGCGGTCGTCCCACAGGTGGCGTATCTGTTCTTACTGGTCCTCGCCTTGGAAACATGAACCTGCTCTACTCAGAGAATAATGTTGTAGTCCTTTCGTCATCCACACTTTTGTTGATTGCCATGTACAGCAGTGCTAACTCGGGAAGCGGTGACAGTACAGACCAATTACTGGAGAAGATTAGCATTGCTATGAGCTTCGTTGACGTTGGTCAGACAATACTGCTAGCTGGGGACCTCAATTGTCGGCTGGAGCAAGACCCTCCGAGTAAACGGACTACCGCTCTGTTAGAGTCACTCGATGCATACGGCTTGTGGGTGTGTACCGATAGGGGCACCCCCACTTATTATGCCGATGCCAACCTGCAACGGGTTGGCTCTATGGGAAGAACGGGATGCTCAACAATCGACATTTTTGCAACTTCAGCCCCACCAAATTGTGTGACATATGAAGGGCCGGCTTTCCACGTCTTACTGACGGGGATTAAGAAACATATCCCCGTGGTTCTCAAGCTCTCTATTAAATCGATTAGTGCTAATAAACGACGCACAGGCGTAGGGAAGCGCCTTGATAACAACATGGTTATTTCGCTGCT
Source organism: Dermanyssus gallinae (assembly GCA_003439945.1). Classification (NCBI taxonomy): domain Eukaryota; kingdom Metazoa; phylum Arthropoda; class Arachnida; order Mesostigmata; family Dermanyssidae; genus Dermanyssus; species Dermanyssus gallinae. The sequence continues at coordinate 38,415 of QVRM01002527.1, read as the reverse complement.
TTCTCGGATTAACCCGGACAGGCTACAGCACGGCCCCCTTGATGAGGCAATAGCTGAAGTCACCAGCGTCCTTATAAACTCAGCTTCTAAATCACTTCCAAATATGCGGCGCTCTCCACGCTGGTACGACAGTGATTGCTTTGCGCTGAGGCAAATTCTACTTAGAGCCCTCCACCAATCGTCATATGACCCAGCTGCGGCGGCTATTTACTCAATCACACGACAACATTATCGGAAGCTTCAAGACCTCAAGAGGCGGTCATTTGCTGACCATCAAGAACGCCTTCTCATACTAAAAGCACAACAAGAACCCCACCTCATTATACGACAGCCTCACAACTTTACGAGCTGTCCAATCCCATCTGAAAAACTCTTGGGCCACTTTCAAGCAGCTTTCACCCACGCGGATACGGTACCTCTCGAGATTCCTAATTGGTACGAGCTCGAAACTCCCGAGAGATTTTTCTCTGAGGCTCTTGATGAACCGTTTAGTCTAGACGAAGTCATGTTGCCCTCGCTCGTATACGAAATAACAAGGCATTCGGGCCAGATCTTGTAAGGAATGAACACCTTCGGCAGGGACATCTCCTCGTGCCTATATGGCAGTCCCTTTTTAACAGATGCCTCTCTGAGGGCGCTCTGCCAGCCAAGTGGTATGAATGCCTTCTTAAAGTAATTCCAAAAGGAAAAGGAGATCCTTCGGACCCTGCTGCGTGGCGGCCGATATCAAAAAGAAGTTGTGTCTACAAACTACTCTCAAGCATACTGACAAGACGTCTCACGGATTTTCTGACAGCACTGGGGTTTCTTCCAGATGAGCAGCATGGCTTCAGGACCGGGCGTTCCACTATCTCAGCCTGCGAAGTACTTCTCGAGCAGATCACAATCTCATTAAACCAAAAAAAACTCCCGTTGTTTGCGGTTTTTATTGATTTAAAATCTGCCTTCGACATCGCACCCCGTAACATTGTCTTAAAGAAGTTGGGACAGGCCGGAGTCGGACCGCGAATGCTCACTCTACTCTGCGCACTTCTGAGGGCTAACCAAATTATTCTCGATGATGGTGTGTGCGAGCATAACACGTTTGATCAGACGACTGGGTATCCGCAAGGCGATAATCTCAGCCCATTGCTATTTATAACGTTACTCAGTGATCTGCCACGCATCATGAAAGAGCGGCACTCAACGGTCATGACCCTGCTCTACGCAGATGATCTGGTAATATTCAGCAGAATCCGTACTGACCTGCAGGCTGCTCTTTGCACACTGGATGAATATTTCTCGCAGAATGGCCTCATAGTAAACGTGTCAAAAACCAAGGCTGTTAAGTTTCGGCGTGGCGGGCAACGAGCCCGCGCAGATAAACTGCGATTTCACGGTGAGCAAGTGCAGTTTGTAGAGACCTTTTGCTATCTCGGGGTAATTTTCTCGTCTCGAGGTACAACTTTTTCACAGCATGTAACTGAGCGTTGTAGAAAAGCACTTATCGCGGCAGCGGGTATCAGAAACCCAACACAGTTGTCCGTCCAAACGGCCATGACATTATTTACGCTCAAAGTGGCATCCGTAGCTGCTTACGGAATTCAAGTGACATGGAAACACCTTAGCACTTCGCAGTTATGGCAGTTGGATAGGGTGAAGCCAGCCTTCTTGAAGCGAGTACTTGGCCTCCCATCAAATTCGCGCAACAGATTAGTGTACATGCTCGCGGGTTCAGTATCATTTATTGATGAACTCGTAGACCGCTTTAATTTGCCGTAGACAGTCGCTCTGGAAACGTTTCGGCATGAGTATTCTCAAAAAGTGTCTCTAATTCCCAGAGAGTTTTATCTATCACCAGCTATGACTAACCAGGCCTGGAAGGACGCTCTCCGGCCATGTCGTCACCTCACTACTCGCTACAGTGTTCACGGATTTCATCATCTACTATGCCGGTCTGCTGGGTTTCATGAACCCAAGGAGGACTGCAGATGCCGTCGTTGTGGCGGCCCATGTCCCCTCTACCATCTACCTGATTGTACGGAATACGTGTCGCTTTCTCAGCTTGAGCGAGAATGCTCATAACTCATTTTACCATGTTTGTTATATATACCAGTTCGTATTTACATACCCAAACAGGGTGAATTTTAAATAAATAAATAAATATATATATACCTTATCAATATGAAAGTAAGTTTGCTCGTTATAGCAACAGTAGAGGAAGGTGGCCGCAGCAGGAGCAGTTTCCACCACTTGCGTAAGTAGGAACCCCACATTATGGCCTTTAGCCCAAGCAAGACGGAGGCTCCGTTGTTGCTGTTGCGGTTGTAGTGCTATATTTACACCAGCCTGGTATAAGTAAAGGTCGTAACCCCACGCCTCATCTTAAGGCGACCTTTATGTGAGAGGTTTTTTGTAGGCATTATGCTGCTAACAACGTCGGCATCGAGTGACATACTGCCCGCCTCGGGGGTGCGTAGAAGAATCCCCCATGTAAAACAACAAAAAAAACGCAGGGGCCCTAAAAGTGGGCAAAGTCGCGGTGGCCGTTGTCTGGGAGTACTTACCGTTGAGGGGGTTGGTTGCACAAGGAAAAGCCTGATCGAAAGCAGAAGACCCGAGAGCAGACCCCGGACAGACGGGCAGGAGTACGACGCTGAGCACAGTTAGCCTGTATGTGTGTGTGTGAGCGAGTGTGAGGTGGTATATGGGCATATAGAGCGCATAGTTATATATCCATATACCACTATGTATACATGAATACATATATAAGATGTGGGTATTCTTCAGCATCGACCAGATTCGGCCGTTGTGGCGGAGTTAACTTGCCGTCGGTTCGTCGGTCCCGCAGTCTCTGGGCTGATTTTCCCTGGGCGATGAGGTTCCCTCTGTGGGTTAGGTTCTCTCTGTGGGTTAAGTTCCGTCTGTGAGTTGGGTTCCCTCTGTGGGTTGGGTTCCCTCTGTGGGTTGGGTCGGTCGGTCTGTCTGCTTGTGAGTAGGTCGGCCAGTCTGTTGGTGGGTTGTTGGGACGGACGGACTGTATGTCTGTCTGTCTGTCTGTCTGTGGGTCAAATGGTGAATCAATAAGCGGCTGTTGTTGATTGCCGAGGCAGCTGCCGAAAGCAGATAAACTCGACGACAATGTTGACAGCGATGCCGAGCTCGAGACGAAAACGAGAACGACGGTGACAGCCAATCGTAGGCTGGCGGAACGACGAACATCACCACCAATACTAAGATCACTGTCACCCCTGTCACTGCTGCTGCTTCTGAGGCTGTGGTCTTAGCAGCAGCTACTGCCGCCTCCGCCTCAGTCTTCTCTGAAGAAACCAGCAGGAGGGAGAATTCGCTGCTTCTGCTGCAGCCCCTGCTACTGTTGCACCCGCGCCCCACGGTGGCCCGAGGATATTTTTGTTTCATTGGCTTGCGTGCGCGCTCTCCAGCCTGGCGCTCGCTCGACCAGTCGACAGTCGAGTACCCCCGAGCTGACGCCCCGCTTCCTTTCCTTCACCTAGTCTTCATTACCGTTATCGATGATGTTGTTGTTGCGGTTGTTGTGGTTGTTGTTGTTGTGGCTACTGTTGTTGTTCATATCATCGTTGCATGGCGCACTTTTGGTCGTCGTCAGAGTGTTTGCCGCCATCGTCATTGTGGTAGTACCACTGCTTTGCACGCCGCATTTCTCATTGCAACCCATTTCGTTTTCCTTCCCTCCACCTCTCCTGTCTTCTTCGGCGTTGTTCGCGCCTCCTTGTACTCCCAGTTGCCCTTCTTCGAGGGTTTTCAGCGCTGCTCTTTCGTCGAGTTCACAACCGTTGGTTGACGGTGCTGCCTATTCCTCTTCTGCCGGCAGCTCGTCCCGTTGCTGCCCTGCCGATGCAGCACTTCAGTCAAGAGAGAACAGGCCAGATAGGGTGATGAAGACCAGAGAGAGATAGAGAGAGAGAGAGAGAAAGGAAGTGGAAAAGGAGGAAAGGACACGAAGTAGGAGAGAGAGATGAAGCCTGATAGCTTACAGGCCTCCGTTCACATACGTTACCACGCTTCGGCGAAGAACAGTAGCGACCGCAGCAGAATGACGGACAACAGTTGCGAGAACCAAAAGGCGGTTCGCGAATGCTCCTGCACAGGAACAACAGCTGCTAACGTCCACGAGCCTTGTAATACGCATGCACATACTAACATTGTGCTACGCGATACGCTGAAGTAGAGGCGGCTGGCACGACCACATAGCAGCAGCAGAACTGCCTACCAGCCAGATCGAGATCTTTCACCGGCTCTCGGTCGTGGCTCTCTCCTCTTTCGGTCGTCGATGCTGCGCAATTCTCTCTCTCTCAAGATACCTTCGTTCTTATACGTAGACAAGAACAACAACAGCAGCAACAACAACAACGACGACGACGACAACAATAACTGAATCATTGGGGCGCCCTCTATCTATCAAGATAGGGGACTATGGCTTCGTTGGAGAGGCGGGAAGTAGAGGGGGGGGGGGGAAGGTTTCAACATACCATGGAGCATTCCATCTGACCACCAATTTCTAGACGTCCTATATACACCAGACATAGTCCTGGCGTCGTCGATATCCGCCTTCGCTTATTCCTTCGACATCGCTCGGCTGGTTAAACTTGAAGCCCAGGATTGGCCATGTTATGTTCTTAAAATATACAAGCAGATATGTGTGCATAAGGAGGATGTGGGCATACGTGTGTGTGAGAGCGAAAAAATGTTGCCAAATGCGGTGTATGTCTATTTACGCGCTTATATGTGGTGCATATGTGTATGGAGTGTTTATATTCATCTCTGTGATGTGCGCACAGGTAATAACAGTATATATATATATATATATATATATATATATATATATATATATATATATATATATATATGTATAGAAAATATTGTGATGATTTATTAATCATTTACAATACGGTTGCACACTCGGCAGTGCTCGCGCCTTAATAAAAATAGTGGTAAAATGGGGTAATTGTGGTATATATATATATATATATATATATATATATATATATAGAACAGTGCCTTCCTTCCTTCGGGAAGTTTATCATTCGTCAGTCTAACCACCAACGGCAAAGAGAGCTAGCGCGCCCCCTATAATGCCTCCGGGCATCGCCATCGCTCTGCGGACGTGACTTGGAGTACACACTGCTTCAGCGAGCTGGTGGCGCTTGCAAAGACTGCAAGTCTTGTCTCGTTCAAAGCCTCTCCTAAATCGAATTACTACTAGGAGCGAAAGTAAAAATTGTGCTTGCCCGCTGAACGGTCGCCGATTTTGTCTTGCCTTTACAACAAGCACACATATAAGCGTGCGCATAATTAATTTGTAATTCTATATGCGTGCATACACGCGGGGACATCAACCTACGTACGCCTTCTAGAGGAAGGGAGATCATAATTTGCTTATATTCGCCGCAAAGAAAAATTCTGCACGGGATACTACTGGCTAGAGTTGAGCATTGTTGGAGAAAATACACATAATCCTACACGTGAAAGTCTAGCTGCGTGAATATAAACTATATAGTTGTGAAAATACGACCTACTAATACGATAACGATTGTATATATATATATATATATATATATATATATATATATATATATATATATATATATATATATATATATATATAGCTTGTAAACTTTTCGGGCAATATATATATATATATATCAAACAAAGTGCAGATGATCCCAACCCGGCACGATGTGCACGATCAGTCAGTGCCGCCCCAACCGGCAGCAATAACAGCATCTTCATTGTAGAGCGGAGCAACGTTGACTAGCCTATCCGTCCGCTAGCAGATACTGGAACGAATAGAATTCAACCGACTACATCATCACAACACGCCTATATATATACATATATATATATATATATATATATATATATATATATATATCTTTCCATTTATGTATTCGTCTACATCTCAGTTCCATTTTTCTCTACCTAATTTTGTTTTGTGTTTGTGCGTCGATTTTCCAGAGGCTACAAAGTGTTTGCACTTGTTCGAGTGGACTCGCTGCCGACTCGATGTGCCCTCGGCCGATCCTACAACCGACGGTACTCAGCCGCCAAAGCGGTTATGTCGAAGCCAGAGAGAGAGCCGACCAGCGCCGATCTCCGAGCACAACAACCCGATCCGCGTGGCAGTGGTCAAGCTCAGATCAGAGCTGGACGGGCATCATTCCACGTTGCCATTGCCGTGACTTCGACTTTGCGCCCGCTTTGACGCGAGCCGCCTTAGGCTCGAGCGGCCGCCTCCGCCGCAGACCCTGGGAGCGCCGATTGGACGACCAGCACTCGCCGCCGAACGCCACGATAGATGTCCACGGTTAGCAGCAGCAGCAGCAGTAGAATCATTCGTCATCCATGCGATGAGATGCAGCGTACAACAACAGCAGCAGCAAGAGTAGCAGCAGCACGTAATTCGAGTCTTCTAAAATGGAGCACGATGTCTGCCCGCATTGCGGAGATCTCTATCTGGGTATACTCTCGAGAGCGGCCAATACGGCGACCGACAGAGATATTCGATTCGCACCACCGATAGATAGTTTGGCTGAGCTTCGTGAAACTTTGTTGATTCTCGTCGGCTTCTCCTCCAGTTTGACCTTCGGAACGGCGCACGCACACGCAGACAAAACACAGTCGAATAGATGAGATCGTAGATGTCATTGATGCCGCGTTCCTACAGCCGAATAGAGCGATGGGTATCGGAAACGTCCCGATTGTGGATCCAATACATAACGTTGCACGGTGTATCCATATAGTAGACATGCGTGATACAGTATACATGCGTATGGATCGTACGCATCTTTGTATCGAGATGAACGTATGTGTGCGTGAATAGTTATACATCGTGATGCGTAATCCTTAGATTACTTGTTGACTCTCAAACTTTAATATGCTTTACGACCGCATCGGATATGGTCGGACTCTCTCCGAAGGGGCGGCATTGCATCTTACTAATCCTAGATCATTATTAATCTTTTCTGGCCTTTTAAGACAAATTCAAATGTATTTACATCAGAGCGCCAGAAAAGAGGTTTTCCGGATATTGACTGTATCCGTAAATATCCGGAAATACCCGCTAATTATTCCAGGGCAACTTCTTTTTGCCTCGTCCGAAAATGTTGCACTTTTATATGGATCTTTTTCAACAACAAATTGCCACCAAAGTGTGTACCACGCGTCCTCAAAGTGTGGCATCTTCTTTTACTTCGTTTGTTCATGCACTCCTGACATGTTCAAATACCAGTAATGAGTCCCAAACCGCGGGTCCTAAATCGAACCTGTGATTCAAACTTGTCCCATTTGCACATACATCTCAGCATCACAAAATTGATTAAGCTGCCGGGGAAAGTGTCAAATCATAACCTCACGCAAATCCTCATGGAGCATGGGGACTTTCAGAGTTACCTCCTTCCAATCGGAACAGCTCCCTCAGAAAGCTGTGTTCGGTGTCAGGAAGCAGCGGAAGATGACTCGACCCACACTCTTTAAAGTCCCAGGTACTGAAACAGGCTAGAGCCACAGCAATAGCAAAACTTGAAGCAAATTGACTAATGAGGGAGACGGAAGAAGAGCAAATTCCCTAGATATCTCCAAAGGAACCCTTAAGGAGCTCGTAAGACCACATATGCAGCACGTCTTCTGGAATGAAAGCGGGCGCTGTCATGGCGGAAGTACCATCTACCATTGCACTACTTTTAACTTTTAATTGCCACATTGTTTTGCAGAAGCTTATGTGCACGCCCCTCTGCATGCACACACGTTATGTAGGACGGCTCAAAATGTTCTGTTCTGGTCATCTAGGTGACAAATTATAGAGCTAGATATTGATGACGTGTTTTGATCGGTAGAATACGGCGGTATATTGTTCCTAGCAACGCTTTAAATTCAATTAGTTTCGGTCGTCAACGCCGATTGCAAACAAGCCAAAAAAAAGAAAATTGAGTTATTGGCAACGACTTAGCAGTGCTTCGACCGCCTTGGCAGGCAACTAGCCATACGTGTACGATTGCGACATGCAGACAGCAAAGCCTGATTGTCATGTTAATGCTTCAGATGAAAAGAGCCTCGACTTAGACGAGGTCACCTATAGCAGATGCAGTCAACTTCTCAAGCACTCTTAGTTATTTTTCAATTGCAAGAGAATTATTAACACTAACGTCGTACCGCACGATTTTGTGATCACTCAACAGTATCACCGCAAAGGATAACGGAGATTGCATGATTCGGTCACCGTAAGACATCAAAGCGTTAGAAAAAAGCCCGTTCTCGACTCTACAGCACGACGACTCGCCTACCCCGCTTGGGAACTTCTAGAACTCGTTTGTTTGCAAAAAAGCCTTCTCATCTTTATTTATCAATTCCCCTTTCTTTGTCCAGGGCTGGCTTTCTGCAAACGCATATGTGAGCGCGCACGTGAATATATACGTGAAGAGGTCTTAGAATAGACCGGCATACCTAGAAAAGGTAAGATGACGTAGACTTTTGGCCTAATTTAGTTAAAAGTCACTTGCTGCAGCACTACATGTATAGTAGGCGGGGGCTGCCCTTGCAAACCGCTCGAATGCTCTGTTCCTCTCTCTCTTCCGTATTCGCTATCATGAACATTTAATATTGTTGTTCTTGTTTGTTATCGTTGTTGTGGCGGTCGCTGTTGTTGTTGTTGTTGCTGCTGCTGCTGCGTTGCTGCCTGTTGTTTCAGTGGACATTCTGCACCGATATTACCGGTCTTATTATTGCTGTTGTTGTTGCTGCTGCTGCTGATGCCGTTATTGTTGCTGCCGCACACCAGATTCACCAGATCTCTCCCAGGCTGGGTTGATTGGCCGGTCGCCAATCGTTCAGCAGTCTGTCCCTATTGCCGCCGCCTGCTCTGCCGCCCGTGATGGTGTTTCTCCGCCTCAAGATTGACAAATTCGTCTATTTCGTGCCTACACAAACACCCTCTCTCTCCCTCACTGTATTTCTCTCTCCGTCCATCTCTCTCGGACATGACAAAAATATCGCTAACCGAGCTCCCGTGCTCGGTCTTGTTCATTTTCTCTCTATCTGCTGCCGTGTGCTCTTTTATACTCCACCTCCCCCCATCTCAATTTCTTCCATCTAGGCCCCCTTATATCCTCCCTGTCCCTTCTTTTATCCTCCCTGTCCCCCTTTTATCCTCCCTGTCCCCCTTATATCCTCCCTGTCGCCTTATACCCCCCCCCAACCCCCTGCTGCTGTCGGGCTGCCTATCCTGCTGGTCTGTAGCTTGTTCAATCTGCTATGACGTTTCGTTAATGTGTGATCACCTTCTCCTTCACGTTGGCTGTATGGGTGGGTGTGTGTCTGTTGTTAACTTGTTAGTTTGTGTTGTCTCTCTTACTCTCTCGGTATCTCTGTATTTGTCCCGCTGTCTATTTGCTTGCGTGTCTGTCTATCTGCTTGCTTGGTTGCTGGTTCGCTTGTTGTCTGTAGCCCGTGCTTCGTAAAGTTCGCGCTGTTGTCCGACGCCGACCCGAGACCCGATTCCGACGACGACGACGACGACAACAACAGGGACAACGGTGGTTGATCGTCTCTTCCAGTCGCTACTGGTGGTTTGGCTGGGGTCCGCCCGAATCTTGTCGATCTTGTCGACGATGCTCGCTCATCTCGATCTGTCGATTCGTTGTTGATGTGCTGGTTGTTGTTATTGTTGTTGTTGTTGTTGTTGTTGCTGCTGTTGTGTGCTGGTTGTTGTTGTTGTTGCGGTTGGTGCCGTGGCAGGCGTTGTAGGTGTTGGCGCTGTTCTAGTTGTTCTTGTTTCTAGTGTTGTTCTTCCTACTGTCGTTGCTGTTGCTGCTACCGCTGCTTCTGCTGCTGCTGCCTCGTTGTCATGGTTCATTTGTTTCGACTCGTCGGTCGGTCGGTGGGTTGGTTGTTTCGTTAGCCGATCCGTTTGCTGTACGTCGGTTGTCGCCTGTCGACTTTCGGCTCGCTGGAACAACGCAGGGCGAGCCGAAGGGCAGGAGCGCAGGGCGCGGGCCTGCCGAGTGAAGAGAGCGTGTGGAAGTAGATCGAGCTGTCGTTATCGGGGTCGATGATTGCCTCCGTCGAGTTCGTGTAGTTTCCGTTCGTTCGTCCGTCCGCCCGACCGCCTGTCCGGCCTGCTTGCCTGCTGCCGGCTGATCAGAGCTCGAGAGCGGCGGGCCGGCTTCGAGAAAAACAGAAGAAGCAAAAGGAGGAGGAGAGAAAAGAACAAGAATCAGCTAGAAAGAGCAGGGCCAGCCAGCAGCTCCAGTCAGTTCGAGCAGAGCGGAGACCAAGCGACTCCGCGTAGAGATCAATAAAGAGCGAGAGAGACAGGAGGAGAAGGTGGAAACGAGGCGAGAGCATGAGAGAAATCAAAAATTAGGAAAGGACAGGGTGTTCCGTCAAGATCACTTAGTGGTGCCACTGACGTGGTGGTTTTGGGAGTCGGGCCGGCCGAGCGACCGACCGACCAAGAATAACGCCGAATAGAGAGCCGAAGAAAGCAGACGAGAGGTAGAAAAAGAAAAGGAAGAAGAAAAACGAACCGGGCCAACCAAATGTGTCAAACATCTAGACGTCAGACGAAACCGACGTAGACAGGGGGACCACAAGAACGAGACAAAATGAGATGAAACGAGCCTACGTACGAGATGTACCCCGACGAACGAACGTCGTCGTCGTCGTATAGCCAGAAGTGCATAATTGTGAGAGGAATAGGGCAACCAACAAAGCGAAAATGGAGAAAATACCTACTCTGTTTTCTTCCTCTGTCACGGCATCTCGCTCTCTCACTATTCCTTCCTCTAAAAGGACAGAAAGAAGCACAGAACAGTTACAACAACATCAAGCATTGACAGGGCAGACGAAGGCCGAGTTTTCTGTCACTTCTGATCACTTTGGCTTCTGCGGCCTCTTCTGTGGATGCGGATGGCGTTGCCGAAGCCTGAGCTGTCGTCGTCGTCATCGTCGTCGCTGCTGCTGCTGCTTCTGCCCGTCTTGATGATAACGTCGATGATGAGCTGCGGACAGTCGATCATCAGTGGACAAATTGCTGTGGAAAAGGCGCTGCAAGGCTGTTCATCTAGTAGTCGGTTGGACGCTACCTCCGCCGCAGCAACAGCTGCTACTGACGTCGTGTGTTGTTATCTACCACAACTTACAAGATGCGCGATGGTCTTGTACCACCTGATAACACAATAATAACAACAACAACAACAGCAACTAATGCTACCACAACGGTAACGACACTAGCAATCACAACAGTAAAAACAATCGGAATCACAACAAGGACAACAACAGCAGCAGCAGCATACAGAAGCAGCAGTAACAACAACAACACCAACAACAATGGCAGCAATAGCAAACAAAAACAGCAACAACAGGCAATCGTAACAATCTAAAACAGCAAATAAGGTGTCAACTGAACGAGACGTGGCGCCGACCACTCGTCACGCATTCCAAGGGAAACGATGTGACGAAATCGAGCGAAAACGTGACCGATTGACGATTGGAAGGCACATTAGCGCAAAACGCGGATACGGCCTGAGACTGTGGGCGGGGGGGGGGGCGAAGACGAGGCCTGCGAACTTACTGATTCTTGGGTGCGAACGCTGATTGGCGGCGGCGGCAGCTTTGAATGGCGCCGCCGCCCTTGTTGGTTTGGTTGGACAGCAGCCATCCATGTCGTCGATGATTGTCACTGTCACAGTGACGATCATGTCGTCGTACCAAGATGGCTGGTCGTTACAACGGGCGGTGGCGGCAACAGGCACCCACAACGCCCCGACAACGGCAGAACATGATGACAGCAACAACAACAACAACAACAGCGACAACATTAGCAACAACAACGACAACAACAACAAAACAACAACAACAGCGACAGCATTAGCAACAGCAAAAACAACAACAACATAAAAAAACAACAACAAACACAACAACGAAAACAACAACAACAATGACGACAGCCTAGGTATCCGTGAAATAGGGGGCGTACCCATGTCGAAGTATTGGTAACACTAAAAAACGCTGCCACCTTAAGTTGAAAAACACGAACAAAAAGAGCGACGTAGGCGTCGTCAAATAACTTTAATAAAATAATGTGTACTAAACAAATAATAATAATAATAACAACGACAACGAGCGTGTTCGTCGCAGCATGCCATTCGAGAGACACAGTGTGTCTTAAAGGGGGTGCAGACCTCTTAACTTTCTCTATCTCTTACTTTGCTTACTCACGCTCGATGTAGTATTTTATGCATTCTCTCTCAATGTAGTCTCCTCTCGCGCGCTCTCTCTCTCTCTCTTTCTCTCACGCTATTTCTCCCGTTTTATTTGCGTTTTCGTTTTGTCGGCCTCGCTGCACTCAGTATGTCTAGAAGTTGGTCGGTCGGTCGGTCAATCAGGGCGTCTATCCACCAGGGCATCGATAAGACTGCCGACACGGACGCGACAAGAGATTGTTCCTGTCCGCTCGCTTACTTGGGCCGTAGAGTGAGGGGGCCAGCCAGAGTGCGGCCGTCGGGTTGGGGCCATAGGGTCCAGGGCCCTCTGCCGAAGGGGGCCTGTCCAACCGACAACCGAGGTAAAGCGCCGGCGCGGCCGTGCCTTGTAAACGTGTGTGTATGCGCGTTTCGGCCACCGTGGTGAGTTAGGTTCTCCGACATGAAGACGCCCACACTATATTTTGTTGCTGCTGCGGCTGGGACTGTTGCTAGAGCCATATCGTCTGCCCCAAACGCCTTCCTTGGCTGGGTTCTGTGACTGTGTCAGCAACAGCAGTCTGTTTGTGTCTTCCAGCGCGCTGACGCTAATACAGCGGACTCTTAAGTTAACCCCGGGTCGCGAAGGTTGGCTGGCCCCCCCCCCAATAATAGCAGCATTATAGTAGTAGCCCCACATCTAATGCTGTGGCAATAGATGCCCGACAGACAGTCCTGGCGATAACAGCAAAGATGAACACCTTGTCAACCAAGCCAAAAAAAAGCCTCAAGTGTTTTGGTCACTGCCAGCCACGTTCAGTTTGTCTTCGGCGTTCGTCGCCTCTGCTTGCACAGGAGACAAAACTGACATGTCTACACGGCGCCTATTGGACTGTTGTTGTTGTTGTTGTTGCTTATTGTTGTTGTTGTTGTTGCTATTGTTGTTGCTATTGTTGTTGTTGTCGTTACAGTCGATATTGTCAGCTTCACCATTGCTTTAGCCTAGTGACTTAGGATTGTCCATGACGCGATCAACAAACAAGGTTGTGCAGCTGCGATGCCGGCGGTGGCGGCAGCAGCAGCAGCAGCAGAACGAACAGAGACAACATCAACAACAACAATCACTATAATAGCAATTATATGACTATTAACAACAGCAACGATAATCGCACGACGACTAGCGAATGCAACAATACCAATAACACACTAAAACAGCAACAGTATAAGTGACAGCAGCAGCAACGACTACAGCAGCTGCGACGAAAACAGTGACCATATAGTATGCGCTACAACAACAACAACAACATGATCAGCAGTTGCAAAAGCACCGACGGCAGTACCAATGAAGGTTGTTTATTAACGTTGTTTCGTGTGACTTCTGCCCAACCTGAGATAGTTAAGCCTCATGAAAACATCAAATCTGCTATCCCACCAATTCTGTTAACGCCCATATCGATCGATACTCCCACTACTACTACTACTACAATTTTTAACTTGGAATACGAAATCATGCCCGTAATGTCCATAATTATTACCTTAAGTTACCAGACCCAATAAATATTAGAGTCGGTCTTTAGTTTAGGCCTTTGCTTTCGGTATAGAATGTAAAATGTGCATATTTACCTGGCTTGTATTCGTAGTGAATACACCAAAATAGCAGTTTGTCAATGTTACGTATACAGTTATGATATTAACGATGTTTTACCCACTGTGCTTGCTTTATATAATATATATATATATATATATATATATATATATATATATCTAATATATATATATATATATACAGGGTGTGACAGGAAGGTTTTTAAAGCGATGCATAGAATTGTAGAGCTCGTTAAAGCAAATATTTTTTCCAATAGGACATGGTCTCTAAGACGTCTTGTTTCGGAGTGAGGGTGAAATTACTACAATTTGTGACAATGGTGGGTTTGTCCGACATAGAAGCACAAAATGTGCTGTTGCGAGACAACCAGTCCTTCTAGACAGAAACTAAGCACACGTTCGTGTTCGTGATAAAATTCTGCTCCGTCTAAAGAATATACAAGGCCGGTCAGAAAACGCCCCATGGTCGCTTAGAAGAGAATTCGCCAAAAATGTAGTTCTTTATTAGCGTTTACGCCAAATACTTCAAAATCATAACCCTACAACCACTCACAGCGCTAAAAACGGGCTACCCATCCTCAGCCAATGGGCAATTCAACGGCGATTATGTTGGTAGCAAATATGTGTCAATGCGAGCTGTGGTTGCGGAGTAATTACGAGTTTTTCGGAGGGCACGTCGAGATTGAGTGCATGTAAAATGACTGTGTGGCGACGTTCACTACCGCCGACGTGTCGCGCGACAGCCGCAGCGCGTCATTTTTCATGCACTTAAATATGTCCGTTTTGAAGCGCTGTGAGTGGTTGTAGGGTTATTATTTTGAAGTATTTGGCGTGAACGCTAATAAAGAACTACATTTTTGGCGAATTCTCTTCTAAGCGACCATGGGGCGTTTTCTGACCGGCCTTGCATATTCTTCAGATGGAGCAGAATTTTATCACGAACACGAACGTGTGCTTAGTTTCTGTCTGCTTAAGACTGGTTGTCTCGCAACAGCACATTTTGTGCTCCTATGTCGGACAAACCCACCATTGTCACAAATTGTAGTAATTTCACTCTCACTCCGAAACAAGACGTCTTAGAGACCATGTTCTATTGGAAAAAATATTTGCTTTAACGAGCTCTACAATTTTATGCATCGCTTTAAAAACCTTCCTGTCACACCCTGTATATATATATATATATATATATATATATATATATATATATATATATAGTTACATCGTCATATATTTGAGCACAGGTTTTGAAATTTCAAATTTTATATTGTTGCTTTCTCAACAACTTTAATTACCACCAGATATTTATTTTTTCTTAGATGCTCTTCTGCACATCCCTGTGAAGACTATGAATAAAGTAAAGTTAGGCATTTAGTTCTGCAGCTAATTTTATTTGGAAAACCCAATAGACGGGAAATTAAGAAAGGGAAGCTGAGAGCTGAACATTCAAGGCATGAAAGTTGAATAAAAAGTCAAACACATTGCATTAGAAGAGAGTTATTGTCAACAGCCACAAAAAGACAACAACCGTATCAGCAATAGAATCTGCGGGTGCTGCCCGCGATGTCGCCTGGCCGTTTCGCGTGTTCTTGGTGACGGCTGTACTCCACGGTGAGCAGCAGTTTTCAGAATCGAGTGGCCCTCGATCGAGCGTTCACAATGCTCTGTCACCTGCTTATCTGGCAGTGTCTTGTCTACTGTCTGGGCCCACAACCTACCAACCTAGCCACCTAAGAGCCGACGACACTAGTCGCCACGAAAATCGAACATCCACTCAGCTCATCCTACACTGATTGCGTTTTCTTCTCTCTCTTTTTACCTCATAATTTCTCCAACCGGTTCCCGCAAATCTATTCGCCACTAATCAGGGCCGGCATCTATTCCTTTTCAGGTTCGCGTTCGAGGGTCGTCGATCACGCCTTGGGTTGTTTTTGTTTGTTGTTGTATTCCACCTTGAGGCATCACGCGGAAGCTTTTACGGTAACGCGCATAGACGACGCACAGAACTGCTACTTAGATAGGCTGCTTCATATGGTCAGAAATGCTACGTACCTGTTTAAGTTGATGTAGTTTTCATGACTGTCGGGTTTGTGTTTTTCTCTGCGTCTTTTGATTTTGTCTCTGGTTTGCTTCGCCTCTTGTTAGTAACTGATTGATTCGAGTCGCCTCCTCCCCCCACCTGTTAGATAGCAGCTAGCTTGACCACGTAGCTTTTATATACTGGCAGATGCCCACTATTTTTGCCTCTTCGATATCATCGCGTCAACTACCATATGTATAGCTTCTTATTAGCTATTATTCGTCGAATATTTGAATTGATAACTGTGATCCAACGCTAATGTTGCCATTGACAATCCTATTGCTGTGTTTGTTGTTGTTGTTGGTGCTGCTGCTGCTGTTGTTTCTCTCACTGTAGTTTATGTAAATGAAACGACATCAACAACGAATAATATTTAACCGGACATAATTTCTCATTATGCATATATATATATATATATATATATATATATATATGAATTCGTTGTTGTTTATTCAAGACGATTGCTATATGAACATCATAATTACGAGTTGTGTCGCTTAAGCGCGTCGGTTCATCAGCGACCATTCATGAGCGCGTGTCCAATTACATACACATATATTATTCGTTACGTCGTATCATCATCTGTCGATATGGATTTCACCACACTGTTTACACAGACATTTGTCGATCTAAAAATGCTTGTTATTATATTAATATGACTCCTTGAGGCAGAGGCGCGGTGGTGGTTGGTTTACGTGCCGTGTTATTTCGTAGAGCATTACTCGGCAGTTGTGCTGCCCATCGCGTCCCATTTGTGGCCGCAGACAAAGTGAATCGCTCGATACAACGGTCGGTTTTAGACACGCTAATACTTAAATCATTTTACCAATGTAATTTATACTTTGTTTTTATTCACCTATGTAAATAGGTAACTACGTGGTGGCGTTTAATACCATATTTTCTACAAAGCTACAAACAATATCTTTAATTATTAAAACTGTTGATACATTTATGATAGTGTTACCTGTGCTTAGTTAGTTGTTCGGCAGATTAGCGAGCGATTCCTCCACACAGAGACAGAGAGAGAGAGAGAGAGAGAGGGGAGATGGCTCTAGGTCATTTTTCTAAATCTCTTTGGGAAGAACTACTGGAAACGTTTGCGGAACGTCTTTATAGTTCAAAGTTAATCACTTATTGTGAGACCGTTATGTCACTTTGTGACGTATTGTAAAACATGAATCTAAGTAAACTTTTCGGGCTGTCCCTCAGCCAAGATATAACGTCTACGGGACTGTCTTTTGCATTGCTTCATGGACGGACCCCCACAAATACAAATGTGCAACGGTGGGGCTCGAACCCGCGCACCTATCAAGTGTCGCCTCCGGCTGCGAGGCGCAGACTAATGCACCACGCTACCGGGCTCGACGTGTTACATGAATCTATCGACAAGCAATTGTATGGTAAAACTAAGTACTGAATATGAATATTTACAGATGTAGGCACACGTACGTGGGCGAGTGGTCGCTGACGGTCACCACATATATATATATATATATATATATATATGTGTGTATACCGAAAAAAAACTTCCTGAGCTGACTCTCAGCCATGATTTAACGTCAATGGGACTGCTTCTTTGCATTGCTTCATAGACGGACCCCCATAAATACAAATGTGCAACGGTGGGGCTCGAACCCGCGCACCTATCTAGTGTCTCCTCCGGTCGCGAGGCGCAGGCGGAATGCACCACGCTACAGGGCTCGACATATATGTGTATACCTAGTAAACATATAGTATACATCTGTACTATATGTGTATACCTAGTAAACATATAGTATACATCTGTACTATATGTGTATGCCCAGTAAACATATAGTGTACATCTATACTATACGTATATACCTAGTAAACAGATAGTATACACATTTACTAGTCTTCGGCGTCGGGACATAACGGAGAAATAACCCGAACCATCTGAGCCAGGCTGGTACGAAAATTATTTTGAGTCTAGATAGGCTAATCAATAGTTGCGGTTGACCTCCCCAGCATCATGGCTAGGGAAACTACGTGAACTACTTCTTTCGTCAATCGGTTTGTAAGACGTAGCTTGGGTTAGTGTCAGCGTTCCTCCTTCGAGTTACCTAGAGTTCATGACTATTTGTGCTAAACTGTCCGACTTTAGTTTTTGACACGTAGATGATTCAGCTAGTTCGTTCGCTCCATCACTCTGCAGTATCATTAAGGTGAATTAAGTTAACCAGAATGTAATCCCGTAAAATCCCATAAAATGTACATTATTTGCAAAGATTACATATATATATATATATATGTGTGTGTGTGTGTGAAAAGTAATGTTAATAATAATAATAATATTGTCGTAATGATTTCCACAAGTTTTATGGAGCAATTAAAGTTGCAAATTTCTTCAAAGCCAACTCATTAAAAAAGATTGCCAATATATAGATTTTGGCAACTCTTGTTTACAATACTACGTGAAACGTGTCTATGTACATATACAATTTTTTTTGCTTCTATTGTGTATATGGGTGAATAATTTTATATAACTTTTTGTGTGTCTCTCCTACTGGTTGTCTTATTTTGGCGGCGCAACGTGTCTTTACAAAATTGATTTGCCTCTATATATATGTATATGTATATATATATATATATATGTATATATATATATATATATATATATATGAATACACACTGATATTATAGCATATAATTGTCAAATAAGCACACGGAGAAAAGTTTGCTAATTACAAGACAAAACTCGACAAAGCTCGTTCTCGAGTATCGGAGTAACTGCCCGACGACAAACACGCCTGCATACCCTTACACACACACACACACCCACGGACTCAGTGATGAAACAAACATCCGTGTAATGTCCTGTAAACATGAACACAGCGTGTCGGTCGGCACGCTTTGCTTATAAGGTCACGCCGTAGCACGCATCACAGGCTTTCGTGTCTTCCTTGGTTCCTCGCTTCCTTCCAGGTGCGGGCGGCGTCGCCCCCGCCGCCGCCCCCGCCACGACCGCGACTCAACCGTCGAGCGTTATGGGGCGGCGAACATTGATTGGACCGACGACGAAAAGATGCATAGGCGGACGAACGGACAAACGGACGGGCGGACGCACAGACAGACATACAGACAGACAGATACACAGCAGCCCTCGAGTCGGTGCTCTCTCGGCTAGCCTAGACTAGGCTCTGTAGTAGACTGAGTATTCTGAGTGTGATGAAAAATCTAACATAGATTGGTTGACAGAGCAGTGTTTTTTGGTCGGTGCTTACTTTCTCTATGTCTATTCGTCATGCGCTATTCAGCCTCTTTTTGTCTCTCTCTCTCTCTCGCTCTCACACTCACAAACCCACCAATCTCTCGCTGTCTTTCTTTCGCGTTTTCTTCTCGTTAACGCGCGCTTTGTTCTCACGTAACTAGTAGAAGAAGAATAAGAAGAAGAAGCAGTACGAGGTACCAGTTATCGTAGAAATAGCAGCCGAGATCGTAGCAGAATTACTAATGCTCTAATGCTGTCAATACAAAAACACCCAGACGGACACTTACGCGGTCAGTCAATCGCTCACTTATACACGCATGCGTGCCAGTCATGCATTCGTTGTTGTTGTTGTTGTTGTTGTTGTTGCTGTTGCTGTTGTTGTTGTTGTTGTTGTTGTTGTTGCTGTTGTTGCTGTTGTTGTTGTTGTTGTTGTTGTTGTTGTTGTTGTTGTTGTTGTTGTTGTGTTGTTGTTGTTGTTGCTGTTGTTGTTGTTGTTGTTGTTGTTGTTGTTGCTGTTGTTGTTGTTGTTGTTGCTGTTGTTGCTGTTGTTGTTGTTGTTGCTGTTGTTGCTGTTGCTGTTTTTGTGTTGTTGTTGTTGTTGCGCGCTACTACGTTGAGCTGCCCCATCTGCTGTTCCAGCCAGCCAGCCAGTTAGCTCTGGTGTTGGTGATGCGGCTGCGGCTACTGCCGCTTCTGAATCCATGGGCGTCATTGCATTGACGGTCGCCAAGGCATGCGAGCATAGCCGCTGAACAAGACTGCTGCTGCTGCTGCTGCGATATTTAGGAATCATTTGTCTTTCTGCTACGGGTCACGAGTCATCAGTTAGGAGACAGCCTAGCTGCCGAGCGACCAGCAGCAACCACGCCGTTGTTGTTGTTGTTGTTGTTGTCGGTGGTGCTATTGTTGTTACTGCGGTGGTTGTTGTTTTTGCTGTTGCTGTTACAGGCAGCGCGATCGTTGCTGCATGTTCGACAACAGCATCAACCGAAGAAGCAACAACAACAACAACAACAACAATAACACCAGCAGTTGAATTAGAAGACAAGAAGTCCCCGGCTGTTCGACCTGCTTAAGGAAGGATCAGGACTGAACGCCGGGTTGGCTGGGCCTCCATCATCATTCGAGATCGCGCGACCCTTCGACGAGTGATCTTTCGATCTACTCAGTCACACGACGATCGAGCAAAAACAGTAAGAGAACAAGATGAGCAACAGCGTCATCGTTATCAGCAGCAACAACAACAACAACAACAACAGCCACAACAACAACAACGGCAGCAACTGCTGCTACTGCAGCAACAGCAACAAATGCTGCTGCTACTGTAGCAACAACAACAACAACAACAACGAACAATACCTACATCATCAACAACACCAATAACAACAACAACAATAAACGACACCAATATCGTCATAATCGACAATAGCCACTAAATAACAACACTTACAAATACCATTTTTATCGGAAATTTTCCCTTATTGTCGTCAATCCCACCTTGGCCCAGCGGATTTTGGTCACGATCAGAAAAGACGACCTGTATCCTTCCGATAGAGCCTACAGACGTGACAAACTTGCAGCCAAGCGCGCGTTTTGTTTGCTGTCATTGGGTGGTACTACAGTGGCTCCAGACAAAGTACCTATACAGTCTTCTGTAGTGACAGATGCAAGCGATACAAGTAGAGAGGGAGAGATAGAATATACGGATAGGGCAGGTGGACATAATTAAGTCTACCCTTCACTGCAGAAGCATGACCTTACTTAGGCTAACCATATATATATATATATATATAGGCTGTCCGGATAAGAGTGTTTAAAATACTAGGGTATAGTCAAGCTCGGTGAAAAAATCATTTTTCCCAATGGAAAGGGGGAGCGAAAATGTTTCGTATAGGAGTGGGATATTTTTTTAATGCATTTTCTAAGCTGCGTGTTTTCTAGAGTGTCCAACATAAGCTTATAAAATGCACAATTGTGAGTGAATTGCAAAACCAAGCTGCTCCAAGTAAGACCCCAATTAAAATTCAGTCGAAGATTTTTTCCGGAATGCGCCGGTATGCTTTTTTAAAGTAATTGAGTAACGCGCTTTCTCACAATGGTGCATTTTATAAACTTATGTTGGACATCCTCCCTAGGATTACAGCTTAGAACAGTTTTTTATCTTACTCCTATACGAAACATTCCCGCTCCCCGTTTCTGTTGGCAAACATTATTTTTTCACCAAGCTTCACCATACACCAGAGTTTTAGGCGAGATTATCTAGAGACCCTGTATATATATATATATATATATATATATATATATATATATATATATATATATATATATATGTATATATATACATATATACATATATATATACATATATATACATATATATACATATATATACATACACGCGTACACGAAAATATATAGAGCCGTACTCTCTACGGTATGGGCAAACCATCTGGCTACATTTGGCGCGAGGCGGACTTATAATATCGTTCATTCCATACAGGTCGCAAAAATTGAAATCATCCCTGTTTAGGTCTCCTATAGGACTGAACAAAAACCATGATATCATTGTCAAGTACTACTGTCTAAGCCTGAACACGCTACATGGTTGTTTGGTAGCCGTGATGCTTGTGGCAAACCGTTTAGACAGAACACATAAACAAAATGACAGCATCGCGTACCGCCTCAACAGGTTCCACGATCGATAGGCTCTTTTGGACTTTGCCGCTGCTTCGGGGTTCTTCAGGCGGACAGGCAGATAAAGGAGGTGCACAAATAGGGCGCTGCTTTCTGTTCCTTCTAACAAATTCGGAGAATTATAGACACGTTTTGCTACATCGTATATATATATATATATATATATATATCAGAGTCAGCCATAGGTGAACGTGCTTTCTTTTCTTTACTCGTGCAGCTGATCTCGGAAGGGGAGAGCGAACAAGTGGCTAGTCCAGAAATGTTGCTAAAAGATACAGACATGACGAAAGGAAATGTTGCTAAAAGATGCAGACATGATGAAAAGGTGCAGGAAAGTTTAACTGAGATCCAGAGAAGAGTACTCGAATATGTATACTATGCCACGCATATGTCGTTCTAAATAATAGAGTACTAAAAGTATATTTGTTGGAGTTGTGCGAACGAGGTCTGAAGTCACTGTACAACGGTTACGGTAAAACAGATCAACGGAAGACATAAGAGATAGTGATAGGGTTAACTCTGAAGAAGACTTACTTGTCATGATCCTGTTTGTTAAAGCGTATTCAGCCAGTATTTAACAGGGTCTTCAATTATTGATGTCGCTTTGGAACTCCCTACCCCGGCAGCAATGTTACTTATCATTAAAACTGCTAATGAGTGCTTTTCTAAATGTAATACAATGTTAAAGGTTTCTTCAGACTTGCGATCCGAAGTGTTTGTTCGAGACCACCGTCATGTTTGTTCGGAAGAGAGGTCTAGGAATAGGCAAAGCCACTTGACTCCAGTGTTGGCTGGTTAGAGATATGCTATCACGTGACGTCTTACTCCTCGGCCGGCTACATTTCACGTTTTCTTGTGCTAGGTTTATAAAGGCTCTGTCCTACCAGAGGATGCAACAGTAGGATAATTCTGAACGCGGTTCAACAAAATCCACTGCGGAAACAAACTTAATCTGCCCGGGTTTGATCATACGCTGGTCCATTGCTCTGCTAGTGGCTATGGCAACACCCCGCGTTTAGAACAATGACATTTAGACACTAAACACCCAAAATACCGCCGCCGCTACCCGATACTATAAAACGTAAAGGATCTAGGCGAAGTTAGACACTTCGCCTCGTCTAAGGGCGCTTATCTGAGACCTCGTCCGAGAGCTTGTCTGAGAGCGCATATTTATTAAAGACTTTTAAATAGCATAATTCCGATTATTATCTCGGACCTGTAGAGACCCTACCTGATAGACGGTCGTCTATTTTCGCATCATAATATTCTAGTTCGAAGCAAGAAAGGTGCACACCAACCTGTTGAAAGGTTTGTAGTACAAGTGCGGTTTTGTTATTTTCTTTACTTTTTCTACAAGCAATATATCAATCAAACCAGGAGGTTATAATACCATTGTTGTTCAAGCTTTACACAACACTTATTTTTGTAGAACATAATTCGAAACGCTGTTACCTTCGAATTATCTCTGACACATTAGTGTTATCCTGTTATCGCTACCACGTGCACTAAGGCACAAAATATACGTATGATATCTACTTTTTTAGACATGCTCAAACAGTCGACGGGCTGTCAAAAGTTGTACTGTTCGACACATAAAGGAAGAGTAAGTGCGTACCCGTTGGCCGCCTATGCGCTTAACTTATTGGCCTTCCGATATATTAACTTCTTCACTTTCGGACCACTTGCAAGTGAATCGAAATTACCATTAGCGTATAGAAGGGAAGCTTATTGTCCGAATGCTCTGGTTATGCTATGTGGCCCCTTTGCTGATTATTATTATTATTATTATTATTATTATTATTATTATTATTATTATTATTATTATTATTATTATTATTATTATTATTATTTTGTTTTTGTTGTTGTATTTGTTTAGATTAATGAGTGCTTGCTTGTCGTTGTCAACGTGACCTGACGTCAATGATGTCATTGACTGTTTCCACTCCCGTCTGCGGAGTTTTGCCATTGTCGTGGTCAAGTGTTAAGTGGCTGGGTGGTTTGCCTTTCCTTCTTGTCTTAGTGCTGTGGCTATTGTTGCTTATGCTGGCCCCTCAGTCTCTGATGCGCTGCCACCCATCCGACAATATTTCGAGCCAGCGTTGGCTCCTCGATAACTCCCAACGTGAAAGTGGCAACAGCATTAACAATATAAGCAACAGCAACAATAACAAGGGCGACAACAACAACTACTCAAACAAGACCAACCATTATAAGATCAACAACAGCAACAACAACAAAAGCAACAGCAACACAATAGCAGCGACAAAAATGACATCAACAACACGTTGGTCGGTCGATCTGCAACTCTGACCTGGTTGTGTCGCTTGCTACCGTCAGTCCGCGTAGCGTAGAGAGTAACAAAAAATTAAAGGCCACCAGAAATAGTACAACCAGCCATGGTTTGCGGCAGCAGCAGCGTCAAGTTGTAGTTCTAGGTGGGAGCTGTAGTACATAGATATATCCGTTGTTTCCGAGTGTCCCACGTCTAGCGGCGTGGTGCGATCGCAGGTGACACGTAAGTGCACGGCTTCGAGCCCCAATGTTGGACATTTGTATTTGTGGGGTCCCTCTTAGGAATCAATGCGAAAGCAGTCCCGTGAAAGGTAAATGTTGACTGAGGATCAGTCCAAAAAAGTCATCTACCAGGGTGTCGTCGGTTCGATCGCCGATGTGAGGGTGAATTTTCTCTGAGCGATGCTCATTGAGAATAGATGATAAACCGCGTACCGCTCAGAGTCACCGGCCATGCTGTCACAAGGATTGTTGGGAAACCCTAGATATCACAACGTGTGAGATCCTCGGTGCTGATGAATTTATGCCGCACGGAGATTCTAAGCCCGTATGGAACGGAGGATGGTCTAGAATAAAAAACAACCTCCCTCAAACAATGTTTTAAAAAAAAGTCTTCAACGATTAGGCCCACCGACCAATGTGAGCGGCCTACGGATGACCGCTGACCGTGTCGTTGTCATTGGTCGGAGAGCCACGACGGTGTCATCCGCTGTTGCTGTGACTGTTGTTGCTGTTTATGATGTTTTTCTTGCTGTCGTTGTTGGTACTGTAGTCTTTGTGCATGTAATTTTTGTCATGTCGATCATGTTTGTGTTAGTATATTGGTTGTTTTGCCCAAATAAAAAGGCTGCTTTCTTTGCGACCCGAAATCTAGAGATCGTCCCTGTACAGATCTGAAGGCTTGTGTGCAGCTCCCGAACTCTCCTTGACATTATATAGTATAGCACTTCGGATCGAACAAATGACGTGAATAGATTAAGGGTCGCCCGACTATCAATTGCACTCTATTGCAGTCCCGTCAATCTATTCGAGCGCAGCTTGTTGCCGCTTGTAGCAGAAATTTACAGCCTATACGCTGGCCACTGAATCGCCTGCTGCAAAAGTGGATCAATCGGTCTGACCAAACTGTAGCTGAGGCGCAAAACGTCAGGTTTACGCAAATCTACGAAACGCATCGACCACCCAGTCAAAACCACCGTTTTCGTCATCCCTGATTACGATGCATTACATAAACCTGCCAGTCGATCGAATGATGCATCGAACATCGTCACCGAAGCACTGCAAGGTTGGTACGAGCTGCGACAATTATGCACAAGCGTGCGAAGCCTTCACACTTATACCAGCTCAAGAACGTGTGCACGTGGCATCGCGCCCTGCCCAGCGACAGTTTTCGCGTCGTTTTCCGCAACCCCATCTAATACCTTGTTTCGATTCTGAAGGAGGCGTCGAATATGGCGGACAAGTAGTTGACGTCGTAATTACTGAATTTCAAAGACATGTACCAGCGTACTTAACAGTTAGAGTCAACGATTGGGGTAAGAGCACTAGAACGCCAAAGCGTCGGGGGTTTAGTAAATGCATCGACGTAAATAAGTTACGCATGTAGCTTTGGGCGTGGCACCCTGAAGATGTTACGACGACTGCTCTCCGACATGTTGACACTAGCGGTGCGTTCGTCCACATATAGGCGTACACCGAGGCAAAGTCAATCACTGGAGTGATTTGACTCGTATTGCTGTCATGTGAAAGCTTATGCTATTCAAGCTCTCATCCTCTCCTGAGAACACTCGAAAATGAGATACTTTTGCTGTAGATACCGTCGCTTGCGCCGACAGCTGGTGGACTTCAAGAACATTTTGTTCGACAAAAGTGAAAATCGCTTCGTTATCGTCTGCGACTCACTGCACCCTTAGAACGAACTTGACGCTCTTTAGTTTTCCAGTTGCATCCGACCGTCTGGGTCAACACCCTATCGTCGCGTTTATAATGACACATCCCTCTATCACCCCTTCGGACGACACTCTTTAACAAGTGCTTAGAAGCAGGTGATATGCCAGCAATCCGATCGGCATCTGGTCATCTCTAATGGCAAAAGCGACCTGTTTTGTCAATTCTCTTTGCGAGGCATTGCAGAGACAAGCTGCTCTATAGTGCTGGCGTGACTTTCGCGCGAAACATTCGACGAAGACCACATCTCAGGAGCTTCTAGACGACGTGAGGTACTCGGTCACTGTCAAGCACCAAGCCTTGTACGCTGTGTTTGTAGACTACAAGGCGACGTTGTACAGTGTTCCCAGAAAGATCGTAACGGAGAAGCTAGCCGCAGCGGGACGTGGGCCCACGCGTTTTGCGAATACTAATAACCCTCCTAAAGGCAAATTCGGTCATTCTAGATGACGGCATTCAGCAACACCGGCTCTTCCTGAAAACCACCGGCGATAATCTCAGCTCTTATGCTCAGTGTTACTGATCACAACCCCCGCGTTCGTATAAGATTCTATTCCGATGACCTCCTTGTACAAAATAGGGTCTTTATGGGTCTGAAAAAGTCTCTGAGGATGCTGGATGCATACAACGAGCACAATGGTTTAACGATTACCGTCTTGAAGACAAAGGCTATAAAGTTCATATACGAAGGACCCCTGAGGAGAAGTGATAGACTTTTATAGATATATGATAGAGTGATAGAGTAACCTAGATGGTACTCTTGTAAATTTGTCTCCGAGGTGCTAAGCTTAAGTCAAGCGTCATATCCTTCTCGGCCCACATGTTATAGCGAGTTAATAGTACAATTGTTGCGACGACTTCAGTTCCGGGGCCACAGAAGCTCTCAGTAAGGATAGCCTTAATAGTGTTTAACCTAAAGATCGCCTAGGTGGCATCTTATGGTATCACACTAATTTGCGAATGCCTATCCGCTCAGCAGCCCAGCGCTCTCGACACGGTGAGGGCAACGTTCCTTAACAGAGTTTTGGGCCTCCTTAGAAACGCGCAAGACAGACTAACTTATAGCCCATCGAGGACGACGTCGTTCATCGAGGACCTGGTAAACCGTTTTCAACTCCCGGCTACGGCTTTACTGCGAGAATTGCCTAGGGGTTTTGAGCAGAAGATGAGAGAAGTACCAAGAGGCGTTCTTCAGGTCACCGGAAATGTTGGATGCAAGGATGGAGCCGCTCCTTAAGCAGCAACACGTTCTCGGCCGCTTCTACGGGCATGGATTCCACCGCAAACTGTGTAGATATAGAGCATACTTACACTTCCGCCGCGGCAGTGAAACTACGCACCAGCCGCGAGAACTCGGCCGGTCCGAATAGACAGGCCAGCGGAGTTCTCGCGATCCGACTCGCTATCATGGGCCAATGAGGGGCCACCGCGATTATCAAACGACACCTCGCGATTCGCAGTTACATCCCAGCATATACTCTTTCGTGTGGTTAGATCCACACCAGGACAGAGGGCGCCTACCGCCGCAAAGGGCAGCAACATGTATGAATGATATTATTGTACGTAGGTCAGCTTCGTGTGGAGGTTCTCCTAGTATTATGCCTATTGAATTAGGGCAGCAAAGTCCATTCCAACCAGTACGCTTAAGTTGACTAGACCCGGGGCGTTAACCAGTAGGTCCAAAATCAGTACGCAGACACCTATCCGTTACGCAGTAAGCCTTAACAGTCTTCGAGTGAGTCACACTCGAATATAACAATATGAACACGTTGCCACATATTCTATATTATGTGCTTTGTCCCCATGGCCAACAGGCATGGGGAACGTTACTATAGAGAGTTTACACCTCTAACCAACTTTCTATTTGCGAAAAAGGTGCCCGCAGCACGCATAATTTGCGCGCATCACGAAAAGACACGCTGGAAACAGATTCACAGTCAATCAAATATCATCGTGACACATGTCGGTCAACACGAGTAATATTTTTCGAATATGCAAATACAATATATTTTATATATTAGTTCAAAGTTAATGAAAATTGATGCCGTTTTTGAGAACTTAATGAACACGTGTAACCACAACGACGACAACAGCAACAACAACAACAACAAAATGAGTAGGGTAACAACAATAAAAATCAGTAACGATTACAGCTGTGATAGCAACAGCATTGGCAACAATAAAAAAAACAACAACAATAACAATACAACAAACAAGCCGTAGCAACAACAACAGCAGTGATTATAACAACAAAAACAGCAAAAATGACAACAACAACAACAACAACAAAAACAGCAATGATAACAAGATGCGGCAAGATGTTCGACGTCCAAGCAAACACCTACTCTCGCCTAGCCGTAGAAGTTCTAGGTTATCACGCACGTCCACGCGCGCTCGGGATTGTCGATACCGTCATGAAGACACTAAATGGAATAACTGTTCGGAGGGCCCTACCATTACAGGGCGTACATACATATGCACACGCATAGAGATCTATCTGCATATGTATCCGGCAACAAACAGACACGCCACGCCTGAGTCAAGAAGTTGTTTCTAGCTCAGCTGAACTCTTCTATGTTGTAGTACTAAACAAGCCGTAGTAGTAGTAGTAGTAGTAGTAGTAATGGTAGGCAATGTGTTGGGATCTAAAGGGCCCCACGGGAGCAAGAAGTCGCGCGGGTTAAACATATATATATATATATATATATATAAAGAGAGAGAGAGAGAGAGGGGGGAAGAGATAGAGATAATGGTAAACCACCGCGTGAACACAGCGATGAACGGGAGAAGCGCGTGATTGGTCTGCCGCCGTGCTTGTCGCTCCCATATAACAACGTGAAGGAAGGCGTCCGCCTTTGCGGCGGTTGTTGAATCAACAAGCAACGTTGTGTTGACACACCACGTATATATATATATATATATAAATACATATACATACATATGTTGTATGTGTCTAAGCTGACAGATGCTCGACATACGAAACGAAGCAACAGGCTCAGTAGTGGTAAGAATCGGTGTGCCGCCGCCAGACTGACTTCCTTACGAGGGTCTCGGCAAAGATCGACGAGCCCACATAGCGTGGACCTTGACACCTTTTTGTGCTCGTTCCCTCTTCACCGAAAATGACTTCTATTAGAACATCATCAGGTTCTCTTACTAGCAGTATTAGGAACGCAAATATATATATATATATATATATATATATATATATATATATATATATATATATATATATATATATATATATATATATATATATATGTATTCATGCATGCAGTTATTAATTGATTAATTAAAAAAAAAACAAATAGTAGAATTGCTACTTAGAAACCTTAAGAAACCCGAAGGAGTTACCAGAAGAGCTAAAGCATCACTTTACTACGTTAGACAATACTACGGTCGATCTCTTGACAATACTACAGATGCAGACAACTACGGCTGAACGGATTGAGTCCGTATGGCGGAAGCTTGATATCGGAATTTGACAGGCTTCGGTTATATGGCCTTTTATGTTCTTGGTCCTTCTCAATTTTATTTGATCAATATTTCAGGCGCTCACGCTGGGCTTAGCCATCACGGTTGCTGATGATACAACGCTATTGTTCGGTGTGAATTTGAATATCGATTTGTGCCAGTTACTTTAAGATGTCTTTAAAGAAACTGGCATTTGACACAATTTGGGATTACTTCTTAATTCTGATAGAACCCGTAAAGTCGCATTATTTCAAACCACTAGGTGCCACTAGAACTCAGCTTTGTTCTTACCAGTGCTGCACTATGGAATCGGGGGCTATTTTTCCAAAAGGCGTAGAGATTCGGTCCGCGATCTTTACATCTCTCAAAACCTTTCCCTTCCGATAGAGCCGTCTCGTAGTTTCCAGTCTCTCGTACATCATCACGACCGGCAACGACCTTCGTAGTGCAGTTTTGTATCTTCAAAGTCTAGTGAGTCTTGCATGCCAGGAATTTGGACCTTTATTTCTTAAAATAAAAATGCCTTACTCCTTTGCGTATTTTTGTTTATGACGTAAAAAAAAATCATTTTAAATCATTGGCTGGATGATGCTGGTGATTTAGGAGCTTTATATAATAAGGTCGTCATGTTGCATCAATATTTAGAAGTTGTCTTGTGTGTATAGCACATTTATAAACTAATGGTGACTGATAGATGTATGTACATATATATATACAGGGTGTTCCTATTTGTGTGTCCAAAACGCTAGGGTATGGTCAAACTCGGTGAGAAAATCATTTTTGCCAATGGGTGGAAGCCGGGAAAACGTTTTGTTTAGGAGTTCCTTCGCTTTCGATATGACTGTCGAAAAAGCTTAGTCACTTGGCAACTACGTAACGCAGCACCATCACTTTGGTACGAATCAAGTGGGCATTAAATCTGCTATTGCCTGAGAGTAGTCTTTTGGACGTGCATTTTTGGTCGCAATGGAAAAAATTACGATGTTGCACAAAAAAGCGTTAACGTAACATTTTGACTTTTTATGACTTTCCTTAATCTGGCTATTCGCTTTTTGCTACGCAAGCTAGTGATGTATACTTTATTGTGCAGAATATTCCGCCAAACACGCCGGTATGATCGGTTCCTTTGTGCGCTGACTGGTTCTCCCGCAAACGTAGATTTTGCACAACTATGTAGGAGAAAAAAAGACAGAATAACTGCTTTTATAAATTTCATCCTCACTCCTAAACAAAACGTTTTCCCGGCTTCCACCCATTGGCAAAAATGATTTTCTCACCGAGTTTGACCATACCCTAGCGTTTTGGACACACAAATAGGAACACCCTGTATATATATATGAATTGTCATATATTTGAATAGCGATGATTTGACACGACACGAATGTATCAATTGCTCCGCAATGCTATTTGTATGCTCTTGTGCAAATGTGCAGTTTTATATGTACGGCACTTTACTTGTGTATTTGCTGCCGCCTTGCGTACATACGTTCTGTTTTACTTAGCTTTTTAATTGTAAAACGTAGAACGCAGCTCGGTTAAATAAGCCGCGCTTGAAATTTTCGGATAACTTGAAAAACGTTACAGCAGACCGTCGAAGGGTCTGCTGGTCTGCAGGAGCGTGGAGCTGCCGATTCGATCGAGCGAAGGGTTCTCCCCGTGTGACTGCGGACGGTTGGAAGCTAGGGAATCAACATGAACATCCTCATCTTTACCTTGACGCTGTGCTGTCGGCGCTGGATATGCACCCTTGCTGATACTGATTGCAGACAATCAGCCGTTGATCATCAATGGGCTCTGAAAGTTGGACAAAGAGATTGATAGGTACGTTGTTCGTTCAAAGAGAATGAGAACTAGAGAGAGAGAGACAGAGAGAGAGAGAAGCGGGCGTCTGAATGTGTATGGAGGGTGACAGGCGAAACGCAGTGATCGAAGAGAGCCGTAGTTTCTTGATGTTTTCTTGTCTTTTTCTTTCTTTGCTGCTACTTCTAGCGTAGGCAGACCGACACGGAATCAATGGATGGAGCTAGCCATTGATCTAGCGGATCCCATCTCTCAGCTGTGAAATTGCTCTCTTTACTCAACAACAACAGCAACAGCAGCGCTAACAGCAACAACAACAGCAACAGCAGCGCTCACAGCAACAGCAGCGCTAACAGCAACAACATCAGCAGCAATGACAACAACATAAACAACAACAATAACAATAGCCCCCCATACTTAGATCCAATAGACTGCTGCTCAGCCAATCTGGTCGGGCCGGATCTAAACCCATTGTCAGAAGGGCAAAGACAAATCGACTGAAACCAACCGCAAGAGTGTGATGAGATGGACGGAAGGTCATTGACGACAACAACAAGGTCGGCTGTGGCAACAACCACAACAACAGCAACAACAAAAACAGCAACAACAACGAAAACAAAAAACAACAATAACAACAATCGCGACGATAGTGACAAGCAGGATGATCAAGACGCGACTACGATGATGATGATGATGATGACAAGGGCAATGAAGAG
Organism: Dermanyssus gallinae; assembly: GCA_003439945.1. Classification (NCBI taxonomy): domain Eukaryota; kingdom Metazoa; phylum Arthropoda; class Arachnida; order Mesostigmata; family Dermanyssidae; genus Dermanyssus; species Dermanyssus gallinae. Next base: position 6,384 of record QVRM01002527.1, on the reverse strand, counting down.
AAGAAACTCTTTCCTGGCTGCGGGAAAGGGGCGGGGCCATTAGCTCGGTTGTCTTCAATTTGCACATTAGCCGAGGGGTGTTCGGGGGTGCCGAACAAACCGTGTTACGATGGCGTCAGATTACTAACGCGGCGGCAGCAGCAGCAGCATCAGCAGCAGCAGAACCAGCAGAAAAGGGCAGAGAGTACAAGTAAGACCAGTCGCCGTGCTCGAAGTTGTACATGAACTAGTCGTAACTGTAGCTAGCGGTAGAGTGGAACTTGGTGGCGTCCAGGTTGACAGACATGACATTTACTCGCTCGAGGGAAGCGATCGACCGAAAGCAAGAAATGTGGGGGGCTATGGCGGGGCGATGGAGGAGGTGTGGCAGAGATGGACCTGCAGACTAAGAAACACCGAGCTCGAAAGACAAATCTGTAGAAGAGGATCGACCATCAACTTCCGGCCGAACTAACGGAGGGGAGCGAGGGCGAACCTGTGAAATCTCTCGTACGACCAGCCATGAATGAGATGACCTGTATGTACCTGACTACGATAATACTTGAATGGACTGAGGAGACACCATCATGCTCGGGGTGAATCAATCACCCCGATGGAGCGGTGATTCGAGTGTATAGATGCTGGGTGTGGTGTCGGCCACTAAATGAAAGTTGCTGCTGCTGCAGCCTCTCCGGTTGCTGTAAAGAGGTGTTCTTCTAGTGTTTCGCCACGATTTATATTTCTTCGACCAAAGAAGAATGAGGGGCATTGAGGCGTGTCGAACATCGCCTACCCCAATAGCGGGCGGTTTTTCACACCACATTCGCCCTACTCGCTGAGAAGCGTCTCAGTCAATGTACAGCGATTGCTCTCTTATCATGTGGGGGTGCTCTTAAAGATAGGTGTCAACCGCGAGATGCAGTCTGACGATCGGCGAAACTATATACCGGGAAATATGGACAGATATCCGTGTACCGCACTGCACATAAACGCTCAGTGTACTTTGTGTACATGTTTGAAGCGTCACTAAAACTGTTACCTTCGGCATTTCGCCCTGATACGCTGACATGCTGCTCTATGTGTATGACCTATCCCTTGCAAGCGGTTATGAACTCGTCGTTAGTTATGCGGTACCAATCCGGACTAGTAACCAGGCGGCAAAATGCGTATGGTGATAGGAGAGCACACAGTGCTTGGGATCAATAGTTGAACCCAAACTCAAAATCCAATATATAGGAAGCTTTTGACTTCATCGTCTAAGGAATCTTTTATCTCTGGGAATCGCCGTTTACGTGTCGTTTAGTCATATTGCGGTTTGTTTTCTTTGTATCGATTATTGTAACTACCAACCAAAAACAAACAGCGCCAGAAGCCCTTGTTTACCGCAATTAATTTAATTTGCATGACAATACAAGTTAAATAACCATTCACAGAATCAACTCGTATTTTAAACAAAACGTTGCTCGTTTTAATGCGTTTATCCCTTTGAATGCCTTCTGCTTGTGTTTAACTTTGCATAATAACTTACAACTCTACTGTACGTTGTTAGGCTGTGTTTAGTTAAATATTGACTACTCTAGACAATGTATCCTTCTAGACAATCCACCGAGCAAAATCCCTTCTTAACACCCGAAGTTATTTACTTAATACCTATCACTCTAAATTGGCTGGTATTTTGAAATTACTGAGCTAAATAATCAGCATGCTTTAATCGAACTGAGGTTCAGTATGAAAATGTGTGAGCAAGATTTTCTTAAAATACCATGCGAGTATGTCGAGTACCATGTCGACGATCGATCTACTAAGACACTGTTTTGAGTTATTGCGCCCTTCCTTAATGGTTTAAACTCAATCTTATTTTTACACTCCGCCATCGAGGCAGCCCAGGCACTTTTGGGTCTTCCATAGAGCATAAACCAACAGACTCATAACTTATTCATTTCAATTAACCATTTCACATCAGAGCAACACGTGTTGCTGAGATGATTTAGCAACATCTCATTTCAGCACACACAGTTATATCTCCCGTGCTACCCTTTTTTGCGGGCCTTACGGAATTACTAAGCGAAGCGAATACAATCTGCATGCTCTGAGTTAATCTGTTAGTGAGGTCGGCTGGAAAAATGTTGTCGGCTATTAGCAAATCATGATCGTAGGTCTACGTCCGACCAGGAGCCTTTATTCGGTAGAAGGTGCTATCCACTTCGAATGCATGGAGCAGTCTGACGTCAACAGACGTTTTGTTTTTGACTAATAAACAACGCAGCTCACTTGGAAGTGATCTTGCCATGCACTTTTAACTAATGTCGTCTCTAGTCAGTGTCAGGTTTGTGGTCAATTCGTAAAAGCATCTTCCTGTCATCGCATGCTCTCAGCCGCGCGCGACAAGGTTGGTTGAGGATGTATATAACGACAGAGGCCTACGCTAAGTTGAATGAGAAGATGTTTCTGATATATATATATATATATATATATATATATATATATATATATATATTATAGCCCATACTGCATATCCGTACTGTTCATGCCTTCGGAGCTGGAAGCCTTGACGGCAAGGGTTTGACTAATCGTCGACAGGAAAGTCGCTCTTTTAGATGATCGAAACACCCAACAATGCCGTGGTCTTTAAGACAACAGCTGTCTGCAAAGGACGTCGTCGCCACAAATGCTTCTGCTACGACTAGTACTACGCAATTCCCAAGCTACCGGAGCTTCCAACAGCAATGAATCTGGGCGTTGTTGTGCGTGTTGCAACTTTTAAATGTGCAAGCCGTACCCAATTTAAGCCATCTTCGCCAAAAGGTCACTGTGAATAGCTGCTCGCCTAATTGTGTTTGAATACAGATTAATTCAAGGCTAGTGAATAGCTTTCATATTGTGATATTGATACACGTGTGATGATACATCTCATACATTCCATCATATCAGAGATTCGTGGTACCTGGTTAGAGCAGTAAAACAGTGATTAGATGTATCCAGAGTTGGTCAATGTTCACATATTTTATCGGACACCGTGGTATATATATATATATATATATATATATATATATATATATACATTTATATATATTTGATGAAAGCTACTTTGTTTGTACACACCCCGTCGTTCGTCACAGTGACTTATTGTCCGTCCGGGAGGGTGGTTGAATGAAGGAGCCCATTGAGCTATCTATCGCCGACCGCCGCTCTGCTGTCCGTGCATAGGCTGATCGCTGATCGCTGCTGTAGTGGTTGGTATACTGGTGCAGTGACAGTGAAGTTCAGAAGCTGAGCCAGTTGTAATCGTGTGCGAGAGTGTGAAGTTACTGCTGTGCTAGCGACTGCTATGCGATGCGTCATAGAAGGTTGTGGCGTGACCACGGGCCACGATGAGCCAAGAGATTGGCCGCCGGCTGAGTAGGTAGAGAGTAGGTGTTTGACGCTACGACGTCGTCGTCGTCCTCGTCTTTTTGTCGATGCTCTTCTATTTTGGTTGTGTTCTATTTGCCGGTCTCGGCGGTTCGAGCGAGATAGTGCCGCTTCCACCACCCCCTCGCGGCTCCCAGCCCCACCCCCGCCCCCCCGCGGCTGCCAGGAGCCCAGGTCACTCGAAATCGGCGCCCGTCGCTGGGTCGATTGGCCAGCCAGCCATCCAGCCAACCGACCGGCTTCGTTGAAGTCTTGAACCGGTGAGGTGTCGAGTGCAGCTCCAACAGCGGCGGCGGCGTCGGCAGCATCAGCATCGGCGTAGCGACAAAGGAAAAGGCTACACTCAGCTTTGTGTGATGTCGAGAAGTACTCGAGAAGCTCTTCAAAAGATTAGCACCACCTCGGCACTCGAACAACGCCACACTGGTTGGTGGTGGTGAGTGGTGATGCTTGGTTGTTGTGATGATGATGAAAAGGATGAGAGGGTGGCGATGATGATGATTGATGATGATGATGATGGTGATGGTGATGACGACAGCAGGATATGCAGCGGATATGGACCCGGCAACAAATATATGACGCCCCATCTGAGAGTCGTATACATACATTCATATGTATTCATACACATCAGTTTGTACATACAGGAGTGACACACCATATACACAATTTTATATATGTATATAGTATATATTATATATATATATATATATATAATATATACTATATATATATATATATATATAGTATATATATATATATATATGTATATATATGCATATATATACTATATATATATATATATATATATATATATATATATATGTCGGGAGATCATACACAACTGACGCGCCAGTAGACACAAGCAGTGCCAAAGTAGCCAGCATGCTCTTTACGACGACGACGACGATGACGACGCAAGCTCTGCGATATCACTAGCTTCACCTCATCTCAATATCAACACCTCATCTCCCACAACACCAACCACTTCGTTCGAAGTATGATGCGACGACGTCGACACATCAGGCCGGCAGGCAGGCAAGCATGGCTCGCGCTGGCGTGCCTTGCCTAAAGGAGGCGGGGGGGGAGGACTAGGACGGGCTAGAACGGACTAGGACGGACCAGGGCGGCATGATCACTGCGGTGGGACGAACTCTCAGCTCTATAGCACCCTTCGGCCGGCCCTTAGTTGCTGCCGCTGCCCGCTGATGTACGCGATCATGTACCTTATATAGGCACATACCTACCTATCTGGTGGCTTTCCTGAGGATCAGACCCGACTGGTTCGACCACGGCCTTGTCATTCGTCGCCACCACCACCACCACCACCGGCGCTGTCGCTGCCACCAGAGTGAGCGGCCATCAAGGCGATTGAGCGCGTTCAGTGGAGAACGAACGTGGCGATCAAACAGACAACGATAATGTTACCTATCCGACCTCAGGCCTGGCTGGCTGGCTGGCTGGTCCTGATCCAGGACCTGGTGCTCGCTTCGAGATGATACGAGCGGAATCGTCAATAGGCTTCAACCGCCACTGCTGCCGCAACCACCGCCGAAATGACAAATCCGCAGCTATTCGGAACAACTAACCAACGGCTTGACTCTTCTTTGCGAACCAACAACGCGAGCGCGTCGATCGTTTGCTACTGGAACGGCCTGACAGAGTACTACTACTACTTATACTACTACTGCTGTTCAACTGTTCGGCTGGCTTATTCTAGGTTTAGTAGCACAGACGGCCGCAGACTGTGTTAGCTCTGTCATAACAGACACTGCGTTGCATGGCTCCGAGGCGGATCACCACGTGCTATCTGCGGGGTTATCGGAGATAACTTGTCATGTTATGACGAGACAAATGACAGATCCCATTTTCTCTTCTTTCTTTTCAGCATTCAAAACGAAGGCATCATGTTTGTCGTTTCGTGCCCTATGAACGCACCTAGAAGCTCTATACACACATGCGTTTCCCTAAACGAAAAAAACTATCAATGTAGGTGTAGTTATTAAATTGAAGACCGCCGATGAGCAAACGCGTAGCGGCACGTAAGCTTATAGGTAGGTGGCCTTATATATATGTATGTATGTATATATATATATATATATATATATATTAGTGAAATAAATTATACATATACAATCTCTAATACTTGCGAGATTGTTGCTTATCTAACCTGTTTTTGTATGTAAAACCACACACAACAAGCAAGCGCACTTTGAAAGCATCTTGTAAGCTTTAGAACATCAAGCGAATACCCAATAGCACTCTAAACATTATAGCAAACGCGACTTTGTAGCCAGTTATGCTACTTGCTGCTGGCTCTGTTATCGAATTTTTATTGATGAATACTTAGAGATACGACTATCGTTAAGTATTGGACTCATCTGTTAAAATGACTTAGTTACTTGTCAGCGTCCCTGCACTAACGATGTGGTTATAGGGGTTTTGTAAAAATCAAGACTCGACTAGTTTCAAGGTCCCTGCATGCAAGTAAATGTTGCACAAAACTCTATACAGCAAAACTTTTGGACATTACATTGTCCCGGCTGACAAAGAAATACAAGTAAGTGTATTCACCCATTTTATTAAAAACGATTTCGACAAATTAGCGCATCATATGAAACACCCATACCTAGACATACACACTATGTTCGTTTGTACCAAAATAATTGGAAAATATAGTATCGAGATGATTCAAGTCAAACCACTAAGTTGGATAAATAACACACACATATCGTCAGTGAACTCACGTAAATCGTTCAATAGGTGGCCGGACTTTCCGTAAAGAGCGCGACGACATAAGTTGGTAGAAAGTAACACTCCTTACATGTCACAGATTTAATTCCAGGCAAAAGCGACGTTTAGATTACGAGAGAGACAAATCAAGCGAGCATGTCAGCACTTGTCGTAGAAATGAAAAAACATTAATCTACGCTGCGATAAGCAGCACTTTTGTGTCAAGAGTGGGACAGCTGCGCAAACCAAAGTCGAGTTGAACAA